>JAUBOD010000825.1:951981-964470 GCA_032353885.1 Nothura maculosa | reverse complement strand
ATGCACCCCAGGATCCCATTGGCCTTCTTGGCCACCAGGGCACACTGCTGTCTCATGGTCAACTTGTCGTCCACCATTACACCCAGGTTGCTCTCTGTGGGGCTGCTCTCCAGAAGGTCAGTTCCCTGCCTAGTGTCTGGAGTTATTCCTACCCAGATGCAGGACCTTACACTTTCCCTCAAGATCATCAAGACCAATCTTAAACCCTTCAACACCATGTCTGCTAAACCATGTCCCCATGTGCCTCATCTACATGTTTCTTCAACACTGCCAAGGAAGATGACTCCACTACTTCCCTGTGCAACCTGTTCCAATGCTTCACCACTCTTTGCTTTTAGAAATTCTTCCTCATATCTAATCTGAACATTGCAACCTGAGGCCCTTTCCTCACCATAACCTGAACTAGCTGTGATTTCTGAGGTGGTGTCTCATGTCTCTCTCCCTTATTCTGTTTCACTGTCTGTAATGCCGGAAATGAGTAATAATTATATTTTTTCCCCAAACAAAATGTTTCTAATGGTCCTTGAAAACTAGAGAGAGAGTTGCTATGCTATGTTATTATTTCCACTACTTTTCCTGTGCTGGAACATGTTTGTTTTGTTCAATATGTTAATGGTATAAGACACAAATCTTCCTGACTGGCAGAATGGATCAGTGGGGGTGATTAACACTATCAGTTACAAATGATTTAATATTATGAGTTGGAGCAAATGGAGCGAGACTGTTTTGTAGGGAGTTTTTAGAGGAAGTTTGGCAGTCAATGATGTGACGACAGAAATAACTTATTCTTGTTCTTCTAAAACTGGAAGGTGTGACTTCCATAAGACTAATGTACCAAGGATCAGTACCAGCTGCCTCAGAGAAAGATACAGATGGTTTAGCATGGGAAAAAAAATAATGTACAGATGGAGGAACAGTTTTCCTTATCTCTTATCAGCTATTCACTGTTTTCTGCCCTTAACAAAGAAGGTTAGTAGTGCCATTTTTCTACACTGCTCACTCTAATAGGTCATTTTCACATAAACATCAAATCTGCTCTAGGATTCTGTCAAGGATTCTTTCAGAGTAGTGTCTTTCCACATGTAGACTAAATGACAGCCTAAAGTCCCTTGTGAATAAAGTGTTTGTCCAAGTTAAGGGGATCTGAATCTACTGATCATTTGAGTTGTGAGTATTCCAATTCTGCTTTGAAGGGGTATTTTAAGGGACAAACTCTGTCCCCTCTCGCCACTGAGGCTGAAGTGAGACTAGATGGGGACATTTACTACCCTTGCAGCAGAAGCTGTGTCTTTAACAGAAATGCAATGTTCATGAAGCCCAACAGGAAGCAGTCTAATTCTTAGGGCCCTTAAATGGGTCCTGGTGGATGTTCTCCTTTGACTGCTCTTTTTTTTTCTGCTGCCTGCCTTTAACCTTTTACTTCTCTTATCCTAAAAGTCAATGCTGCTAATGTTTTCGTTCCAAACATTTATCTTGTACGTGTAGTATAACCGTGATAACGTGTAGTATGACATGATCATAATACATATCTGCATGGGAATGCCTTCTTAGCTCCTGGCAGTAGCTCTACATGGTGTAAATTGGCTGAGATGGAAGGATGTCTTTATCCACGTTTTTATCATGATTTCTTTGTCATATGTTGTCAACCTAAGGAGAGGAAAGGCATTTTTAATGTGCTATTCAGTAGTTTGTCTTTCCCTTTCTACTTCTGTCTGTTAAAGAAATTAGACAATTTTTTTAAAAATACTTGGGTTCTCAGTTCTTGCTCTGAGTTGATTTCTTGCTAGTAGATTTTTATACATTAGTAGATAGTAGATTTTATACATTAGATTTTATACATTAGATTTTATACATTAGATTTCTTTCAGTGTAGCAAGCAGTTCTGTGGCTAAAATAAAATCTCAGGAATTCTATGTTTTTATCTTCCAACTTCTTCTTTCCCAGCTTACTACCAGCAAGTAGAACCCAATTTGTCAGTACTCGTTGCTTTGGTATCCTTTTTATTTTAACCTATCTGATTACCTATAATGAAGAACTGCATCTCCCACTTACTTCCATTGGAGTGAAGTTTATTACCATCTTTTCTTAAAAATGGAAGGAAATTTAAAATACCTCAAACTGAGCAGTAAAAGCAGTGAATACTTCTGAAAATTTTACCCGTTAGACTTTTAGCATATATTTGCAGAATGGCTGTTACATGAATATTAGGAAGCTTAATTTAAGTAGAGTACTTTGAGATACTAAGATGGAAAATGCTTTAGGTGCAAACAATTCAAAATAAATTATCATTTAAATGTGCCTGTCAAAACATGCTTTAAGTTAAACATGCTCAAAACATGAACATCACTTGGTAGTGGACATCTCTGGGATGTTAAAGCAAAGTTTTATTATTCGATATATTTAATTGAGCATTTATATACATTAAACCCATAATGTGCTAGCTTGCTTAAGAAGTTGTGTCCTTCACCCTCTTTCTTTCAGGTACCTGCTTATGCTAAAGTAAAATAGCTCAGCTCTTGTGTGTTTTTTCCTTATCTGTGGGTCTGCATTATAACCTGGATCCAACATACCATAGAAAAATGTGTAGGTTAACATTTTTTTCCAATGTAGTGGAGGTACTGGAATCTACCTTAGCCCAAGGCTTCCAGGCTGTCAACATTTCTGCTTCAAAAACCAGTGACCTGTATGGGTGACAGGAGACAAATGAGCATAGTATAGATTTTGTTATCCTTTCCAGGAATAATGGTGAAGGCTACATGCAACATAGAATTACTGGAAAAGGCATAAATGTAAACAGAATTTGTAGCATGTTAAGTGAAGATGTTCTGTAAGTAAAGACTGGTCAATTAAAGAAGATTTACTTAAGCAAAGCTAAACACAGTGCAGAGGATAATTAATGTCACCAAGACAACTCAATAATAACGGCTTTGAACTTTTACAATAGCACATTAATGTATGTGTCAGAAGGAGCGATTGCATTTACAATCAACAACCATTTGCTAGGATTTTTTACCACACAAGTTAATTAAGAATTCATGATAGCAAAGTATGATGATTACCTCAGTGAAGTGAGGCTGTGTTGGGTACACAGGTATGCCATTTGTTATCTTTCCTGTACATAAAAAATAATATTTTGTAGATGTATGTTTTTCTGTAATCTGTTGTTCTGAAAGTGCTGCTGTTATGGCATTAATCCATTAATAATCAAACTGACTTGGAGAATTAATTACTGTTGAGAAAACTAGCCAAGGTTTCAAGCCAAACCACCCCACTCTTAAGTCCTTAAGCTGGTCTCTGAAGAGGCTGCCTTGTGCACTTGGAGAGCTGCATGAGTTGATTTGATTTGGGCAAGCAGAGCACAAAAGCCCAGGAGCTGAGAAGGTCAGAGGAGATCTGGCTAAAGTGGACCTTTCTCTTGCCTGGCAGGAGCTGATATTTAGATGGAATCAGCTAGACTAGTAGTGTGAGGATTTGGGCTTGTTCTGCGAGCATGAATGTGTGTGTGTTTCACCTCGGCATTGTAGAAATTCTCTTAGAAGGAGGAAATTGTTTTTATAACCAAGCAGTGGTTTCGACCATGGGAGATTCTTCCCGTGGGACTTGCTTCACCTTGCCCAAGGCAAGTCTTTAATCCTTGTATCTCCTTTTCTCTTTCATCAAAACCTGCCTCCCACCTAGCAGCTGCATTGGTAAGGTGGTAAGCAGTTTGTGAGGTGGTTTTCTTTCTGTTCCTCCCAAAACCTCCTAGCACAGTAGGAGGTGATATTATCTGGAGCTTTGGGATGCTGTGGTTTAAAGATGTGTTCAAAATAGAAAGAAAGGTGTTTTTAAACTGGTGCCCTTCCTAGTTTATCTCAGAGTGAATTAGTCCTTCCCCTCAAGCATTGCTATTCCTGTGCTTCTGGTCTCTTTCTTAGACGCTTTGTATTTGCACAAGGGAGCCAGCCCTTCGGTAGTAACAAGCCAACTGCCTCAATGAGCCAATACCCTTCCATAGGGTTAACCTTTTACTAGGACAGGTACCATCCTACTCCTCATAACCGTTCTCTCTCTGCAGAGTTCACATTCATATGTTGTTATATTCAGTGTTTTACAAATGACACTTTTCTAAATGGAAGTGATATGTCCACATCTTTCTATTTATTGTATATCAGATGGTCTTATTCACTTTCAGCATAGCAAAATGGATTTTTGAAAGAATGGGATGATATAGACAAGGTTATCTTATTGGATAAGGAAGAACATTTTGAAAAATGCTGACTGTCAGCTAAATTAAGATTAAGTATATTTTAGTAATGAGATAAATGATCCTAATGGCTACTCTAAAGTTAGAACTAGATGTGTATTGCAAGAAAGTGCATAATGTTTTGAATTTTTTATATGTAATGCTCAGTTTTAAAGGATTTTAAATTTCCTGAGCCCTTAAACAATTGAAGTTTGAATTGTGAAATTGTATCAACACAGAATCCTTTCAATATGTCAGCACAACCTATGTTCCTAATTTTAAATTTCATACCAGTACCTGAAATAAAAAATGGCAGTTGATTTATTTGACAGCTAACCCATGCAGGAGTTGTTGTCCAATTTAAAAGGACACATCATAATAATAATAAATGAACCTTACAAGTGTTCTTTTGAAGATCAGTTATGAATTCAGTTTGACTATGTTAATGATTTGAACTGATTTTTTGGTGCTTGAACTTTATTAGTGCAAATTCTTATGGAAGGTGTATTTTAAGCCTGAGTGCCAGAATAATAATCACAACCTTAATTACATATTCAGTAGCAATATTCACAATTCATATGGGTTTTGCTTAATTACATTACTCATCCAATCAAGTATCAGAAGGAATGACATATGATTTAAATAACAAATTGTTTCAGATATTTCTAATTAGTAGACAGAAAGGATTGGTTATTAAAGAAATTAACTTTGGCACCTTGAATACTGAAGAATAACCTTGAATGAGGAATAAACTCAATGTTGAAATCTGTTCATAGACAAATTACAAAAAAGTTAATTCATGTCTACTGCATACAACTATTCGCTAATACATAAGTATTAGGAATAAGGTAGAAATATGTATTTTTGTGGCATACTTATGGGATGATTTATGAATCACTGGAGAGTTTTTCATGAAAGATAACATTAAGGATTTGGGGAGGAAGAAACAGGGATGACTATTTATGTTAATTTCATATGATTATTTGGGGTCCAAATACTGTGCCTGTCACTCAAGAGTGCACTCTATTGTGAGAATGCCTCTTTGACCTAATAAAGTCTAATTTAGTGCTAATGCAAAATGTGTCACATCAGATTTTTCTTCTTGGAGGGAGTTTGCTACTGTTTCATCAATGTTTTTACTCCCTCACACTCAAAAACCTGTGGAAGGGGCAAGAATTTGAAAAATGCATTTGAGGACCTGGAGGACCAGTGGAAGTAGGTCCTTCTCCCTGTTCCTACTCTCAGTCCATGCTCATTTAAGGGTCCTTCACTAAGCTACAAAGTACAGTCCTGATTCATCTACATACCATTTTTGATATCAGAGGAAAAAATGACTTTTTGGTATCCTGGACACTGTTTTTCCATGATCAACGTTGGATGCTAAAGCCAAGAAAGTGACAAAGCCCTGAGAACAGCTTGGGACACCTATTGCTCCCCATCACAGTCAAGATATGTTGGAAGCAATTTCCCGACGCAGGCTGTCCCATATCTTATTATTTTTAAAGGTAAACATTATTTTAGTATACAGACTTCATAAATAGAAGAAAAGCATAAAAGAGTCTGGTAAAATCTGGGCATTTTCGGTTATGGAGGTATGTTGTTAATTTTTTATTTTTCTTGGCAACTATTTTCATCATATTCAAGTGTTAGCTCTGAGAAGAGAGAAATAATGTTCACCTCAAAAGCCACTTCCTCCTTAATAAATAATTCATATCCATAGATTGTTCATGAAGAAATATCAACACACTAATAGTAATTTAATATACTGAGCAATCACACTCACTTTAGCCTACATAAGATGTAAATAGAATATGACAGTTTAGGGTCTGCATTTGCCCCATGGCATGTTGGGATCAAACTTGGTAACTGATTGCAGTGTTCTCGTATTTTCTGAAGAAGTGAATGAAACTTGCATAATTCGGAGAAGATTTTTTAATTACATGCTAACTCAGAGTTTGTCTGTTCATGATCTGAATCCAAATTTTTGCCCATAATCAACCTTAGAGCATACGAGTATTTCTTCTGTCTTTTGTTAACTAGCATCTTGTGATTGTATCTGATTTTTTAACTTGTCAAGCTATTGTTCTGAGGCATCATTTCTTTATATTACCTTTGATTTATCATATGGTTGAAAGGCTCTGTCCACTCTTCCTGAGCTGTCAGACCCATGGGATCCATCCACTGAGGATGACTTGGTTTCTGTGATTTTTACCTCATTTTGCTGTTCTAAACTTTTTTTTTTTCTGGAGAGGTTGATCTTTTTAAGTAGAATTGGAGAAAAGTGTCTATTTTTAACCTGAACAGGGAATAACTTTGGCTTAGTAGGAAGAAGAAGAAGAAAAAAGTAGAAATCTGACTATTTCTATGGTGCAGATATCCTGTGCTACTAGAACAAGAAAGTGGATCTTTTATGACTGACCTCAGGTTTGGACCTCTCTCTCTGTCTGTCACTTTAAGCAGAATAGTTCAGCTGTGTTTTCATTAATCATACTTAATAGGTCACAGATATGGCATAAATTGGATCTACATAATCAAGATAAGTCTCAGCTCTAAACAAGAATAACGATCCTTAGGAAGCATCAGTGTTACCATCTATTAAACTATTAAACCATGGCAAACTTTTCTGTTTCAAATTCATGCAAGTGGATTTGCAATGAAATCAACAGTTTTAAGGGCAATGCATAGCATCAAAAATTTATCCTTTGTATTTTCTAATGATCTGCATTTTCTGAAATAGCCTATAGTCTGGAGCTCTTCTAACACTATTTATCCCAGAGATATATAATGAAATCATACATAGGGGCATAGGGTATAATTGCTTTGCTGCTAAAATATAGCCCAGGATTTCACTTCTCCAGTAAAAGGGCAGTTGTGATTGAAGAATATTTTTTTTTCCTGGAAAGAAAATGAATGCTTTTTGTACTTCTATAGCATTCTCCAAATGATCAGCTTAATCATTTAAGATAGATAGGGCTTCTTTCACAACCTGTTTGATTGTGAAGAAGGCTGCAGCCAAGTAATTTCTTTCTCCCAAATTCCAGTATCATCTGCATAGATGAGGAGGAAGTAAAGGGGACAGTCTCCTCCTTTTCTAAATTAAGGCTCATGTGAGGAAATGTAATGTTACATGACTTGGCTGATTACTGTGTTAAAGTGGGTTGTCCTTGTTGAACTCCTCAGGCTTGCTGATCTTGCAATGGGAATATGTTAAAAGGTTTTTTTTTTCAGAAGCAGCATGCTGATCCTCTTGCATGCGTGTAAAAGCAAGGAACACTAGGTCAATGGTAGATGTGTTTCTGCTTTCATTTAAAACATCTTTGAGATGTTCTGAGATTTATTATGTTTGACTGTGATAAGAGCATTGACACAAAGCCATGGCAATCAGCAGATACCTCAAGGATGGTGCTATAAGGGATGCTTTCTCAAGCATCAGCCTTCAGCATGCTGCTGGAGAAAAGAGATGTCTAAAGATGCATTATTCCTGTCTAACTAAAAACTTGCTTCAGTTCGAAGCTGACACATCAGGAAGAAGGACTTTAAACTGAGAAATGAGAAGAGAATGTTGGGGAAGCTTCTATGTACCTGTTCTCAGTTACTGTTCACATCTATATTAAAAGAAGAGTACAAAAGGAGTATAATGAAGATACAGCACTGGATGCAGAATTACTAATAATAGAAGGTTGAATGTCAAAGAGAAAGAAAATCTCTAAACTGTTGAAAAAGTAGAAAGGGCGCTGGACATATTGGTTTAGGATTGTGCCTCAACTGTTCCTTGGCTGAGCATTGAATAAGGAAATGTAATATCAGTGTCAGTGTGAGGTAGTGTGGATATAGATCAGGCAGAAACCCTTGCAAGAAGACAGAAGAAGCAGAAGCAATTGTGCAGATCTTGAATTGGGTGAAACAGCATTCATGACTGCACATAAATGTTTGAAAATTGTATGCTACTGAGGGAATTCAAAGTAGAAAACTACTGCTATGCCACTGAGTATTACTGATGTAGTAATGGGTAAGAGCAGATAATATGCATTCCAACTTTTTTTTTTTCCAAGTTATTTTCACTGGGCTAAGAGTGGGCATTAGCTCTGGATTTTCCTGGAGTTGTACTGTGAGAAGGGTAGAGACATTCCAGGAATCTGTGGAAATTATGTTATCACAGGCAATTTTACCTCTTTAAATGGATTTTGGAGGTGGAAATGAGATGGAGATGGAGAACACAGGCTACTAGTAATGGTGAGTTAATAGTTGCTGAAAGTTTTCATCAAATTAGTAGTGTATCAGGAAGTTACCTTAGAATTCTTTGGGTTTTATGTTGAGGTATTTTCAGTATTTTTTTACTAAGTAATGAAAACATTATAGAAGGCTGGCCATACTAAACCTTGAACAGACTGATCATGGATATCTTCAGCTTAAGTTTAATGAGAAAATAAAGTGACAGCCACTAAGAATTTTTTTTCAAAAGTGCAAAATTTCATAACTTAAGGAAATGGCTAGTGAGGGAAACTTCCAGATGTAAGTATGCACTTAGAATTTCTTTGAAAATGATATGGACTTTGAATTGTTTTGAAAGTGATTCTGATACTGACAGGAATCTGTCACAGAGAAAAATATACAAGGTATAGCTCTAAAATAATGTGTATGTCTTAGGACTTTAAGAGTGCATTAGGAATAAGCAAGAGGCATCTCTTCTTCCCAGACCTATCCTCAACATACACAAACACTTCTCATTTGCTTGATCAGCAACTCGGGCTAAACCTTAAGGTAAAGAAATTTGGGGATAAGGTGAAAATTTCAAAAATCTAAGCTGAGCTAGGCTTTGCAAAAGAAAAAAAACCCCAAAACTTCAGATATGTAGCCAGGGTGAGAAAAAGAAGAATGAAAGAGCAACTATCTTGTGAGGATGGATATCAAAAATCTAAGCTGAGCTAAGCTTTGCAAAGGAAAAAAAAACAAATACCAAAACTTTAGATATGTAGCCAGGGTGAGAAAAAGAAGAATGAAAGAGCAACTATCTTGTGAGGATGGATATTAAAGATGATCTAGATAAGGCTCAGTGCTTTCCCTCATTTTTCAGTAAAGATGATGATACTAGCATGATGGCAAAGGGAAGAAAGATAATATAGATGAAGTATTAAAATAGAAATTACCACAGCTGCAGTGAAATCAACAGTGAATGAGTTTACACTAGTAAAATAAGTAAAAATTCCATTCCAAAATACTGCAAGAACTGTTATTTGTATATGCAATTTAAGACAGAGGTAATACCACAGGGCAGAAGTACAAATAAAGCTCCATGTTTAGGATCCTGAGAAAGAAAATCATTCAGCAAATGTAGAGCTATTAAGTAAGTCAAGTTTTATATATCCTTCCTTTAAAAATTTTCCTAAATACACACAAAGAAGAGAATGCAATAAAATGCAAGAGTAACCTGATAATCTTCTTAGTTACACAGCTGATTTTGTAGATGAAGAAAAAATGGAATGCATATTCTGTCTGACAAGTGAACACTTTTCATACACATTGGAAGTTAATAGAAGAACTGGGTAAGGATAATAAGGAAGAAGAAGGAAAGGAACTAAAGAAAGAAAGGAACTAAATCATTGGGTGGAAAAAAAGGAAAAAAACACAGCATATGTGAGGGAATTAGGAACAGAGTGATGAGTGGCCACAGAAACAGCTTCTTTGACAGACCTTGAGCTTATGGTGCATGATGTGAGAGTGTGCAACTCTCTCAGCCTCTTTCTTTTACTCCTTAAAGGAGACCTATGCTTAAAACAACTGCATGAACATTTTCTAGGTATTTTCATCTATATATGCTTTAGCTTTTGAAATTCAGAATTTTATACTAGATACAAGTTTCTATATCACAAACTGGTTTGAGCGTATTGGGATTTTGTTTATTCTTCAGGCATGAACTAAACAGACAAAAAAATGCTGGTAGAAATACAGTCAAAACAAATTCAGGCTTTCTACATTTTGATTTTGTTCCACAGAGATGTATTGTCACATGCTATGAAATCAAGGGGCTTAAAAACTTCAGAGCCAATGATTTAAGCCCTAGATTGCTGGCATACCCTGAGATCATAGTTAAATTAGAGCTCTCTGTACATTGCAGCATACCATAAAATTGTGCTTGTTGTTTGCGATGATAATAAATGTGTGGGACCAAGACTTTTCAAAAGGTACAAGGCTGAGTTTAGGTACGTAAACTCAGTGAGAATTTACTGGCAGCTCAGCAGTCATGAGCAAAGAGTTATTTGCTAAGGTAGCCACAGTGACAAAGGAAAATAAATTCATGGCTGAAAATCATGTTGAACTTTATATACTTCAGACCTGAGTTGTTGTGGTAAATGACTCAAAGAAAAAAGAAAGTCTGTATATTATACCAGATTATGTGCTTGGTATTTTATAAGACCTCCTGCTTGCGTAATGCAAAAGGACTTTTGTTAGACCCTGCAAATTGAGGATTTTTTTCTCTTGTCCTTAAATCAAAATCTGAAATGAACAGCATGCTATTGTGAAAAGTTTTATTTTGTTAGACTTCATCCTGAAAGTTGTAGCTCTTAACACTGCAGAAGGCATACAAGAGCCAGAAAATGAGTGTAATTGAGAAACAGAAGAATAGAGCTTAATTGAGCCAGATTACATAGTCTTTGTCTCAAATTGTAGTGACATAGGTAGATGTCAAGTAGCACTGAAGAACATCATTTAGACTGTGTTCAGCATTTTGGGGTTTGTTTTGTTTTGTTTTGTTTTTTTGGTTTGTTCAAGCTAGAGTTTCTCTAACCTCAGTCAGACATGGAGGCTTTTGTGGTGGTGTTTCAGTGTTACATAAAGTTAGGTGCTTCAGAAACTGAATTACTCTGAGGAAACAGATCGGTCTTGTTGGAGCGAGCGGAGACTGTGTTGGGTCTCGCAATGGGGGCTGCACCAGGGTGAGCAGGGCCCACCCTGGCACAGCTTCGATCCCAACGTAGGAGGGAGGCCGAAGGGATGACATGGGGTGAGAGGCCAGGGTCCCGGGGCTGGACCTGCCGCAAAGCTGCCTGAGTGTCACTGTCTCCACGTTGTCCCCACAGGCTTAACAACTCCCGCCGAAGCCGATTTCACAGCTACGATTCACCGCGTACGAAGCATCTTACTCATCTTGAGCGCAAATGACAGAACCAGGCCATTAGGTTTTTGTCTTAAGTTTGTTAGCAGTGGCTGCCGAATAGATTACTCAATTACTGTGATCGGCGGCAGGTTTTTCTCTTCTCCTTTGAGGCGGGATTTTTGCTTGGTGAGTGAGCGAACGGCAGTTCGCAGTGAGGAGCTGAGCTGTTAAGTATCTATAGTTGTATCTGTACTGCTGTTATTCTGCCTTTGCATACTTTTTGATCCTAAAACTAGCTTTGAGTTGTTTTTTTAGAAGTCAGCAAAAAGCGATTCTGGCTGTGCTCTAAGCTAGTGAAATTTTTGCAGAAAAACAGGACACATTTCAATAGTGAGGTTAGCCAGACTGTGAAATATCTCCCCTAAGGGATGTTGCAGGAGAGCAGTTGTATGGATCATTTAAATGCAATTAGAAAAAGCAGCAGAGGATGGAGCCAGGCAATTTACCCCTCCCACCCCCAACCTACCTCTGCATAAGTTTGACAAAATGGCATTTTGGGATATAATCACAGGTTCAGGTTGCATTTGGCAAGTACTTTTGGCTGAAAAGGGGCAAATTTGCAGATACTTTATTCCAGTAATTTTGTGAAAATGCCTACATGTTCAGGAGAGAAAATTCCTGCTAAAAATGTGACTTGTCATTTGAAATGGTGTTTCTCATTTCAGAATTGGCTTCATATAAGGGAGAAAGGGAGAGAGCAGAAAAGTAACAGAATCAAATGAGTCAAAACAAAACATATTTGTTCCAGGCTGATGTAACAATAACATCGGGGTTAATTTTTTTCTTCTCTCTTTTCTGAAGTTCACATTTTGCTTGAGCTAAACTTTTCATTTTTCTTCCCTCCTTAAGTGGAAGAAGCTGTTATTTGCACTGTTCTAGAAAATGCACTGAGGGCGCCAGTTTCACATTGGCAGCAGGACAGACTTTGTATCATTTCTTGTTCGGTCTCCCATCTATAGTCCCTGATTTAAAGGTTGAGTTTGCCATCTCAATTTAAGTGATGATAGATTTCTAATTTGATCTCTTTTTTTAAAAAAATTGATTATGTATATCAACCTCTTCAGGATGAGATACACTGGCTCAGCCCTTCTCAAAATTAGACTCCAAG
>JAUBOD010000825.1:932829-951881 GCA_032353885.1 Nothura maculosa | reverse complement strand
GTTGAGCTTCCCTAGATGCTCTCTGACCCACTCTTCCTCTACGCAGGGCAAGCCTTCCTCTCCCCAGCTCTCTTGTGAGTTTGCCATCTCAATTTAAGTGATGATAGATTTCTAATTTGATCTCTTTTTTAAAAAAAATTGATTATGTATATCAACCTCTTCAGGATGAGATACACTGGCTCAGCCCTTCTCAAAATTAGACTCCAAGTAGCTTCATTCTGATGCATAAAGCTGAAACTTTGCTGAAAGGACCAGGATAAAGACTGGCAACAGAGAGGCAATAGATATTTATGCATCTTAAGTTATTCTTCTGTGCAAAGATGAATTTTATCTAGAGCCCTAGGAATTTGGCTCCTATGTTGCTTTCACTGTGTGCATGTCAAATACTGTGACAGATGTAGAAGAACTCAAGTCAGCGAGGCTTTGTAAAAAGAGGAGTTTGGAGGCTACTGGGATTAACACTGGCAGTATTAAAGTCTTTAATAAAGCAACAAACACATGACTCGGTGTACAAAACTTCATTAATTTTTCTTTTAAAGGTGATCAAAATACAAATGTGTGCTTAGAAGGGAAAGTTGTGTGTAAAAGCTTGTTTTTGGCAAGGAACTACAGGAAGGTGGTGGTTTTTCCCCTTTCCGTTGCTGTCAGTCGTCAATTAGGGAAGTGGAGATGGATGTGTAGAATTAGGTTGCACATAATCTCATCTGAATATTTAATCATAAATGATTAATATGAAGATTTATAGCACAGAATTTGACATTCTGGTTGATATAGCAAGGTTAATAGAGCTATATTCTCCTCAGTTATGGATTGCCTGCAAAAGCAAGAAAGACAGTAGTGTCTACAAACATTACAAGGCAATAAGATCTCCAGGGATATTCTTTCACTTCTATAGGTTTAGAAAAAAACTTGTTTCAATACTCTAATATAAAAGTTAAGAAGAGAGATGAGAAAGAATGCAAGCATGTAAAACAAAAGGAAAACTAAATGTTTATCCAATAAAACATACAACAGTGAATTACGTTAGCAAAATAAAAGCAGAACTACTTTATCTGAAATAATAGGGTGGTATTTGATAGGATAGATATTATGATAGAGTATAGTTAATAGCAGAAATTGACCTATCTTGTCTAGTTGTTTACTTCTATAGTCCTTAGTCATTTATGGGTGAGAGAGTAATGAATTGCATATAATACCTTCTTGGTAGAATACAAGACATTTGGTATCATCAGGACCTTGTGATTAGTGTATAAGCTGTCTGTGATCACATCCATTAGCTCCTAAGTTGTTAGGAAGTACATTAGTTGAAATCCAATTTAAATACTCAGTACATAAAGCTGTTGAAACATTATCTTCTACTTGTGTCTTCCTAATGCTCATTAGTATATTATCTCAAAATCTCTGAAACAAGCTTTTTTTTTCATTAAAACAGTACTCTGAAGGACTTGAACTGTCAATATATAATTTTTGGTTTGCAGGAGGATGAACTAAGATATTGAGCAAGATCCAAAAAAAAAAAGAAAAGAAAAAAAGGGAAAAAATGTGCTTGATGGAAATTGAGCACTTACATCCAGAATTAAATGTGAAATTCAATCCAGCTACTAGCTCAGCCTGGAAATGTTCAAACTCCATAGGCATCATCGTTTATTAACTTATCTTGTTGACAAAAGAAGTGCTTCTGACATGTGTAGAAATATCTCAGCATTAATACAGCTGGCCAGGTTGTTTTCTGTGTCAACTCTTGCTGTGACAGGGATCCAAAAACTAAGAAGCATTTTGCACCTCTGTTAAGAGGATGAACTGAGATAGATGGTCTCCAGAGTTGCCAGTGAATATTTCTGGAATCAAGATCTCAGAAACTGGGTTTATTAACTCAGACATTGTGCTGTTTCCAGGTCCTGTGCTATCTGCTTGGCTTTGCACAGTTGCAGCCTTCACCTGGTTGCTTGGCAGTTCTCTCATTTCTCTTGTTACCACAGAGCTCAGGGTCAGACATTTGCATTTAGCCAAGATGGGTCAAGCTATATTGAACTCAAATGAAAGAATTTTTTTGCCCTAGTCCTTAAAAAGACTCTTAGCAGATGAACATTTTTGAAAATCTATAAAATGGGGTTTCACAAAGACTGAATTTACCCTAGGAAACAACTTAATTATTCTTTCAAGTTAAAGAAGGGAGATAGGGCCACTGAATTACTGTCCTGCCAGAGCTTGTCTCCTCTGTTGACCCTGAAAGGAACCTGAGGAGACTGCTGTTGCAAATGCCTTCCCAAAAGGCTCTTCCTTTATTTCCCTCTCGTCCTCCTGGCATTTATCTTTCTAGTGTCTGATTGTTGTTTTTGCCCTTTTTGCATCTCTCCCAGAGCTCCTCATCCAACCCTCTGCTCTCATTCTTTGCTATGATGTTTTGGGCAGGAACATGACCTCCTCTTTTCACAAATGACTTTCTTATTAAATTAGCCCATCTCCAATTGCTGTATTTGTTTGCTTATGAAATTTATCAGATAATTCATACAGAGTTTAGAAAGAAAATTTTGTGTTACAGGTAGCTCTTATCTGTTCTTTTCAGATTTGTGGAGAGGCGGGAGGCTTTTTTTTTACTAGAATGTGCAATTTCCAGAGAAAAATTAGTTATTTAAGCCTTTTAGAAAATGTCAGTGTTCTTTGTGTAAAGTCAAAAGAATTGTCATGATATTTCATTATTCTGTATAGCAGTACAAGGATAAATGCTTCATACATAGGAAGAATGAGAAGAGCTGATGATACCTATTAACTGGTAGGCTTCATAACTGTAAACTACAGTATCTATGAATGTTGTTTCTTCTAGGCTTTCTCATGAGATTTTTTTTTTTTTTGGTTTTCATAGGTAGTTTAGTATTCTAAATATTCGAATAATATTAGTTGATCATGACTAAAAACTGATGCAGTCTAAATGAAGCTTTATACCCAAACAAAAAGCTAATATTTTGTACCTGAATGTATATAGGTATATGCAAGACAAAGTAAATGGTTCATCACCTCCCATTTTATTTAAAATTTAACTCTTACCTTTCCTCTACACTTTCTGCAGATATTTGTTTTCCTTACCTGGTGACTTTTATCTTCAAATTTATTTCTGCATGAAGAATTTGTTTCTGCAGCTACTGATTGTACTAATTACACTAATCCAACTATTTGAGATCCCATTAAGCAGATCTGTAACTTTAACCTGTCAGCTTTCTCAGACAGAGGCCAGAACTAAAGTGCTTAGAAAAACTGTACCTTGACAATGATGGCTCATATGTCTAGAACTGGCAAGTAACAGCAGTAGCTAATGAGAAGATTTGGGAGAAATTAATGCAATCAAGTAGGGCATCTCAGTGCTGATGTGAGCGATGCCTGCTTTTCTAGTCAGAGCTCTTTTCTGTACGGGAATTACATAGGGATTGGATGGAGGGATAGCGTGCCCTAATAGTTGGTTTCTTTTCCCAGCTGTATCAGCAGAACTAATAAAAGATATTTCCCCTTCCTGCTTGCCTTCTTTCCTTTTATCCTCAAGCTATCATGCCTACAACAGCACTGCTACATTAAATTCTAAGACAGATTTGTGATGGGTGCTTGGGAGTGAGTAAAGAACAATGAACTGCCAGTGACCTGTAACATAACTGAGCTGAAAGTATGGAAGGTGTGCGGAGGTGACTGCTAAGTGTGCTGAGATAAGGCATGTCCTACTCCTCCCTGCGCAATTCCTGAATGGAAACTGTAGTAAATTCAGATGAGGGACATGACTTTCAGTGTGCACACTCCTTCATTCATAAGGAAAAGATAAACACCTTTTTTCTTTTTTTTTTCTTTTCTGGTGAGTCTGCAAAAGTGCAAGCACATAAGAGCATTAGTTGTTATAAAATAAATTGTTCATCCCTGCTGCTAATGTTAGAAAGCAGATGCGACAGTCTTCCTGAAAGAACTTTTCTTTCATGTGCTGAAGTCAGGAAGAACATAATTATAAGCTAACTAAAAATAACACCAGTTATTGACAGCTGTCGGTGAATATCAATATAGCAAAAAGTACTTGACCACAGCTTATACTTCTAAAATTGCTAACTGTTAAATTTGCTGACACTGTTTGGACATTTTTTTTTCCTGCTAGGAAGTGACAGCAACGATTAAATTTCAATGGATGGGCTCCATTTTGAAGCATTTTTATTGTACTATTTAGAAAACATGAAAAACCTTTATTGGCACTATTTGTAGAAAAAAAACTTTTTTTTTAAGCTCTTCTGCTAAAGGTAGTACTCTTTCAAAATATAATTTGATTAAAATAGTCTTTTTTTCCCTCTTCTTTTTGCATCCTTTAAATCTCTCCTGTCAGTGTTGTACTGCATTATGTCAACTTTCCTGCTGCCAGGGCAAAATGTCTCTTTAAAAGACACACTTACATTCTGCCAATAGGCAAGGGCATTTCTGTTCCAGGAAGCAATGTAAATAGCATTACTTTATTTTTAAACAATAATTTCACTCCAAACCCCCCAAAACTATTTTTTTTTAGCATTTTATTCAGAAGCGTGTATATGTATGTATTCTATCAAGCCCACAGGGATTTTCTCTCCCTATACTGTTTGATTGGCATAAGAAATGGCATAAACATAAGTATTTATGCTTAGGCCTCCAAGTGACAACATTAACCATGTCCAGATCCACCCTTTCTCCTTATTTCTGCAGGCACCTGTCTGGTACTTCACATATAGTCAGTGTCTGGTATTGTTATTAATGCCATCCCTTCATACTGGCAACACTCCCTTACTGGAGTAAATTTTGACCTAGTGATAACTCAAGACTTATCTACCATTTCGCAGCAGGAATAACTAAAAAGACAAGAGTTGCCTAATCGTGTAATGTTTCTGTTGATGAGAGAGAAATTGAGAAGGCGCCATATGATCTTTATTAATTCTGTTGCCATAGATGAAGAGGAGAATTATCTGTGTGTTTTGGCCCAAAATGGAATGTATGGTGGTTCTTCATGACCACCAAGTTGAGCAACCTCCGGTAGATATCCTCAGTCTTTCCTCCTGCTATTTGATAGAAAGACTCACCGAGTCCTACCTTGAATTATAATTAAGCTTTTTGGAAAAGATTCTCTATGGGTGGCCTGTGCAGAGCTTGCCAGGACTTGAATATTCACTTCCTTCTCTGAGTAACCCCGTCTTGATTGATAGAATTTTGATAGATTGAATTTTTGTCAGAGAATTAAGTCAATGGAATTGCTTGCTTAAGACCATAAGGACATTGCACTTTGGTTACTGCTAAATGCTGCTTTGCAGGACTGCTAGGGAAGCAAGATGGGAGTCAGAATCTCTGAAAACATACTGAAATATGGGTAGGCACAAAATATGGCAATTGAAGTAAGCAGTCAAGAAAGAGGAGTGGAAAAATATGTTTAATCTTATTTAGCTCTCAGTACTATGTGATACTACTAATATCATCAATAAGTACTTTCTTTGAATTAAAGTTGAATTCATATGAAAATTAATATGACAATATTTTTCAAAGGAATACTATTGTTTAACTCAATAATACTTTTAAAAAATAGAAATAAATTAAATTTGGCTGATTTTCTATCAGTTTTAGTTGTATTAATGGCCAAAGTTTCATTTTTGAAAGGCAGGAATCTCATCTTCTAAAAATCCTGGCCCAAATCAACAATCAGAGTTATTCTGCACTGGAACCCAGAAAAGTAATCCAAATTAAATAGAAGTGTGAATCCACAGTGGATTAATTAAATGACATTGAATCTCATGTGGATACTCTGAATAAGAATTAAAGGTGTCTTGATTCAATTTAACTTAATTTCCAGAGCAAATTAGTTAGATTAAGTGTGCTGTAATTCTGAATGAAAGTGTCTACACAGAGGTTTAATATGGTTTGACTAATCCACTTTAAAAATTAATTCAGATTAACTTCCTTGAGTGACCCTTATACTGACAAGCCACCAGCAACTTGATAGAAGGTTGAAACAAGCAATGCTGAAAGGATCACACACAAAACGAAAACTGTGATGGAATTGTAACTTGTAGCTCAGGCTCAGGTTTTCTTTTTGAATTGGATACAATATAGAAGCAGCTTTACTTCATTGGACCGAAATTGTGTGCCACGAATAAAATTTATTCTGTCAAAGAAAGGGAAAATAATCATGCAATCTTGAAGACGAAGTGCCCACAAGGGTGCTTTTGGTATTGCCACAGGAGGCTGCTCTATATGATACAGTTTTGAACGTCAGAACAGTGACATACCATGTATTTCTGTTATTACTGAAACAAAAGAGAATTACAGGATTTCTCAAGCGTGAGGGAGAAGAAAGAAGTCCAGTTAATGCTGTTGTTCAGGAAAATATCATGGACTACCTTAGACCTATACCACTATTGTCTAGAAGTTGGAAGGGCATCAGGGAACAGGGTGTGTGAAGGGCCAGCACAGTCCTGGTATAAGGAAAAAGCAAATTCATCATTAGCTCGAAGTGATAAAATAATGTAATGAAAAATAGTTACAGAAACTGGCAGTGCAAAGGAGAAGGTGAGTGTGGCTTCATCTCTGTGAAAGTCTCTTAGCAGCAGTGAAGGGGGAAATGGATAAGAAAGAGAAAGGGACAGACCTTCCTTTATTGCTTGGGATTTCTGTGAGCTCTGTCCCACTGTAGCCTGGCTTACAAGTCTCCAGGATGAGCTGTGAGACATTAGGCCAGCCTGGCAAGGCTGAAGTCGGAGTGATAAGGATGGAGCATGCCAAGGCTGATGGATGCACATATGGAGCTTGCACAGGTGCCACTTTCATCTCTCTCATCTTTCCTAGCTGCTTTTGGACTTCTTGACTCTGTTCCAGCTAAATGGGAGGAGATGGAGATGTTTCCTCTTTTCTTCAATGGAACAGAAAGACCAACAGGAGGGTTCACGTAGGACCTCCATCCTACCAAGGGAACCTTGTGGAGATGACATGAGGAGACATCAAGATGACCTTGTGGAAAGACATCAGGGAAGTGGGTTAGGATTGAGCTGCTCTCCTCTGCTGGGGGTGCTTCCTCCATAGACCTAGTCCTTATATGGACCTAGTCCTAAGTCCATAGACCTAAGTACAAACACACAGTCATTTTGGACATTTTTTTTCTATATTGGTATCTCATTATTATTTTTATGGAAGGTAATTTGTGACTTTGGGTCTTAGTGCTATGTAATTGTAGTATGATTACTACAATTGAAGCTATAAGATAAGACAGTGTGAAATGCACATTTTAACTGTACTTAACTGTACTCTGAATATTTGTCCTTGTATTTATCCACTTTTATTTTACTATGTTCATGACAACAGCCTTTAAGACCAAATATCAGCCTTTGAGCATTTACAGGAATTGCAGCAGCTAGTGCTAGTAAAACAGAGAAACAGGTGCATAAGAAAATGAGATTTTAAATGCTCACTTTAATTTTACTGCAAGAATAAGTCCTGAAACAAAGCTCTGATTGGAAAAGTGCAGAGAATCAAAACTAGAAGTTGCATGAGTGTCTTCACTACATCTTTTAATTATGGGGAATTTTGCCACATTTTCATTCTGTATTATTATCAGAGCACAATTTTCATGCCTTTCATATTCTAAAAACTCCAAAATGACACACACATTTATTTCTAGTATTAAATTATGCTGCTAAAGCACATTCTGTTTGGTATGACGTCCTTTCAGTTTAATTTTCTCCAAAAATCCGTTTCATCTTTTCAGAATATAATTGGCATCTCATTGACCCTTCAACTTCCTGCTATTCCCTCCTGCTTGCAGTACTCAGATGACTAAGTTGGGAATATGTTCAAGTGATGGCATCTGGCTCTTTGGGGAGCTCTGTGAGCAAATGTGCTGGCAGCGTTACAGATGGCTCTGAATGTTTTGTGGGGTGAATCTGAGCTTTTATCTTTTATGTATCTGTGATTTGGAGGAACTTGCATTATGGTAAATAAATGCCCTCTTCCTGTCTTGAGTACCTATTCAGGATTACTGTATTAAAGGTTCATTGCTTTATGACACACGTGAAAAACATAAGTAGTCATCCATGTAGTTATTTTTAGAGATGGATACATGAACAACATCTTCAAAGGCCCTGAACTTTTGTCTTTCAGATCAGAGACAATGTCTTGTTACAAAAGTGCTTTCTAGTGTAATTTAAATGCTGATCCTTGAAATACAACCACTTAACTTTTTCAAGAAGGGACTGTGTCATGAGTCTGTAGTCCTCTTGACAGACTAGTAGACTGAGATATGTCTGGAGGACCTTACAACCCGGATGTTTTGAGGTGTTCTCCTTCTTAGTCTTTGTATCTGTTAGATATGCTTAGCAATGCCAGATCAAAGATGATCTTCTCAAAAGATTGTATCTTCTCAAAAAAGCAGTCAGATGCTAATGAAGTAGAGTACATAAGACATTGAAATAGACTGAAGATGAATGTGCACTCGTGGTCCATGGGTGCAGTCTTATAGAGGTAGAATCCCTCTAGAGGTAGAATCCCTAAAATAGGTGAGAGTATGAAGATGATTTTTTTTCTTTGATTTTCATAGCACAAATAATTTAGGCTACTATGTCACTTTTATTGATAGTGATCTGATTTCAAGAGACTTAATTTGTTTTTGGGACACGTGTGAACCAACCTTCTTTATATTAGTGTATCATACAGATTAATAGATAATGTCTTGCTCTCAAAAAATCATCCCATATTACTGAAAGATGTTTGATAGCTACATAGCTGTCAGGGCTGTGTACTGTCCATTGGGGTCTATGCTGCTGGATGGCACGTGAGAAGTGATGAATGTTTTGATGTAGGGGCCAATTTTGATAGTTTGTAGCTCCCTTGGTAGTGAAGTGGAGGTCTGGGGTCTGTCACTGAGAAAAACACACTCCCAGAACTACTGAAGAGAGGCTTGAGGTGTAAAGTGACCTGTAAAATCCTGGCATCAGGAAGCTGTTTCATTAGAGAGAATTCTCTAGAGTTTTCTCTTTGAATAAAACCTTCTGAAGTATCTTATAATGTGTTCTTTCTGCATCATTCCAGGAATGAGGAGTTTTACATAGCATTTACAATGAGATGGATTTTAAGCAAATATACCACATCTAAGTTGTCATGGGTTCATAATCTCTTTATTAATACTTGGAAATAGCATCTTTTGACTATCGTTTTCCAGTTGTAACATGGTAATGTGCTCCTTCTAAAGATTAGCTGCTATTTTGTAGGAAGCCTAAAATAAAATGTGATTCAACTTAAAGGACTTAGGAGGAAGACAGAATTTTGATACTCCCTATAGAGGACTGATTTTCAATGTCTGAAGATCTTGTGTTCACACTCCCAGTCACAGCCTAGAGAGAGATCAAAATTGTTAATGAACTGTGAATATTCTATGACTCTCATGTGTCATTGCTGATTTGCTTATTATACTGTATCTGATTTTAAGGAGTTAATTTCTGCATGAGACAAATTGTGCATGGAGAAATAAGGCAATGTCTTTAGACAGCCTCTCTGGTGGCACTGAGGAGAAAATAGCAAGCTCACTAATTTGGAGGCTATCATGACTCTTCATTCCTGCACCTTGGGGAAGGAAGATGAACAAGTCTGCTTTACTTCAGGATGTTCAGACACTGAAACACTGAAGTAAAAGGAAATGGAGACGATATAGGGACAGATATAAGGTCTAAGGGAGAATGATGAATAATGGTAACCAAATGCAACCAGACTTTTGCAGCAAAGTTTTCTCTGGCTGCTTTTTCCTGAAGAAAGTTTTGTTTTCTGAAGAAGCTGTTCTGAGTTACTGTATTTACCATGCACTCACGGCTCTCTTGTGGATGCCAAACCCATTGGGATGTCCTGACAAAGGCTGCTGATACACAGTGGGACATCTAGTTGATGAATATGGTTTTTTTCTGGTGTTTGGGTGTGCACTTTGAATCTCCTTCTGCTGCATGGAGTTGTAGCAGCAATAAAAATTGGTTTGAAAGACAAATGGAAAAGGAAGTGAACATGTAAGATTAATCAGCAGAATTAATTTTCAACGTAATTCTCTGGATTTATGCTAGTAAATAATATGAATGCTGGGAATGTTCTTAAAACTACAGGAAGAGATAAAATATTATTAACTACTTTAGGAACTGGACCTTTACTCTACACTGCATTTTATCTGGCATTGAAAGACATCTTAAAAAAAAAAACAAAGAAAACAAGTGGCAGATGTACTTTTCATCCTCCTCGTTTCATCCTGTAACGCATAGTTGGGTTTTAATCAATGAAGCACACATAGCTTAAGCATTAAAAACAGACCTATGGTAGGACAGCAAGCTCTACCACAGTAAATGTGTGTAGAGACGATAGAGAACAAAGTCTAAACCCAGTCATTTTTAAAGTCTCATCCCACTCTTCTCCAAGAAGAAAACGGAAGATGTAGCCTGCAGCATGCCCTGTTTCTGCAGAAGAGGCCCTTTTGACCTGACATTGCACAAGCTGGGAGTGCACAGGAAGAAAGCTCTGGGGGCAAGTCCTATAGAAGTAAGTGGTTTTAGCTTGTGCTTTCAGCTGCTTGCAGCTGGCGCTGAATTCTTTGGAGAAGTCAAGTCTCTAATTATTTAGGGCCATATAGTTTTATAGCGACCACAGTGTATTTCTACTTACAAATGCTGGAGTACAAAATTCACATTCTGAATTACTCTGGTCTTTGATTAATGCCTAGATTTATATTAGAGAGCATCTGTGTAATATACACAATATAAGCAATTCCATGCCTTTCTGACTTTTATTTCCAGAAGACTTTAAGGCATAATGCATTACAGTTATTTAATGGGCAGAGTCATGGCATGAAAGGCTAGAATAAGTCACTTGCTGCTGCTTTGTTTTTAAATTGAGTAGTCATGATAAAAGGGTTCAAGAAAATTAACAGCATCTCTTACTCTGCTTGTTCTAAATACAATATAATTATATAGAGGATGAGCTCAATGATATATGCTCATAGTTAAAACATTCCATTGTATAACAAATAAAAATTTGGAAAAAAATAGACCTGTGCAGTGATTGCAGTGTGCGTAAACAATATTGCCACTGGCAATATTCGATGGACTTATACTGCAAAACATTTCAGCTAATCACTATATGATTTTAGGGCATGCCTCAGAAATATCCTATGTTTCTCCTAGGCCTCTTTAAACATGGCAAAACCCTTCTCAAAATGCCAGTCTATTGCCAGCATGGCCCTTTTGCCAACTATCCGTGCAGCTCCATCACCAAGAACACACATAACCTGGTGTTTCTTCAACTGTTTAGTCACCAGCAGTTTCCAGTTAATAGAATAAAATTAATCAAATAATAAGACTTTTCTTCCTCTCAAAGCTTCATGTTGATTTTCTTCTCCATACCTAACATTAATAAAGTTCTAATCCAAAAAGCCCCACATAATGCATGATGAAGAGGTAGGTGAAAGTGTGTACCACAGTTGCCGTTTGGGAATGGGAGCACCAGTATTCCAACCTAAGCTTTCAAGAAATATCTATTGACTCCAATTTCATGGAATTTTAACTATAATGGCTTTTAGAACTCATTTCCTTTTAGTTGCTGGCTTTTTAAGATCAAGAAGAATGACTTTGAGATTAAGCCTAAGCATATGGTTCAGAATTGCATTACTTTTTAAAGAAGTATTATTTTCCGGTAATCTCATTATATCAGCCTTAGGGAAAATACCAATTATTGTGTGATTTGCATGAGTTGGCAACACTGAAGCAGTACCATGGTGTGGTGTATCACTTGTTACTATCACAGTGCTGAAGTGACTAATCTGCTGTGTTAATTCTGCATTCTATGGGGAGAGTGTAAGA
Source organism: Nothura maculosa (assembly GCA_032353885.1). Classification (NCBI taxonomy): domain Eukaryota; kingdom Metazoa; phylum Chordata; class Aves; order Tinamiformes; family Tinamidae; genus Nothura; species Nothura maculosa. Next base: position 940,026 of record JAUBOD010000825.1, on the reverse strand, counting down.
AATCCCTTCTTTGAAAATGATCATCTCAGTATTCACCCTTAAAGCATCTTAAATTTTTTAAAAATCTCACGGAGAATAATGTGATACTATTTTCACTTCTCTGTTATGGATATAGTGAGATGTGATGAAAAGAATTGATATACATCAGGCAGGAAAAGTTAATTCTTCTGAATTACTTAATATTTTATACCCTGCCAGTGTTTATAGAAACCTTTCCATCAGTTTTTAAAACTGACATTAATACTTTTTAAACTAGACACCCTACAGTAACTTTCCTTATCAGTTCTGGAGATCAGTTTAGATATGTGTTTTACATGTTATTTAGTGCTTGAGTTTGCAGATCAAAGTGTTTTATGATTTCAGAATATGCAGCGATTTATCATCTGTGTGAATATATTGTCCAGAAGTTTAGCTGAGTAAAACAATGGCAGAGACCAAAATCTGATAACATTTACACTCTTGTAAATTTAAGATAACTGCTGATTTTAATTGATAGTTCTCCAAATTGGCAGAGATCATTATTACCAGAAATAGAAAGCTTCCATGGCTAGAGGTAGACCAGGAACCAATTTCAATTGGTTTAATTAATTACAGTGTTCTGTAATTCAGAACAATACAGTGTTCTGTAATTCAAATGTGAAAGTGTTACTATCAGCTAGTGTGAGATAGGACATAATTTGGGGCAATTGCAGACTAAAAATGGTTTTGTGTTAATGCTAAAGTTTCTTAAACAGAAGCTTCCAATGCTTTGATATTTTCAAGGTAACATAAGGGCAATCAACATTCTGGGATATTCTGAAGGAGATTTAGAATAAAATACTGAAACAATAAACTTTGCTTATATTGTCATTTAGTAGGCAATGCTAATATTGTTTGTAGGCAATATAGCAATGTACTATTTTATTTTAATATTTATATCACAAAAGTATTCCTGTCAAGGAGAAGACTGATTACTGTGTCCATATAGATCAAATGGACATTCTAAGAAAATTTGCCCTCATGGCCAAAAAGGCCAAGAAATCTTTAAATTAAGGTGGACTTTGGGAAACACATCCTGTTTGGAGGAAAGAAGGAGAGGATCATTGGAGAAAATAGCCTTTCCAAGAAGAAGGGGAGATAGGGAGAGAGGTTAGAATATTCCTTTCCCTATCTTCTTAAGAGATAGGGAAAGGGGAGAGGGGCTAGAATAAGTTAGATGAATTCATTTAACTAGCTAATTTGTTAAGATACTGGGTCTTCTTGGAATAGATTTATTGGATGTTTGATCTGCAGGGGACACAAGCAGGTCATGTGCTGAGATCTCTCCCTCCCCTACCTAAACAGTTCTATTGCAGAATAACAGCAGTATTCTGGTAAGAAAGCCTAGGAAAATATCTCATTCCAGGCAGCTTCTACTGAAAATGGAAAATATATGTATTTCTTCCTGCAATCTCTTTTCAGTTGAAGGAAAAGTAGTTGCTGAATGTACTTTATTTGGAATTAGAGTAGTAATTATTAAAAAAATGAATATTGGGATAATGACAGCTTAGAGGTGTGTTAATGAATCTGCATGAATGAAGGCAAGGCTGGAAAAGGGCTAATCAAAGCGCAAGCTATTTAAAAGTGATTCCAATTTTATCTCACGACCTTCACAAAAAAAATGTGCAATTTATGTATCAGTAAATACTCTGCAATTTTTTTTGCATGCTAGTGCTTCTAAAAATATTTTCCCCTTTCTACTCAGGAAATAGAGAATACATAACACTTTGGACTAAACAGGGGTCAAACTACGTTTTTACCATTATATGTATCTGCAGAACTCTCTGGAGTTCTTGCTAGCCAGTTATTTTCAAGAAGGGTAAATTTAGAGAAAAGTTCAAGTGCTATTTAGGGAGGTTAAATATATGAGTTAAAAAAAGCAGAATGTGTATTTACAAATTTTCTGAGCATACCAAAAATACGTAAATATATTAGAAACTTGTTTTATGAGTTATGAATAACTGATGGAATATTCCATATAATGTTTGTCTCTGATGACATTGTCCTCAGTGTTGTCTGGGGATAGGGCAGCAGTCTGTTTAGGAGACAAGCTATCATTTTTTTCCCATTATAACATTTAATAGTAGTACAATGAAATTAACAGTCTTTTGACAGCTTTTTCATTCTTCTGTCATATTTGTATAATTTGTTTCTATTAATCATGCAGATGCTCTTTTTGATAAATTATATCCTAGCTGTGGTAGTTCATTAGCCTGAAGAACGATACTGATCTTCTGGAGCCATCAAGACACTTTCCTATATTGAGAGGTGAATCGAAGACTTCTTGGTCAGATTATACTCATGATTAAAGGTTAAGTAGCAGTGAGGAGTTTCTCAGCTGCTCTAAAAGGACAGATTTAAATAAAAGGGACATCCATTGATCTCAGTTTGCCTTTTTCAAAGCAGGTCAGCTAACACCTGCAAAAGGGAGAAAATACCTGTTGCAGCAGATTACCTGGTATATATTGCTCTTCCTTCCATTATATGGTTATCTTTTAATAAAACTTGGTAGAAAAATATTTCTCAAAAGCACTGTTATATGAAATGCTTTTTAATTAAGAACTAGAACATTCTCTCAAATTGTTTGTTTCAATAATGAAGTTCTTATTCAAGAGCAAGTGGTAATAGCAATAGTTCAGTGAGCCAAACTTGCTCTGTAGATCAGTGTTCAACAATCTAGTTTGAATTAGACCCATACTAATTCACTGGGTTTTGTAAATGTAAATTTGTGAACAAACTGAGCATAGTGGAGCCAAGAATTTCTATCTCCCTCACAGCCATACTTCAGTTCCTTCATTTTCTTTTTTATCTTTCTTTCATCAGAATCACTCTTTTTTTCCTTACTGTCTCTCTCTTGTTTCATATAAATAAATGTTCATAATGCTAGCAAAAAGAAGACTGATTCTAGAATAGATGGTATGATCCTACATGCTTCTTTTCAGCCCAGAAATAAAATGGTTTCAACAAAAATAGATAAGAAGTATCAAGTTCCAGTGAGTTCCTCAGCCATTTATTTATTCTATCTGTCTTCTCTCTATTTTCTGCCCACTTTCATTTTATAAACTTTGATTGCTGTATCTATGGAATAGATATAATTTCTGAAAGTGCACATTTTTTGGTTCTTGTTTTCTACCAAGCTTTAAATTTTATGAAGTAAAAAATATGTGGTCTTGCATATTTTTAAGGAACAGCATTATAAAAGTATTAAGCTTAACTCATAGTTCAGGCTTTTATCGTTTAAGGTGGTTTTGCACTGGCTGAGACCCTAGACACCTAAATTTTACAATGATTTTAATATAATATAGTCTTATAACACCTGTTGTCTCTGATGTCTTTATCTAATCCACAAATAGTAACATTTTTAGCTTTAGCCTTTAAATGTTAAATAATAATAAGCATGTTCATATTAATTTTTTTTTCTGAGAGACTAACAAGAAAACTGTGTCTCTTTGTTAAAGTCTGGCCTCCTTTAGAATTGATTTTCTTCCAGTGACTGATTTCTTCTAGACATTACATACTTCTGTTTGGAATTGAAGCCCATAAGAAAGAGTAAGTTCAAGATCTTTTTGTCTTATCACTTGCAATCAAACAGTGCACAGGAAGATTTTTGTTTTAGACTAAACGCTGAAGCAAACCGTGAAAATTTATTAACATTGGAATCCAAATATGCATTTCTCCCAATCTAAATATTCTCCTGATCAGCTTCCTAATTGGTGGTTCTTCCTCATGTCTCTATTTTGGAAAATTCAGTATGTGCCATATTTGTTTACTCCATGTGTTGTCAGAATTTGTTATGAGCCCATACCAGCCGCATCTATAAAGTATCTGGTTTCTGCTTGAGAATACAAAAATTCAATTTGGGCCTTCATTTCCCCCTCCCACATGCACCTGATTATCTGCTACCTGTTTGAATTCACAATTTAAGCTTTTTTTTTTCCTACAGTTCCCACGTACATTGGATAAATAAGGGCAATTCTAGTATTACAACTTTCATCATCCTTGTTATTTTTCACTCTAACTATTCTCCTAGCTGTGGCATTCTTAAACCAAACAGAACTTGTATCTGCAAATACTCTTTGCACTGGGCTTCATTATTTGCAAACAATCCACCCATCTTTTTCTTTTGTGTCCTCATCTCACCCGTTTCAGCATCATGACAGAATTTTAGTTTTTCATGTTCTCGTGGGTGTTTCCAAGCCAACCTTCAAAGCTAACACTTTGAGCTTAACTGCTCTACATTCCCTTTTTTTTTATCTCAGCACTGAACTGTCTTAAGCTTCCTTTTCTTGTCTGAAAAGTGATTGATACTCTTAGGTGAATTTCATTGCCCTGTGCAAGGATGCAATCATGTGAGTGCCATTAACATTTATGGTAGCTGTATAACTAAATCCTTATGCACCACCATGAAAATTTACCCTTCTGTGTCCTTCCATTTGCTGGGAAGTTGCACACCATGTAGCTGGAGTAGTTCACATGCATTAAAAGAAACAAATAAATAGCACTTTTATTTTTTTAGGAAATTCCCCCATGCCAGCACTGACACAGTTATAGCTGTAAGCGTAGAGGGCTGCTTCTTGCCATTTTCTGTATCTCACATACTTCCAAATCTTGTAAATCTTGGATGTTCTCCCGGCAGCTGCTAAGGAGTTCCACAGATGACAGCTTAAGTTTAATTTAGTGGTCCTGTATAATGGAAGGAGGTTTTCATTTTAATTTTCATTGTAGATTTGAAACCACACAGGCTGGCAGTTGCCTGAATTGTTACCAAGTGATCAATTAATAATTGCTTATGAATTTAACCCGATATTCTCAATACAGTTCCAAGTGGATAGGTGTCCACATAGCAATTAACAGTGAAGGAATTATTAGTATCCTTGCAAAGAATCACCAGGACTGTACAGGGCTTGGACTCAAGTCTGTGCTTCCTCAGGATCAAGAACAAACACAAAATACTGCTATGGTAAAGAAGCTTTCAGTGTCATTTCATGTGCTGTACTAATATTTAAAGTAAATTAGATCCATTTTCTGATGCTACTATGGGCTCTTAGGTATAGCAACCTTTTTGTTTTGTATAATATGAAGAGAGGAGCAGTTAGCATTTCTTCTCTTATTGTAAAGTTCAGCCTGGTCTCACTGTGATTTCTCCACTTCCATGAGTTAATTGCATGCTGGGTTCCAGGAAAACGAAGAGTTTTGCTGCTACAGTGAAGAAATGTGCCTGTTTCTCATGTAGATAAACTATAGCCAGTATTCTGATGCAGATAAGCAATGCCTTAGCAGTCATCTCATATAAAATGCTGTGTCATTTGATTCCTGTATCTGCAATCTCTTGCTGACTCCTGGGATGCTTCAGCTCTTCGCTTCCTGGACAAAGCGAAGGCCTGAATCAGAAGTGGCAGCAGCAAGTTAAATACTCTGGGTGCACTTTCAATTTAGAAAACCCTCACTAAGAATTTGTTTTTACGTGCTTCCAAGTCAAAACAAGCTTTGGTGAGTTGGGATGCATCTCATATTTCCACCTGATTGCTCAGATATCTATTTATATGAATATATTAGTGCATTAGGAATATATCAGTTTAATATTTGTTATCTCTGTTGACTAAAGAGGAGGTAATTTAAGTTAGAGCGCACATTGAAAATGTTGCCCATATTGAACAAATGAAGTGCTAGGATTTAACTGCAAAAGCACATCTACAATTGATTTGCATAAGCAACGCCAACACATAGGCAGCTTAAGTTTTGGTCACCTGAAAATACAGTTCATGATCTTTAAAATGTTTACAGATTTACCTTTATTTTGCAAGTAAGTCAGAAAGTTTGGTGTATCTAAATTTGACATAGATTCTGCAGTTTACACAGTTTCAATGTGCTGGTGGAAAATCTATATAGACAAAGTGTTCTAAACTTTTATATATATGTATGTATGTATATATATATATATATATATATATATATATATAATCAATCTGACTTAACATTTGGATTCAATGCAGTATAAAAACAATGCTAATACTGAAGAAAGATTTCCAAGAGCGCAATAAAAACAAATTGTAAATCCCTTTGTATTTAAAAAGAAACCTGAAAAGGCTATTAGTAAGCAGATCTACCCTCTGATTCTGAATAGACTGATTGACACAAGTTCTTTTTTTTTTGTGTGTAAGTTATTTTATAAAATCTCTTTTAAATCCTAACAGAAATATTTACTGTCTTGGTAATAGGTCCTGTTTTCCCTATGTGTTACTATCACCGTCATTAGTTGTAAAAAATAGGTATTTTGTCCTTCAAGTATATAGGACCTTCATTCTCAGACTCTAATTTCTATTCATTTTCTATGTTGAATCAGAACTTTTTGTATTTTTTTATACTTTGACATTACTAGTGAGGATTATTTTCTCAACATTTGAGCTTGAAGTATGAATCAGCCTTCAAATACTGCTTTTATTGAAATATCTTGGTTCTTAGAGGACTAATGCACATTATGGCAATTACTGTTATTTCCTGCAAGAAAGAAGTCTTGTCCTACAGTTGATGAATGATATTTTTTGCAATGATTTGCTCACATTTTAGTCTGTAATTCAGAAAGCCTTGTAAACATTTACCACTTTGAATTCTATTCTGAATAAATGAAGATTTATCAGCTGAACAGTGGTTAGTGTTTTACTCTAACCTCCTGTCCTTAGCCAGTTGATTCACACATGCAAATCTTAACTTTTGGTCCTAATTGATAGCAAGGCAACAGTACTTCCAACTTCCTTCTTTAGAATCGATCTACCATTACATCAAGGTATGTATTATGCAAACTCTCTTAATGTGTATTACCTTATCTTCCATTTCAACTTGAGCATTTACTGAAATCAGGCCTATTTGTCAAAGCCTGTTTTAAAAAGCCTCAAGCTTAAATTTTCAAGTCAGTTAAGGATTTCGGAATCCTTAAAAATCTATGTTCACAAACGAACAAATGTACTCCTAATTGTTAGCCGTTTGGTTTGAGACTTACTCTTTGGTCAGTCTTCATCTTATATTTTTAACTAAGCATAGGCTTTTAAAATGAGATTTAGTGAATTAATATAATATAAAAATACAAAATATTTAAATATTGAAAGTATGATACATAATAAAATGATAAATAGTATGTATGATATATGATATATGACATATGAAAAATCATTATCTGCTTTT
>JAUBOD010000825.1:913723-930778 GCA_032353885.1 Nothura maculosa | reverse complement strand
AATAGAGGCCAACCCCATCCTCCTCACTGCCTCCCTTGAGGTATTTATAGACACTGATCAGGTCTCCCCTCAGCCTTGCTCCCTCAACTTTTGCTCATAGGGCAGATGTTCCAGGCTCCTGATCATCCTGGTAGCCCTGCGCTGGACTTGACAGACTCTTTCTTTGTATTAGCATACATTAAGTTTAAAGCTAACAAAACATTGTATAATTATGTACAAAGTTGGTTTGCATTAAGCTATTTAAATACATCACATTAGTCTGTTTAAATAGTTCAAGATACATGGATTGTTTTCCAAATATATGATACATTTTCTTCAAATGTGACAAATATTTGTGTAAAAACGGTTTCATTTCTGCACTGAAAAAGGGTATGGGACTTTTTGTTACTGAGTCATAATTACAATATTACTTTCTGCAAATGGGAGTAGTCTGGCCATGACTTTTGTGACTTTTTATGAGAACAAATTGAAGTTTTCTTAAAGATTTGATTTCTATAAAGCAAGTTGTACTATGTGTATTGAAATATAGTTTCATTTTCAAGATCATATGCCACAAAGCTAGTGGCCTTTACTTCAACAAAGATGGCTGTGTGCCATATCTATATATTTTAAGTAATATTCCTGTGCTTTCATAAATTATGTCTGGAGGATTTAGTTGACATTTAAGAGCACTCACTCTCTATGGGCAGCAATTTCTCTCTTATCACATGCTCTTAAATCTCCAATTACATGAGCTTTACAGAACTTTTGCACTGTATTTATCCCTCATATTTGCAGACAGTGTCTTGAAAGGAAAAACAACACAAAACAAAACCTTCGCCCTTCCCTGAAAATGAAAAACTTCCATCTATTTGAATTTCATCTTTATGCATACATATCTAGGGTTTTTTTTTTTTTTTGGAGCCTTAAGAGTTAGCTGTTACCATAATTAGTTGGTAATCTTAAGTGTTCAAATGCTGATGAAAAAGGAGCTTTGCTTCTCTGCCTCTCTCTAAGTAATATCCACATCTGCACATTGCTGGAGAAATACAGCTAATCTAGTATGCAATCCTGTAACCATTTACAATAAATATGTAGTTCAGGAATTTAGGCATTACCATCTGCTAGCTAGCTAGCTGTGATTAGCGGCTCTGAAAAGAAGCTCTTTTGCATAAGGTATTAAATATTAAAATTAAAGCTTCTTTCGTTGATTAGTCAGGACATTGATAACAAGGGTCAGTTACAGTTCATTCCATGCAATAGGATTACCATGGCATGGGGCAGCAGTGAGAGCACACTTAGATTTTTGATTGTAGGTTGAAGAAGAAAGCGGAGAATTCACAGAGAATTCGTTGTGGGGTATGTTCTGTTGCTTGCTCCTCTGTTTTAATTAACAAATTGAATAAACTCTTCTGGTGCTGGACCCCTAAAATATGCTCTTTTATTTTTTTTTCAACACAAACTTTCTTATTCAGTCCACAATTGCAAAATGAATTAACTGAAAGGTCAGAAAAGCAATTGCCAGATTTGCAGGAGTTTACAAATGTCAGAGGTAGGTCCTGTCCAGCGTGTTATTTCACGTTGTTTTCTGTGGTGTTTTTGGTGTTAAATATCTGCATTTTTCACACACCCAGGGTCTTGGGTTGATTGGTTCCCTTGGTAACAGGTCTTGGGTTTGATTGCGTAGGCACATTGGAGTGGTGCAGAACAGATTACTACATAAACACACTGGAATTAGTCTGGAGTAATGGGATGTTGTTTGAGCTGTTACTGAGTTCTTAATTCTATTATCCTTCATATTATTCACATTAATATTGCATGATAGTGAAACAACATGTAACTTAAGATTAATCAAATTTCCTTAAACAATTTAGTTGTTGTCTTCTAACAGAGAATTTTTAACTGAAGGAAAGTAAGCTAACAAAACTCCAAATAAAATGTATGGTCATTGAATAGTGCAAAAAAGAATTTTTGATGAGCTAGCTTGTAAAATAGAAATATTAAATTAAATTTAGTTGGTGAATTTTCCAATTTATCCTTTCTTTTTGGTCCACAGAACATTTCTCTTGTGTAATTCTTACCAAATTTTCTAGTCAGTCTCCTGTAATCTTCAAAATTTATATTTTAATAGGGATAGTATCTGGAGATAGTATGTATGATTAGAGTGAAAAATAGTAGTTAGATCTAGGCAGATAGGAAAACAAATAGAAATTTTGAACCAGATAAATTTGAAACAGAGGAACATTAGTTGCAGAAATTAAAAGAAATCTTATGCACATTCTCACTGGCGCATGTCAGATTGCTGTGTCACTACAGTGGAGCCTTGTAAAGCTCCTTTGGCGCTCTCTTGTTATCCGATGCACAAATTAAACCTTGTACAACTAGCCCTAGAAGCTCTAGGCAAACACAGCCTGGCAGAAACTGGCACACCTGTGCCTACAATTGTTAAGATAATACAAGAGGAGTAAATAGTTTCTACTGAAGTCCTCGTGTTCACAGGACCTGCAATTTGGTGGTGCTCCTGAGAACTAGGGCATTAAAAATCCCAGTGCAGCAAGGGCGCTCCTGGGCTGCAGCTTCTGGTTTAGTTAGGTCAAAGGAGCATGGTTGCATACCTTGAGACCACATCATGAGAATAAATAGATAAATTTGCCTCTCTGAAATAACTGGGAGTTTTGCTTTAAAAACACATTGTTCCTCAGAGCCAAAACACTAAAAAAACCACCCTAGACACTCCCTAGAGCCCCAACCTTATCACAGTTTGTGTTCATACATCTCCTGGTCTAGGCATTAACACAACCTAAAGCGAACTAAAATAAATCTCCATGGGGCTTGGAGGGGAACACTACTTTTTTAACTAATAAAAGATTATGTAGATTTTAAGAAAACAATGGACTTTTCTGTGTTCCTAACCTCACTCTCTTCACCTCTTTTTGAGAAGGGTAAGTATTAGTTCTGACATGTGCTTGGAATCCAGGACCGGACTCCTTACTGCCCCCTTAGCTTCCCTTTTGGGTCACATAATTCTTCTGTGTAGGCAATGTACCTCATGCTTGGTACACTGCGAATATAAGTCCCTTCCAAGTCCCTTATGGGCTAAGTGTCTGGAAAATCAGCAATAAACCTGGGTTTTTTTTGGTGTTTTTTTTTTTTTTTTGCTTTTGAGGAAATTACACTCCTCCCATGCCATTTCTTCCAACAAAGCTCCCCAGGGGATCACATGTGATCCCTTTTCAAGGGCTTACATTCCTATGAGGTGTTTCCACTTCAACAGGACTTTCTAACAAGGGACTTTCCCTTATTCCTGCCTAGAGAGATACAGCCCTGCCCAGTGCCAAGGACCAAGAAATACTCAGGAAAATAGCCATTTCATATATCACATTTGACTTTGGAGAAAGAGCTAGCGTTGACTAATTAAAAGACATGTACAATGGAGAACACTCATAGCTGTCTCCTTTGGGCAAACTGGCCCCGTTTTCTCAATGACAACTATGGCATGTGCACATTGTGACCAGCACATTCATTGTGCTTTTCTGGATTCAGTAAGGTTATTTTAAAAAGTGGTGCCCTTAAAAAGAAAAGAACTGCTGAAGTGTAATATTGGCACAAAATGTCCTATGTTTTGTAAATTTTATTCTTAATCATTTATTCAGCATTACTGGCAATTGATTTCTTGCTGTAAATTTAAGTAGTTCCAATCAACTCTATTATAATGCATTTAATATACTAATGTAGAAGCATAACCCCCAAATATATTTATTATGTGGAAATGTAAAACTACATGGTATGTTTTCTGAGCCATATGGAAATGAATCTGGCAATGTTTCCTGTTTCTTACATTTTTAACAACTTCTAAACTTTGGAAAGAGATTTCTGAGTTTAAATTGTACCTGAGGAGTTCCTGTGTCATCTAAATGATAAATCATGAAGGTTAAATAGTGGAAATACTATTTTGAGAAAAAAATATGTTAGGAAAACTTCTGCATTGTCATTTAAACGGTGTGGCAGAGTGCTCTCAAAACTAATTTGTTTTCATGTTGTGCTACCAGTTCAGGCTGTGTGGTGCTCAGGTGTTAATTATCTTTTCAAAGGCTTTTTTTTTCAGATATTGTGGGCTAATCTACAAACTATTAAGATTTCTCTCAAGGTTCAGGCACTAGTTCTCTCCCGTCTCCCTCAATGCACAATTTGTTCTCTTAGTTTAGCCTGAGTGGTGTTTGAGCCGTTTCTTTCCCTGCATCTTCGTACTGGCGCCATCTCAAGTGAGGCTTGTTGTCCGTTGGTATATCTTGGTGATGCAGTGATACAAATCAATAATGACACTGTAGGGTAAATGATAACATTGCGCAGAGTGTTACTCATATCTTCTAGTGTAGACAGTGACGAAGGATGGGAAAAGTTGACCTGGAAAAGTACTCATAAATGTTAAGTTTTATTCAGAATTTGCAAATGTCTGGTTTGTAAATACCTTTATTTATTACCTTTATTTAAAGTGATGAGGCATGTGATGAGAGAATTCATCTGTGATTAGGTCACTGCTCAGCTAGAAAATCAGTCTTCTTAATTTCTGATGAATATCAATGTTGTTGGAAAGCTCGAGTGGCAATCACAACATTTTACAGTGCATCCTTGCCATGTCATGAGTTCTCATGAGGGGCTGACACTCCATCTCTAAGATCAATATAAATTCAAAGCAGCAACAGGTCAGTGGACTTGTATGCACTAAAAACTTATGACTGAGAGAGAGATTTAGCACAGCTATGCCAGCAGCAGAGGATTGGGAGTCTTAAGCCTGTAAGCCATCCACAATACAGCTGCGCAGCTGGAAGGCAGATGGCTTATACAGCATGCCATAACTCTGCCTTTTCTTGCCCTGCCTGTCAAATGTAGTGTAGACATGGGAATTTAAATGTAGGGCTTCAGATCAGTCATTTCCTACACTGCCCAGGCAGAACAGACCGGGTAAAGTGTACAGTTTACTTTGGATTTCTCCTGTCTGCATTAAGAATTTTACATCTATATCCCCAATATTTAGCACTGCTCTTTAATCTCTTTCTATCCTAAAGGTAGCATAAGCAGTCTGAAAAATATTCTGCATATTTTTCCTGACTTTCTTCTTCGTATTATTATTATTACTACTTCAGACTTTTTTTTTCATTGTAGCAATTTTATAAAAAATAGAGATTAATTAAGGAGAGAAATCAAGATTGGCAGTACATGGAGAATTATAAGTACTCAGAAAGAAAAAAAAAGGGTAACCTACAGAAGGAACTGAGTTATTGCATAGGTGAATATTGCAAGTTCACTGTGCTTTTCCTTCTGCATGAGCAGACTTTATTATATAAAATACAGCCTCTTCAGATGCAACAACCTTTCCCTGAAGGATCCTGAAGGGACTAAGTAGTCTATTCAAACATCTTGATGTTAGGAGAAAAAAAAAGGATAAAGAATATAAAACTAAATTGTAATTTTAGCTGTTACATAGGCTTAAGGATGGGTAAAAGCTGTGTCTCTGCCAGTGAAAGGGGCCTGAAAAATTGTTTGTCAAGTCCCTTCCAAAAGTGTCAAGGTCAGCTCTAAGGAGTATATTTGTCAGAAGCTGTTATTTATGGAGCTGAAATCCAAATTTGCACAATGTTCCTAATCGCAGAATTTGCATCAAGTCTATGACATTATCATACAGTTTGTGAGTAGAAGTAGAGCTATCTGTCTGAGTATTCATTTATAGGTTCATGTGAAAATGTAATTCTGTCTTTAGTTAAAAAATACCTTAGCCTTCCATTTAGATCATTGAATAGAAATAATTTTTAATGATTCAAGATAAAACTTTTGCCCTTAAAATACCTCTGTCTACTAAAAGCTGACCATCGAAACTGTATAGTACCCCATTAACTACTGTCACTCTGTGACTTCCAGATCAGCTGTGGTCATTTTATAATTGAAAGCTTTATCTTACAAGCACATGTTCTGCTTCATAAGTGGACAGTTCTATCTATCTAACCACCTTCAAAGAAATTTCTTATCCTCGAATTCTAAACGAGAGTCCTCAGAAATTTTTTTACCAATCTGCTTTTTCTTATACTAGTATTAATAGCACTTATACTTGAATTAGCATTGTCTTAAAAAGCTGATGCTAAAGTGTGTTCCTGCAAGCAAAGTTTGTTAATTTTGACAATGTAATCATTATACATTATCAGCATACACATAAATAAACTGGGCTCTGGATAGCCTGCTGAAGTCATGCTGCCACTAAGAAGTGATTTTGTGGTTAAAGAACTAAGTGGTGTAAAATGTGATGTAAAAAGGACTAAATGGAGTAAAAGAATATCAGTTTGATAATTGTAGGAGCCCTATCTATCTGCTCCCAAAAACATGAGGACATTCTCAGTGCCCTACTTTTATTCTTAAAGCAGGAACAATTCCTCTTGTCTTATGTTTCAATGACCAGAATAAATTTTAAACTAGTTAGCACAGGAACCGACTGTGTGTGTATACGCTAACAGACGTGTGTGTAGACTTTGCATCTATACATATGGAAAGGCACTATAGAGTGCTGCCCCTCCTTTAGGACACCTCTGTGCTACTGCAGTTACAGAGATCTTCAGTCATGTGATTTAATTATCATTATTTACCATTCTGAATAGATGGGGTAGGTTGATTAAGAATATAACATGTTTAAAGAACATATTTAAAGGTATTAAGTGTCTCCTGCCTTTGAGTCTCTTCAAATCCTTCAGCTGCTCTGGCTGAACCGCATTGCTTTTTGGAGATGTAATTTAGTAAATACAGACCACTTGCAGATATACAGACTGCTTTGCAGCTACAACTCGTTTTTTTGTTTGTAACTACAAAAAGACTGAATTCAGTTTCTAGAAAGTAGCATATATATATATATTATTCAAAGTCTGCTACATTTGTTGATCTTTACAACCTTTTTTTTTCCCCTTAAATTCTTTTCTCTTTAAAGTCGTGTTTCAAAGGCCTATATACCTCAAAGTCAAAGCATAGCAAATTCTGCTATACCTGCCTAATGTCAGTAGGTTTGTTTATAAGACTTTTATACATTAAAAGGAAAGAAACAATCCTTTCCATATTAAATGTAGAATAAAAGTAATAGCAGTCTCAAGTCAATTGCATGATCCTGTGGGGCTTTTGGCCAAAGAAAATGAGGAGATTCTAAAATGTAGGGAGGAGAGTTAAAACACTTCTGATTTACTTTTCACTTTGCCTTGAGAAAAATCTCTAATGTTTTTAAAGAAAACTATTTGAAGGGAGACAGAGGGATTAAAAAAAGTCCAAATTTCAAAGCTATTGTAGTTAAGAGAACCGCATGAGATTTTTCTTTGTTGACAGTAATCAGAAAGAGTCGCTTTTAATGCTGTTTTCAAAGGTATCAGGAAAAGTGCTTTTCTGTAAGGGAAGAATATAATTTGGTATTAAAAAAAAAGCAAAAAAAGGTTATATGAATCCTTTCCATTAATATTATTAAATGCAGATTACAGTAGGCAAATGAAAATTAGCATCTTGTTTGTAACTTCTCTGAACTGTCAGCAGAGAGAGGCGAGGACAGCAGAGACCGCTAAGGAAGCAGTAATGCCATTGTGGCTACCAAACTCTTGCAGATTTGGGTAGAAGTAAAGGTTGGAGGGTGCATCACAGAAGCTGTCTCTTCTTAGGAGACATTTGCACCCCATTAAATCAATAAACCAGGTGCATTCCCAAAACAAGATAATCTAGTTTTTATACTTAGAAGCTTTTCTTTAGCAAAAGACTACATACAGGTCTTTTACAGAATCGACTCTTACCATTTTTCTCTCTTTCTCTTCACCATGGTCTCAAGCCAGTAATTCTGGCTTGGACTGGAGATATGGGAAACGAGTATCCAGGTAGTGGATACCTGTACCCTATATTTAAATTAATTGTCTTTACCTCTTCTAAGTGCATGTTTTCTCTCTTCTTCCAATTCAGGATGTTATGACTCTTCTTCAGGAAATGTGCAAAGATCACAAGAGGCTAATCTGGCATGAAAAGTTTAAAATCACCTAAAATTTCTTACAAAATTTGATGCCTACTGGATGTCTCAGGGCCTCAGGTGAGATTTAGGAGGAGTTAAATTTTATTCTTTAGTAGAACAAAACAATTTCCTGTATAACATTCCTGCACATTGCAAACATCTTTCAAATAGTTATTGAGATTACAATTCTTTGAGACGCAGCACTGATGGCATTTGCTGGAAATGTTGTTCTTAATGTAAATAATAAACTCTTATTATTGCTTTTTAAGTACAACAATGCAGAACATTTTTTACTGATGTGATCAGGGGTCTTGTGTTGTGCTGTTATTGAGCTTTAAGATCTAGATTACAAACCAGCAACTCATTGTAGTTTGTGTAATGTGCAGTAGTGAACAAATTGTGAGCTCAACATTTGAGCAACCAGCATCAATAAGGTGAATTTACAGGGCATTTCTGTCTTGTCCTGAAACCTCAGAAGTGTAGCAACATTGACAGATTTTTTTTTAAGGTATTGTGTGGTAACTGTCTTATCTCAAACCTAAGTTAGAAAAATGCCTCTAATTTCCCCTCCGCCAACCCTTCTGCCACACAGGACAGCAGTGCAGATGTGTCCCAGCCACAGCATGTAGGGCTGAGAAGGGCAAGCTCCTACCATGGTTTTATATTATTTAAGGATTCATATAATTCAAAGGAATTTTCTAATTAGTGTAGCTTTTGGGCTACATTACAGGGCTACGCTATGGGTTCATAAAAAGTGAGGGAAAGTCTTGAACTTGAAAGAGGGAGGGAAATACGCTTCGTGTTTTGGATTTGTCCCTGAAATATTTGATGAGCTTAAATTAGTGCTACATGTGGAATATATGATGTACTGTGTAATACAATGACTTGTGCACGAATCTTTCCACCCATGGTGCTAAAGGCTGCAATATAACCCTACTTAGTTACTCTCCTGAAAATACTCTCCTCTCCTTTTTGATATCTGGAAAAAAAAGAAATAGGTGGATAAATAAATCAGATATTTTCATGATTTATCTATTTTTAGAAATCTGTAGGCACCATGCAGATCAGTCAGCTTGAGTTAATGCCCACGACCCTCCATGTGGATGCTATTGCGCTGTTTCATGATGCAGTGGTGGTATCAAGGTTATGCAGAAGAGGATATATACTATAGGCACCCCGTATTTGGAGGAATTCGCAAGGTCCTGCTCTTCCAAGGCTCATTGTGGTCATTAGGTAACCATTGTGGCAGCGTTTTAAGGTGTACTGGTGAGCATCTTTAATATTAACTGCTGTGTTTTAAAGCACATTTGAGCTGTGCTTGCCTTGAGAGCAACAACAGGGCCTAGTCATCTCCTGCCCATGACCCATTCTGTCTTGCCCTGTGCAGAGGCAGCACTTAAGTGCCTCTGTCTTGACTTATTTATTTTCTTACATCTTCTTTGCTATGATTCCACAAGTCTACTTTGTAGATACTAGTTCTGAATTCCCTGGTGATCAAAAACATTGCTCATAATGCAGGAAGGGGAAGCGGGCTTGTCAAACTTTCAAAGGCTTTACAAACAGTTCAGGAGCAGTCAGAGCAAGTTGTCTTTTCTCCTCTTCATCTTCTGGTCACAGGACTGGTGCCGTTCAGGTGTTAAAGGCATTTATGTATGAGGTAATCCAAGATAAATCATCATCTTGAGAATTTCTGGGTGGATTTTAGAGTCAGTTTAAGTGATTTTTAAAAATTTGCTCTTCAAACTGACGCAGAAGGGTACAAGGCTTTGTGTTCCATTGCATTACTTGTACTGTGATTTAAAATTTTAAGGTAAAATTTTTCATTAGTATATGGATACAGTTCCATAGTCTACTAACTTAAATGTGGCTGAGTACTGTAGTAGTTTCTTCTCTAGCTTGTATTATAATTTTGTTGTTGTTTTGACTGATGTATATGGCTGGGTCTTAAAGGATAAAACAACTTTTTTGATAAAAGCTTTAGATATAGATATCAATGTAGACTTCAGAATATTGTCAACAAATGCTGTTTGAAAAAGCTACAGTGAACTTGAAATTTATTCTTAGTTATGCAAAACTTTTAAATCCTTTTTTTCTGGAAATCAAATGCTTAAAATGTTTACATAAGGAACTGAATTTGTTTGGGAATGGATTCAGGAGAAGTGTGGAAGGAATGCAAATATAAATAAATGGTAAGCGTTTCTAGAGTGCCAGCAGTTCCTTTTCCTTATGGTCCGTATTTTTTCTAAGAATATTGTCCAGTTGAATTTCCATTTGTTTTCAAACTGCTGCTGGTTATTGTTTGAATAAAGGGGACATGAAAACTTTGGCTATTAAGTTGGACACCCTTTCTTCTTGTATATGCATGCCTAATAATGACAGAAAACATGTCAACATTTTCTAGTTAGCAGAAAAGGATGATCAATGGTTCTGTGATAATTAGTACAGTTGACAGTCAATCAAAGTGATGAAAATAAAAAGCTCTGATCAAAAGATCTTTTCTTCTGTGCATTATAAATTAGCAAAAGCATTGCCATCTCTTCATAATGCCAGTTAAACAGGAATATTGCTTTGGAAAAAAAAATAATCCTTATATCCTTAAGGGGCAATGGAATTTAATCTACTGAAATATTTACTTTTCTTTCTTATTTCCTTATATAAAACATTTTTTAAAAGAAATATTTGTTCTCAGGAGTGATGTACTTTTTTAATGGCTAGGAAAAGCATAAAGATGTATACAAACTGGTTGAACAATCATGTACAATCAAAATTAACAAGGTTTTTGGAGACAAATAGCTATGTCAAGAGAAAAAAAATAGCTAAGCTTTGAAAATCTATAACATTATCAGGAAAAAAAAGCAAACCAGTATGATAATCACTTTTCCTAGAATCTTCCTTCTAGCTTCTATTTGCCAAATTTCTGGGAAGCTATGGAAGCTGATCTTTGAGAGATTCCATGGATGGTGAATTTTTACCTTTTCACAGTGTCTGTCTTCAGTAGCACCTTTGACTTTCATTTATTTGATTTCACTGCCAGAGTTGGATGATTCATGGTATTTGTAAATACTCTCATAATTGAGCCCTACTATGTAAGATTTTTGAGGGCAATAGTTTCATTCTACATAATGTTCTACAGAATGATAGTCAAGAAAAATATCAAAGACAAAAACATGCTATAAGACATACCTATGTACAAATCTTATTTTTAAAACATGGGGGTGGAATTGTATGAGCAATTTCCATCAGTAACATTTTATTTCTCTAAAGAGTTGAGTGAAGCACTGGAGAGCTAATAAAAATATGTATGGTGAAAGATTTGGGTTTTTTTTGACCTGTACCAATAGTGAATCCAAGACTGTAACTAGAATAAAGAAATGCAAAGATTCATTTTTCAAGAATGTTCCCCTTATTTGTAAAGCATTAAAAAGCATTTGTTTCCTCTTCACTAATATAATTATTAATAATAATGATTGCTTATCATATGAACTACCAAGAATGTAATCAAGAGAGAATACAAGGCCATGCTCTGGGAATTTGCTACTCGCACAGTTTGCTTTATTTTCACTTATTGTTGGATAAAGCTGCACAAACAATTAAAAATGTTCTCAAATGTTCTTTATATTGATTTCTGTATTTGATCATACTTGGGGTATTTCATGTCCTTTTTCAGTGGATATTCAAACAGCAGGATTTGTAGGAACAAATGTTTGATGAAATTCCTACCATTCACAGAAGTGAATTCAAAAGGAGAAGGGAAGTGCCCACATATTATATAGCTGTTTGCCCTAATCATTCTCTTTCTAGGGCAGAATCATTTGGCAAAAAAAAGAAATTCGATCAGACTGAGGGGAAGAAAATAATCATAAAAGAATATGAGAAGTGAAACCTATCTAGGTGTTAGGTAAATAGCAGGACAACTCTGCTATGTATTACTGAATAGTCAAAAGCATTGGTTAAAAAATTAATTCCAAATCTTATATTCTCTGGATATCTTTGGAGCCTGATTATGGAGCAATTTTTAAAAACCCAGCTTTTTTTTTTGTATTTGAAGTGATATGGTTATGTTCTGATTTAATTAGTTTGTCTCTTTTTGCTTATAAGCAATTTATGAAGAATCTTTTTTACTTGGTACTTAATCATCTCAACTGGGGGCATTCTGGTTAGCTGAAGTTCAAATGCTCTCTATCAATGAATATTCAGCAAGTTATGTGAACTCTTTTAGGATAATGAATGCATGTTCAGTGCATATCATGTGAGAGCTGCATTTCTATATGTCATAATGGTCAGTTGGCTTCCTGTCTGAGAAACGGGAAAATGGTTAAAAAGAGCTGAGCAGAAACCATTTCATTATCGGAATAAGCTTTCGGAAGTGTAATTTATCAACACTTCCCTAAATATATAAGCAGAATTACTCTTCTTTTGGGATCCCTGCTATCATTTAATTTATTTTTGCTTTAACCTTTGGCATTTTATTTTCTAATAAGCCTTCAAGAAAGAATGTAAACAAAATATTCTTTTTAAAGCAAAGGACAAATTGATGAAGAGTAAGTACATTCTTAAGGCCCAAAGTTTGCAATGTTTTTGGCTGCAGTATCATGCCAATAAACATCACATTCCTTGCATTGGAAATGTTTGTTTGCTTTACAGAAGCACTTGCAGGAGATTTATTTACAGGTAATAATATCAATTTACTATTCCTTCTCCATTTCAGCTGATACAGATTTCCATAGGTTATTTATTTGTGGAACACCAGTTGTGTCTCTCTGGTTCTGATTCAGCATGCAGTATTTCTGAATATTTAGATTTTTTTTAATTGTCATTAAACTTAAATCCTTCTATTTGTTCATATATCAGACTGTTCTCCCATTTGTGACCCACATAGCTTCTTAACTTGACCAGACAGTGGTGAAAAGTCAAAAACCAAAATACTAGCCACCCCAAAAAGTAAAAACAGATGTTTTTTTCTTAGATTCTCTTACCACTTCTGATTTATCTTATCTCTGACTTTTCTTTCATCACATGCACAGTCAGACTCTCATGCCTGAATTACCTTCAATGTACTTCATGATGATGGGAGTCTAGCCAAGAGCCATATTCTTTTAAGCTACACAAGGATATGGAGCATTCCTTTTCCCAAATATCTGTGTGTCTAGTATGTCACTGCTAGTAACTTGGTGATCTGCAAGCACGCTCTTAAATGAACTAATACTCAAGTGCTAGAAATCCCTTCTGCTTTTGTAGCGTATGAGGTGAGAGCCCTTCCAGGTAGGTCCATGTCCAAAGGAGTGTGCCAGGCTTGGGCATCTTGACCAAAAAGAGGGACACATGATTCCTGTCCAGCAGCCTCCAACAGTTGTAATTAATACTCTACCTATGTGGAAATTAACTCGACGTAGTGCCTATTTCTTTGGTCATTAAGCTCAAGCAGTAAGGGACGGCTACCTGAAATGAGTAAAAATATACAGACCATTCAGTGGTCCCTGTGGTGCATTTGTCCTAGATGACTACAGGATTTCCTTGAACTGTTTCATATTTTATTCTCAAAAGAGAAACAAAGTTAATTGCTGAGACCTTGTGTCTTAGGGGATGCTATGGCTAGTGAGAGAAATATTCTTCACAACCATTACCTTCTCATAGTAATTTCTTGCCATACCCTCAAGGATAAGTTGTCACTCTCCGTATACAGCAGATTACATAAGATCATAATTTTCCACCGCATACAAGCTGTTACTCTGAAAGGTATATTCTGATATTAAATAAAAATACACTGCACTGCATTATAACCATTCATCCAGTGACATAAAAGTTCTCTACATTGTTGTTATTCGTGTTTAGCAGAAGATTAAACGGAGGCATGCAAAAGGTGAGGCAGTTTGCCCAGGGTTACAGTCAGCAGCAGTTATCCTAGTCTGAAAGCCTCTTCTGAAGTTTATAAGTTAAAATTTTAAGTGTCTGTTATGCAACTTAATACAGTGAAAAGCTTCCTTATTCATGTTTAGTGGTAACAGAGCCATAGGATTCCGAGGTAGCCAAAATGTCATTAGCTTGGATACGATTACAAGATAGCGATTTAATAAGTGACTGTGAAGGAAATCCCATAGACAAGTTCAAATCTTCCCGTGGGACCTAAGTATACCTAGGTTTTACAGAAGCAGTACTCAATAGTACTATCTATAGAGTCAAGCATTTTTTTTTTATTTGTCAAAATCTGAAGATTCTTAACTCCTTGTTAACTTGGGCTAAAAAGCTCTGTTTGACTTCTTAAGCATTCATTTGATGTTTATCCTGCCATTTTATTTTATTTTATTTTATTTTATTTTATTTTATTTTATTTCATTTCATTTCATTTCATTTCATTATTTTTGTACTCGCAAAACTTTTTAGATCACTAAATCTGAAAGAAAGCCCTGTTATTGTAATAAACTAGAAAAAAAGACAACATTTTACTTGGGAGTGCCAAATAATAGGTTTTTGACAAACAATTAGACTTACTATGTATATACATATATAATAGTTGATATATGTATAGAGGTATATTTTGTGCCCCTAACTTTTACAGTATTGCTAGTATGGTACAATACAGTACAAAGACATGGAATTTTCATGGGCACTGGGAAATAACCTGTAGCTTTGCAACTGCCAAGGGCTTTCCACACTCTTTTTTTCATGCTTTTTCAGAGCTTTTCAACATTATCTCTTCTCTACTCATATTGGCCAAGAGTTTTCCTGCTCCCTTGCCCAACTCAGGAAGCCACCACTGCTAGAGAAGCAATAGCAGTTGGCAAAGCCAGAGACCTCAGTGCTGTGACCCCCTCCATGCCCTTAGGTTTGGGGAACAAGGCTAGCGGCGAGAATTGCTCTGTCTGCCAAGATCTTATTTCTGTCTATTCTCCCTCTTCATCAGTCTGGGATTGTACCCAGAAGGGAGCACACCTCTCACTACATGTAGTTTTGTCTATATATGTTTGAGCAATTTATCAGATTATCTGTCTTGACTAGTTACAGTGGCTTTCTGGGTTTGGGAAATATATGCCACACCACATACTGATCTACAGCATTAATATGTGAGAGATAAATAGGCATTTCAGTCTCACTTTATTGGCTGAGAAAAAGGCCTTTCTCGGGTACAAATGGCATTCTCCTACACCTATCATTTTAAAGAAGCACTTTTATATTCATAAATCAGAACTTGTAGAGCACACTGCTGTTCGAAGCAGGGCCTCTGCAATGCTTTTTCATCAGCCATCACAAATGTCCCAAATTTCAGGACAATCCATCAATGTTTTTATGAGGGAGCATAGAGTAGCTAGAAAACACATCCAGATTCTTTCACAAGAAGAAAAAATCAAGCAAAATCA
Source organism: Nothura maculosa (assembly GCA_032353885.1). NCBI lineage: Eukaryota > Metazoa > Chordata > Aves > Tinamiformes > Tinamidae > Nothura > Nothura maculosa. The sequence continues at coordinate 915,430 of JAUBOD010000825.1, read as the reverse complement.
AACTTCTGGACTGGAAAAAATCAAACAAAATCGAACTTCAGGGACTGGAACATCTCTCGTATGAGGAGAGTGAGTTGGGCTTGATTAGCTTGGAGAAGAGAAGGCTGAGAGGGGATCTGCTTAACATGTATAACTACATGAAGGAGAAATGTAGGGAGGAAGGGGCAAAGCTCTTCTCAGTGGTGGCCAGTGACAGAACAAGGAGTAATGGGTACAGGCTGCAACACAGGCAGTTCCATCTCCAGGTGAGGAGGAACTTCTTTAGTGTGAGGGTGCCAGAGCTGCGCAGGGAGGTTGTGGAGTCTCCTTCTCTGGAGATCTTCAAAACGTGCCTGGATGCCGCCCTGTGCCCCGTGCTCTGTGTGTCCCTACTTGCACGGGAAGTTTGGAAGGAGGAAGGGACCTCCTTCCAACCTCAACCATTCTGTGATTCTGTGATTCTTTTTGATGATAGATAGTAGATTCTGGCATCTGTGAAGGTAATTTCTACAACATAGCATTTTTATTCATGATTAATTTCAAGGCCAGATCAACAGAACTTGAGTGCTTGTTATTGTTTTGGAAACTTTAAGTTCAGGGCAGTAGGGAGGTTTTTAAAAATCTACTTAGGTACTGACCACCTTATATCAACTAATTAATTTACTAATACACATCATTATGTAACATTTACATTCCTGCCATTGTATCTAATTATCCTCTCCAGGATGTGGACAATTGTCTGAGGAGGACTAACTATGTACTTATCTACAATTTGTGCTTTTCTTTGTGCAAAAGAGGTTTTTTTTTAATAATAAAAAAGCAATATTTGAGCTGAAGCATTTGACTAGTATGGAAATGAATAACCGCAGTATTTTTGCAGAACAGTTATGCAGAGGACACAGAAGGATAGAGGGTTTTTTTCAATGCACACAGCAAAATTACTAAGTAATAACTAAAATTACTTTTGAATACTCTCGCTACCACTCTAGTCTCCATCTATGTCTTTTGCCCATCAAGCAGCTTAGAAAGTAATCACAGAGACCAACAAAAGCACAACTGCTTGAAAGTAAGCAGTTGGAACTTGTCCATGTTGTTACCCTGGTGACTTCATTCCTGCCATTAACCCAATGACTTATCACATGCTGATGGACTTGTGCTTTTCTAGACTTGATGAATTCTAGTTATCTGCTCTGATTTTATCTCCAATTTTCCAGCAGCTTTCTTTTTTGCATGACTCTTCAGGTGAAGAGTTTCCATGTAGTATAGGTACAGGATAGTTCAGGTACTAGAAGAAGCACAGCTGTGACAGCTGCAAATCTCTTGGGATAAAATAGTATTATATTGCAATGAGACCCCATAGAGACTCAGATTTCATTTAGATCACTTAGACTTAGTTTGGGTCATTTATATTTAGTATCCCTGTGCAGCAGTGAGTTGTGTAGCCTTGGCCTTCCAATGTCATATCTGAGTAGAACAGATCATTCAGCTGCAACAGTAAAGGATGAGAAGAAATAGTTGTGATAAGCCACTATTTGCATGTTTGTTGCCGATCGGGGGTCGGCAAGCCTCATTTGCTAGCTGGACTGACCTGGGGCTCTGCTCGCCCCAGGGCCATAGAGCATAGACCTCAATATGAGGATGCGGCTTGATAGCGTTTGTGGCGTCGTTCAAATTGTATATATACTCCCACAACGGTGGGGAGATTCACCTACTGCCCAATTAGTCGGC
>JAUBOD010000825.1:895259-913623 GCA_032353885.1 Nothura maculosa | reverse complement strand
CAGTAAGGTAATTAATTATGCCCCTAGCTTCCTGTGACATCGCGAGATCTTCCGAACGGCATTCCCTGTGCTCTATGTCCTATGCTGTACTACATCATCTACTTCAGCTAAGTTCTCTACTCTATCAAGCCCCTAAAAAGCATGATAAATTCCCACATATGTTATTATATATTTATAAATCACCAGAATTGTCCTAGCAAAAATTCAGCAGTGGTTTTTTGACGTGGTACAAGGTACATTTCTTTTTTTAAAGAAGTACATCTTCAAGGAAACAGTGATCTGTATTCTATGTAATACTGCACCTGTGATGTAGTCTTTTATGAAGGACCTTATCATCTAGAAGGCCATTCCTTAGAACTGTACTGCAGAAGATTAATAATCGTGGTAACACATATAATCATGGTAATAATACATATTAGGGATGGAATGTACATAGAGAGTAGTGTGAATGATAAGTTACCAGATAAAATTTGGTTAATAAAGAAAAATGTAAAGTTTACAATTTGTAACTTTTCAGTTTGGTCCACATGCTTTTTAAAAATTTATTTGTAATATCTTTGCTGTTCTTTCCTTCTTAAACTGCTCTAGTAGATCCTATTTTGCACTTCATTTCCACCTTTTCTTGACAAGTAAAGAAAGAAGAGGGACAATGATTTATTGCAGATGATATAATGGGGTTTTGCAAGACAATAGTTACCACTACACACTGCAATGTGTTAGTGGTATAGGGGAATAAACCATGATACATTTGTCAAAATATTCCCTGTATTAAAGATTTGAATGTCTTAAACATCAGTCTATTAGAAGCTACCTAAGTATGCTCCAAAAAGTTAATCCCTGAAGGCTAGATGAAAAGAGCTTTCTCTTAAACGTCATTCAGCTATAGTTACAGGATAGAAGGTGACAACACCATGTGAAAGCCATTCACGCGAACTGTCATTTTACATTTCCAGGAGGAAAAAGATTTAAACCTTCAGTTTATATAACATTTTTTTCTTATCTCTTTCCCCTTCCTCCTTGACCCTTCCAGAATACATTTTCTCAGCTGTTTCTTTGGGGCAGAGCCTTAGTTCTCTGTATGTTTTCTGTCTGACATTCTGGTCTGCACTTGTGACCCAGCTGAGTGGAATATGGAATGTGTAACAAGATAAAGGTCTGAATCTCTTCCAGACAACATCAGTTCTCTGCAAGCCTAATGGCAGTTATTTAAATAGAATTACTTTTGGTGTGTACCTCAATTTACATTGGGAAGAAAATTGATCCGAAAATTACCCTTGCCAGATTACCTATTAGAATAAGACAAGTGATATTAACTCTGAGTTGGTGTGTGTGTCTTACATGCTGCTTTTCTCTCTTGATTACAGAGAGAACTGCAATTCAGATAGCTGAGAGTATCAAAATTCAAAGCCTCCTATCCTCAGCTGGAGTTATCATTGTGCAAGTTTCTTCCCACAAAGCACTATCATCTGACTGGTAGTAGTGGTGATGAGCATCTTTTGTTATTTAAAAATTCATTCCTTGGAGCCACAGCACATATTTCTTGTGAGAAAAAAAAAAAAAAAAGAAGTTATGGGTCAAAAAGAAGCCTCAGTCCCTGTCTTGCCCGTACCACTCATCTATTAATATTTACAGCTCGCTACATCTGTTGGTGGAGTAATAATGCAAGGTTAGGTACTGAGGATACAGCACATACCTCCTCTCTCTGGTACTATTAGGTTGTGATATATACTGTGATACAGTTGCTGTGAGCCCTTCCTCACCATGCAGATGTACTGAACATGGACATTTTGACACAGGCCTATTTCGTGCTTTTTATCAAGAATGTTTTTTAAAAAAATTAAGCATCCCACTTTTCAAGTTTTACACAATTAAAAAAACCCCACACTTCCCAGGCAACCTGTATTACAAAGAAAAATGATTATAGCATTCAATTTGTGTAATAGCTGGTAAAATGAAAGCTAGAGATTTCATTTTATTCACTAGGGGGTTCTGAATTAACTGCTTTGATCAAAGGAAGAAATTCTGACTTTAGACTCAAAATCTGTTCTAAGACTCAGACATTATCCCTGACCATTATGGAAAGCTTTTTACTGCAAAATAAGATTCATCTGTGTAGCCTTTCAGATTAATCTTGGGAGTCTTTCTTTTATTTTAATGTGTATGCGTGTGTGTTTTGCTTTTCTTTCAAATAATATCTAGGACTATTCATGTGCATGTCCATATGTAAAAATCTTAAGCCCAGTGCTGTGAGGTTTTTTCTTTATTTGAATTAATTGCCACATCAGGAAGTCTAGCCTGAAACATGAGGTAATGCAATCTGTTGCTTGCTAATGTTAACTACTCTGTCTTATGGACAAACACCACTCCATTACTACTGGTTATCCAGTGCCATCCTGTGACACCATGGATGTTGAGAAAGGAGAGGCAAGTTGTTTTGTAAGTCAATGGGAAATAATTGATAGCTCTTTAAGTTGTGTTTCAAAAACCTCAACATCCCAGTGAGTGAAGGTAGTGCCTATGTGAGCATAAGAACTTGAAGATTATTCTGTGAAATAGTTATACTAGTGGAAAGTATACTTATTCCAGGTAACCGTGCAATCATGAAATAATTTTATTTCCATTGTACTGTTGTTTATTAAGGTGTATCATAGATGCCAAAAGAATATGAGAAACATGATTCGAGAAATACGAATGTGTGTGATATGAGAAATAGCCAGCAGACATAACTTTTTATTTTACGTCTAGTATGTATTTTGGGGGACTGGAGCACATAATGTATGAAGAGAGCCTAAAAAAATGGATTTGTTCAGCTTGGAAGATAGAAGAGTGAGAGGGAATCTGATTGCTGACCTCATAGTAAAGACAGACTTTTCTTGGAGGTGTATTGTAAAAGGATCAGAAGCAATGGAGACGAAAAAGATCGGAAGAAATAGCAGGGATAATTCCAGCTAGCCACAAAGGAAAAAATCTTCACCACAAGGTTTTGGGTTCTCCATCTATGGAGACATACAAAATGTGACTGGACGGTGCTGTAGTGAGGAAATTATGGATTCTCCTAGGGTTTCTTTGAGCAGGGAGCCCTGCCAGTAAGCACTCTCCTGTGCTTCAGCACAATATTACAGCCTTTCTCCTGGAGAAGGATCTATCTGCCAGACACATGCAGCTCTGGAAAGTGTAGCTTCTGGAGCATGAAATTCAGTGGTGAGGTGTGTCTGGCATATGGGGTCCTTCAATGAACCAGGGAAGAATTATGTTTTAGTATTAGGTATTAGGTTGAAGTCAGGGAATCGTACACAGATTAAAACTCTTTCTCTTGGATGGCAGGTACCATAGTGAGAAATAGGAAGTTGGAGGAGAGGTAGCAGTAAGTCTACACTGAATTCATACTTAATAGGACTCAGCAGGTTTGTCCTGGTTGTATTTCACCTGGAAATAAGTTACTCACCATTGATGCTACACATGCAGTCCTACCACTGAGGTCATTCAGGAGCAGGCCCACAGACAGTCTCACTAAATGAAGAGCAATAGGCCACACGGTTGGTGCTTACCTCCAGTCACCTCGATGAGGACATTTAGAAAGAGCTGCACATTCATGGAGAAGGCAAAGTTTTCACAGAAACACACATTTCTCATTTAGGCACACGCAAGGAGGCTGTTTTTTTTCTGGATATATTGATTTTTGGTGTGCATCTTGGCTTTCTTCTCTGTTACAGTCTCTTCTCATTTCAGCTTCACATAGTGCTTTCTAAAAGGTTACCTCCAAATAGTTTTACATTTCACTAGCAATCTGGGGATGGAAAGATTCTACATCCGTGTACTTTTTATTTCTTTACTCATATATCTCCCACTGGTTTGTTCTTTTCATGGTCTTTGGAATTCATTAAGAGTATCAACTGCATATCTGAGAAAAAAGTGTGTCCCTTTGGCTTTTGGAAGTTGAAAATAATGGCAATCTGATTTCAGAAAGCATTTTTACTGAATTTAAATATTAGCTATGCCATTGCATTGGATTTTCTGTGTTGTATTTGAAAATAAATTCCATCATCCAATGTGATGTCTGGATTAAAAAAAAAATAGTCTTCAGATTAGATAAGTGCTTTCAAAAAGAATATAACATCTATTTGACAGACAGAACGTTATGGTTTTAGGAATCCATTCACAATTCTCTTTGTGAAGGTAATCTAATTCGTTACAGACCTTTTTAAAACTGCATGTTTGTTTCCTAAAGATCGTACTCTTAAAGGTCATACTCTAACAAAGTTTTTAGCATTCTTGTGTATATTTACATATAGATAAGCTTTAAAACATCCACAGTTATTCCTAACTTCTTGGCTATGAACTGTATGCTTTTTATGGTTTTCTGTCATCTGTTCTGATGACTATTAGTAATTATGGAAGTATAAATGTAAATGTTTTGCTGTGATATACATTAGTTCTCTAAAAGCAAAAAAATAATTTCAGAATTTCAGCTTGTCTGTCTTCTTGTACTCAGTAGATTTTTTTATTTTCAACTTGGCATTGGACTATTATTTTCTTCTACATCTAGAAGAAAGGAGTATAATGTTTTATTAATCTTTATTAAAATAATAACTTTCTTCTTGGTTCTTTGGTCTACAGTAGCATTTATGTAGTGTGTGAGTGAGGGGTAAGTATGTAGTAGTATGAATGAGGGTGGAAACTGTCTTTAAAAATGTCACTAGAAAGATATGGTGGGAGTTCTGAGGTTCTATTTGCAATAGGAATAAGAATAAACAATGCCTGTATTCTTTTAAGGGGGCTGAAATTGGTGATGGTGGCTTTTTTCATGTCTTTTGTAATGATCCTTCTGTTATCAGTCTGCTATGTGTATATCTTCGGAACTGAATTGCAGCTCCTTCCTTTAGTAACAAGATTTTTCTTTTGAAACCTTTTTCTCTTTTATTGATGTTGATAGTGGTGATGCTTTACAGGATAATAAGAACACTGCTCTGTCTTGTGTCACCGCTGAAGTTATTTAATGAAGTTCTGAATGTCAAAATCTTGCTGATAAATGATCACAAAGAATATGGCTTAATTTTTGCACTCTAGAATGTATTTGCAGGGCCAGCTATAAAATCCATCCCTTTGACCATAATTTTATTCATCTAAAATCTCAGTGAAACAAGAAAAATTAAGAATCATCTTTTGAAATATTACAGAATGTTAAGTATGAGACAAATGCATATGTTTTTATGTAACTCTTGCACATGTTGGAATGCTACAGGTTTCCATTAAATTTCTGCATGACTTACTAAAAATAAACAACCAATTTGGCTTAGATTATTGTTGCTCAGTTATAAATTTAGTGCAATTGCTGAAATTAACTAATTTTATACAAAATCTAAAAGATAAGTGGTTTTCCATCCTAGTATCATCACAGTCAAAGTAAGCATGCCTGGTCTGAGAAACTCTGCATGGTTTTGGGGAGAAATCTGACATTTTTGGCATTTATTGCACTTTCAGCAGGTTCAAAAAGATTTTTTCAAACTCTGCTCGCTGTAGTTTTTAAAGAGCATTCTTAATACTTTTCAATATCTCTTCCCCTCTTATACATCTTTTTAAGAGAGATGAGAGAAATCACTTTCCTCTTTGCTTGAAAATATCTCAAGAATAAATACAAGTCAATAATACTGACTCAGAAAAGTTCTTCACATCCACTAATAAAAGGCTCTAGAGCAAGGATATGTCTATTAATAATTATAAGGTGGCAATATAGATTATGGTATAATTGGTAAAGAAACCAAGTCATCTTAAATTTTACATTTCATTGTTTTAGAAGGCAGCTTCTCTCAAGAATTCTGTGATAAACCTGCCAGCTCCTGGCTCCTGAATGGAGTTCTCAGTCTTATTGAATCTTGAGCAATTCAGATGCCCAGATAGACAAGAATCATTTCACTGTTTGGAAACTTGAGTATCCTTTAACAAGCTGATGTATCCATGCGCTTTGACTTCTCACTGTTAACTCCTATGTGGTTTCATCTTGGGAGTGGACAGAGTGTAGCCATTGTCTTGTAAATGGTCATTTTTTCTACCTTTCCACATGGTGAAATAAAACTCTTTATATGTATGTATATATGTATGTATGTATACAGCAACTGAAATAATTGTTCTTGCTTAAGTAACCATTCCTCCCTTGCTCACTAAAACGAAATGTGGTCTATGTGATTATGCAAAGATAGAGTCTGGATCTTGGAAACAAACATCTCTGTAGTAGCCATACAGAAAAGACTGGGCTTTCAGGGTAGATCCCTCAGGTTTATTAGCCAGGGTGGCATGCCACATTCATGTCACTGTGCTGCTTCAGGTAACCCACTAATTTCACAGTGCCCCAGCTTATACATCTATGATGTCCAGCACTACATTTACATCTTACTAGGTGAAAATTTGGTCTTAGCTGGTACAACTAGTACATTACCTATAGACTTGTGATCTGGGGTTATGTAGTCTTTCCTATCTGAAACTTATAAGCTCTGTCAGATAAGTTTTCAGATAGTGTTACTGTTCCTTCAGTCCGAATTTGGAGCAGTAGGTAATTTGTGAAAGGCCTTTGATTTTAGAGTACCTTTCCTTCTTAGGCAATTGATAGATCTTGAGGGTGTGGATGATCTTTAAGGAACACAGCATCTCTGCTTTATCTTTTCCTTTTTCCTTTTTTTTTCTGAGACTGGCATTAGGTGGTTTTGTAATAAATTGGAAAAGCAGAAAGTCATTATTGTGAGCAGGAATTTTTCATAGTCATCTGCTTCATCGCATTTTTAATCATGCATTGTTCATAGCCCTAAAAATATGCTTTCTGCATATTAAAATGTGAATACTTTGCTGCTTGTAATCTAGTTGCCAAGTTTTACGGTTCTATTTTGCACTTTTCTCACATATTGGAATCATAAGAACTTCCACAAAAATGAGTATAATCAAGTCAATAGTGTCTGTCTCGCTCCATCAATACGCGGGAATGGCAGCTAATGTTTGTCATTCTGACAAAGGCCTTTTTATCTCTGTCTTTTTTGCTTAAAGATAAAACTTTAATTATACACTAGGCAGCAATTTAGTTTTAGCAGTATGACTAAAACGATTAGCTGAGAGAATTTAAGTCATTTATAAACAAAGATCAGGCCAAAATGCAAAATGCTTGATCTTCCATTTAAGTTACTGGATTTCCCCTCATTCCTTTCTGTGAGTAGGGTTATGCTCCAATGATATTTTATTTGTGAATATGTTGTTTATAATTTACTTAATGTTTTGTGTTAAAAGATTTGACCGGAGAAGACGTCAGAAATTGGTGTATCGTTCTCATAGATGCAAAATTAGACCGTGAGAATGTCAGCTGCCAACTAGAGAAGCTTCTATATATTGTTCCAAAGATGCTGCTATTAAAAAAAAAAAAACCTACAAAAAAAGACAGTTAATTAAACTTCACAATATGATGTGTGTTCATTTCAGAATTTATTTTGGGCACAGTAAAATTCATTTCCACATTTAAAGGAAGCATTTAACTGTGATATTACTAAGCTTCCTAATTTGCCATTGCCATCTTGGCTAGCACCTCACAGAACAGAACAACAAAGGAATATTTTGGAAATGCAACTCCAAGAGCATTCTCTGTCATTCTGTATTATCTAACACTGTAAAACTTTTTTTTTTATGTATACAGAGAGGAGTGATAAATGAAATTTGGAACCCCCTTTTAGCATGTGATACAGAATATACATAAGCCTCTATATACATTTTTAGTTTATTAGAATATTAATTAATTTGAATTTTTCTGACTCATCTCCAGAACATGAATACATGGATTGAAGTACTAACTTTTGACAGTGAGCTCTCCAACTCTTAAGTGTCTATTCAGATACTCCTCCAGTAGCTTGAGTTCCTGTGAGACTTCTCCTTAAATCCCATGTTTCTCCTTCAGTTTGATGCATATTTCTTTTACATAGATCTAAGAAAATATGAATTCTATTTCATCTCTTCATCAACAAGAGATCAGATGCTCTTACTAGCTCTCTCAAATTCAGAAAACTTACCTAAATAATCCAGGTATATGAATCTCCTCAGCTGAGGTTTTCATCTCATAAAGTTGTGATTCATTTAAAGCAGAGATCTGTCTGATACTCCCTGTTCGTATTTTAAAAGGTACTTATTTAAGAAGGATGATGATGCTAAACACTTTGAATATCTATAATACTGTTATTGAAAGAGTTTGTCATGCAAAACAGAATGGTATTTCAAAATTACCCTTGTGTGGCTATTATAAAATGACACCTGCATTAAACTGACATTCTTGTCTCATTGCTATTGGGGAAAATTGCTTTGTCGCAAGTTTTTCCATTTCCTTAACTTCTGATACCATAGGTGTTTTTTCATGATATGTTTTGATGACATGTTAGTGGTACCGGCAGATTTTAGGAGAATAGTGAGTCCCAGTAGGAAAGCTTCCTAGAATCATAGGCTGAGTCCACTGGCTCTGAGATAAACTGTATTTCTTTTGTAAACATTTTAGCTGATGTAATTTTAAATAAATGAAATAATAAGCTTCTGAATATTTTTCTTGAAAGCATAATTTGGGGATCTGCAGAATTTTTTAACACCAAAAATACGTGTGAATCCAAATTTCTTGAAAGGCAAATAAAAAATTCCCATTCATACTGGCTACTCTTACTCAAAGAGTAAAAATACTTTCAAACAACATTTCAGATAACATTTTTTAAATGAAGAGGTGGTAGCATTTCCTAAACTATATATAGGCAGTACCAAGTCACAAGGAAGGATGTACTTCCTTAAAATTGCCTACTTTGGAGTGAGATGACAAAACCAATCTCATTTCATTTGTAAAAGTTTCTGTGGAAGTCATGACTTTGAATAAATGTGTCAGCCCTTTTTCCTCAGTCAACATTGTTTATTTTCTGCTTGTATAATATTCTCTATAGTGTATTTGCTGGAAGAAAGGATTCTTTCTTTATACAATTATTGGGCACTAATGAATTATTCTTTTAACAAAATTTCTATGTCAGTTTACAAAATACACTGAGATAGAAGCATCACTTGATTTCTTGTGGGTCAACAGACCATTTTATTAACCATATTCTACAAGTACAGTACTTGTAGAGCTTGTAAACTGTGTATTACTTGATTGAAAGAGGAATTATAACTTCAATTCTTATTTCTTCCTGGTTTTCTGAAAACCAGAGGAGATGTATTTAGAGGGCCAAATCTTGAATATGGCAACTATATTCCATTGTGCATTCTTTTACTTGAGATATTTTAATAAGTAACTTATTAATTAATATTAATGAATCATGCTTTTTGTTTTTGTTTGTTTTAGAATTAGTTTGGCTAAATGAGGTTTCTGTCTTGTACATGATCAGTAAGGAACAGTTTTCCATTAGGTAATGGTGTTACAGAGTTTGGAGCCAGTGGTGCAGAAGTGACCCAGGTCCATAATTCCACCAGCGAATGAAGATGTGAGTCAGAACAGCCAGTAGATGTCAGTAAACACAAACCCGAATGAGAGAAGTTTGAAAATATTCTGCCTTATTTTGTGCTGGTTGGGTATTCAGAATTCAAGTTGGGAGGCAGAAGACGATCAAGTGTTTCCTGAAGGACACAAGAACTGACTTTTCTAAATAATCTTTTCCTTTTTAAGTACATTTCCAGGGCTCAGAGGGAAGAATTCTCAGTCTGTTCCTGTGAATCCAGTTTAGCAACTGGACAAGCTAATTTGATTCCAGCACTTGACTTCAGTGGCAACCCAGAGGGAGAGAGCAACTGGGAATGGTGAAGAAGAACCACTGTTATTATTTGCTGCAATTCCCAGGAGCTCATTCGTGCACAAGCCCCTTCCTATTTGCTCAGTTCCTTTTGTCTTCCCTCCACTGCCAAAATACAGAGGGAACCATTATTGCTTATGGCAGAGAGTCACTTCCAGGCGCTGCTAGAAATTGCAGGAAGATTTGTCTCTGATACTGTCTGTTTTCACACTAAGCACTGATGGATTTTGAGATCAGTTGTAACACTGGTAGCATTCAAATTTACTGTGTTCAGAGCCCAGCCTCAAGCGCTCTTTCAGTGGCAGAGAATCAACATCATCAGCAGGTCTTATGCTCCTAAGAGCATCTTAATGTCTCTGATTATGAGAAAAGTACCTTTCAAAAGGTTATAAAGAGCAGTGGAAGACTGCAGTGTGGTAATGCATCTATAGGACTTTTACCACAGTCTATTAGTACTGTAGGCGTAACTGCTAAATTGATTATTAATGGATTCGGGTTTCACACGGAAGATAGGGTCGGCACTCTTTAAATGGATGTGTCAGAGGAAGTAATGGTGCTACTTTTCTATCTTCCTAATGGTGGTACCTTTTCTCTCATATCTGAGTGTTTACAGAGCAGACCATGCTGGGCTGAGTGAGGCCTGGGGCGCTTTCGGCAAACCTCCATGCATTCATTGCTGCTCAGTGCCATCACCTTCAACAAGAAAAAGGTGATTTTCAGTCTTTTTTACTTGCTGGCTGCAGCACACTCTTAGCTTTGAAATGCCTCAGGGTGGAAGAGGAAAACTGGATGTCTCCCATTTCCTGAGTGTGGTTCAAGTCCCTGAGATACTGCCTTACAAATTTGTCTTGGCGGAGTATAAAACATAGCTGTACTTTAAAATAAAACCATAAATCTTATGCCTGTCTTTTGCAGGTTTCTTTAGAGGCAGTTCTTAGGCAGGGAATGAGGCTTTCATTCCTTGGTGGCTGGAGACACTTGCCTGTAGCACTGAGTCAGCAGTTTTGGCTTAGAAGAGAAATGGAATGTCAGATATATCTCTGTGCTAAGCGTTTCTGGTGAGCAGACTCTGGGCACTTCATTGCCTAATGTGTGGGATTTTTGAATTGCCATCCTGAGATGTTTTACCTTGCTTTATGCACTGCATATGAAATCTCTATGTTTTAACAGGTTTATGGGTAACATATTTCTATACTGGACCTAGCCTCTGGCTCTTGAGTGGAAGGCTGTTAAGCAATAATGTGAGACTGAGGCTTTGGCACAATAGAGCTATCAAATGTCCTATCAAATGTATCTACATTTTTCCTGTAACGCTGATAAAAGCCATCCAGATGGATCTATGTCTTAAATATCAATGGGAAATGGAGGGAAAACACAGGGTCTGCATCCTTTAAGAAGGGCATTTTAACCATACTTTAGACATGTTTCTGTCCCTGTGGGTAAGATAAGAATACAATAATTTCTTTTCATGTGACTTTTGAAGGACTTTGATTCTGATATATGCCTATTATTTTACCTCCTCTTGGCTCCATTCAACTGCTAGCACCTACCTATGTAACTCTGCAAATAAATTAAATAACAACAGGTATAGATCATTCAAAACAGTGCTTTATTTAGCTGCTTAAGAGTCGCCAAAGCATAGGCTAAAGAGCAATAAAGTTTCAAAGTACCTTTTTCCTCATGTAAGTCTTCCTCATGTTAGCCCTAAAACTGCAAATATGACTTTTTCTGCAGTGTCTGATGATAGACCCATTCATTTTTCTCTCCAGCCTTTGCTTTTCCCAGCCTATTTTCAAATAGAGGCCTGGGAAAAAATATTTGTTAGAATATATGCAGTCAACTGGCAATATTGTACAATTAATAGCTCCAGGCATTATTCAGTCTTTAATTTCCTGATTCCTTCCTCCATGTCAGCCTCCTGTGCTTTAAAACTATCTGACAAGGTAAACAGATTATGTAATTTTTGTACATTTTTAGACATGATGCAAATATTTAAGTGATGTAATTATTGCTTTCATTTCTCCAAATTGTTTGTCTTATGTCTCTATATTGTTTACCTGGTGATTTGTTGTGATAGGATTCACATCCAGTTTACATATTACTAAATTACTACAGAATTTCAAAGATTAAAGCCGTATAAGGAAAGATCTGTCCTTTATCTAGTAATGTTTATAATGAGGGAAAATCCTGCCCTTGGGATTTTTGGTTGCTATGCTGGGAGAAAATCATCTATATGTTGACTTTGTGTTATGTGAATAGAAATACATCTCTTTTCCTCTTCTTTTAAACAAACAAAAGAAATGCAATGAAACTATTACTCATATGTTCATGTATATGGATGTTATATTTACATTGTATCTTGTATCTATCATTTTCCAATAATTTGGTAGAAAAATGAAAGTTCAAGCAAATTTCCTAACAAATTTTGTGAGGGGAATTCAAATACGGACACCAAATAGAGTGCACATAAATGAATACCTTGTCAAGTAGAACTGTATCAGATCAACTGCACAGCTGTGAGTGAGCTGAATATAATACAAATGTCTATATTGCTTCTGCATGGCTTACTGATAGGTAGACAGAAACATGTATTATTAGGTGCAATATGTCACAAAGTTGGAATGAATGAATTTGGAACAAGGGTCTTCCATTAGAGTTGCTGCAGAGAGCAGTAAGTAGATAGGAACTAAAGTGATCGAATGGTATGTTATTACATGACAGTGAAAAGCTTCCAAAAATTACGTTTCAGTACAGGGAGATCTGAAGTAGTATCACAGTAAACTAAACTAAACGCAGTGAATATAACAAAGACTAAATTCACAATGACACTTCAAAATCATACGCATAATTAAGCCAGCAAAGTAGCTAGTTGTCATTGAAAAATATGTTTATGTAGCTGTAGCTTTGAAAATGTAAAATTAAAAGTATACCTATTTGTCTGATTTCTCACGAAATCAGACTTTTTATTTCCGTTTTTTTTGGTTTTGTTTGTTTTCCTAAACTGATACACCAATGACAGCACAGGAAATGGAACAAATCTCTACCTTTTGTTCAGACATGAGGTAACTGAAATCACTTCAGTATTTCCGCAGGTGCAGCCTTTCTTCAAACATGGACATACCATCCATTTAAATTTTGCAGCTGTTCCAAAGAAGTCAACTTTAAGATATAATTCTCATAAATCCAATGAGAGATCCACATCCATCCAAATTTTGACCATTGCTTGCAGTAAGATGTACCTTCCCTTAGATTTAAATTGCTTGGATATTGCACCATATAACCACTTTTCAGAGTTGCAAATTTATGTCATTGCCACTGTATTGGGCAACCTCCCATCCAGTTCTTGTTCATATGCTTGAAATATTACCACTACAGCAGACTTAGAGCATCTGGTATGCTCAGAGAATGCAAGAGTTCAGTCACAGGGGAAGGAATGTGCCTGCATTGAAAAAAAATGTGCTATATGAGGTTTTCACACTGATGTAACTTCATATAGATAGTGGTAGATCAGCCAGTGGTAAACTAGTTTTCTCTCTCATTCTTTAATAAATTACTCTCACACTTCTTCATGACTGGTATCTTCATTTGTGAGTGATTATTAACTCGCTCTTGCTGATCTGTGCTGAACCTATATAAATCTGCCAGTCTGTTTCCAAACACCTGACATGACCATTCTTGCTGCTGTCTTCTGGATTCTCCCTAATCTACCTATCACTCTTTTTCTGTGTCATGGGCAACAACAGAGATGTTATTCCAGCTGCATTAACAGTAAATAAGCACATTGCTCCTCTATCTGCCACTTACCATATTTTCCACTTGCACTGATGTCCCAGAAAAAGATTTGCATGTGGGTATACATATGTAACATGATCATGTCCATAACCTACTGTTGTTTCTGGTCTCATACAATATTGCCACTTAGTCTGTGATTATGCATTTATCAATATATTTTAGTTTTTTCTGGCCAAAGTGCTCATATGTATGGAAATTCATAGAACTTAATTTGGTTTGTTCCTTGAAATTTCCAAGGTCAGTTTGAGATCTGCTCTTTCCCTCTGGAATATCTGTAGTTTCCTATACTTTCTGTTCCATAAACTATTAGAAGATGCTGAGACTCATCCTGGGTGAACCTGCATAGAGCTCCTGTTGGAAGACCATTTCAGTGCTGCAGAAAACCATTTTTAAGAAGTCTTTGAGGGAGGTTTTTCAGACCAATGGGCACCCTTTGGTGGAGATTCAGTCCAGATGATAATTTTTAAATCTATAGGAATATCATACAGTATTCTTTTCTTTATGGGCTACTTTATATAAAGCTAACATTAATGACCTACTTAAGATTGGAATTTATGCTTAGGAGATACAGATTCAGTTGTATTTTTGGAACTTAGTAAAAAATGCCCAGAGTGCTGGGCCACAAATTGAGTGTTCTATTTAAATCTTTCTGCAGCAAATCTCCTGTAACCTGAAACTACATGTCATTCATATTCTAAACCTTGTCAAAAGCTGATTCACTCAAAAACTCTGAAACATTTTCTATTTTAGAAGTGGAGAGAGGCTTCGATTATTTTATTTTATGTTATTTTATTTTATTTATTTATTTTTCTCCTGTAAGTATTTTAGTCAGGCAGTAAAACAAGCACCAAGTTATTATTGTGGTACAGGACATATTGGAAAGGAAAAAATACCAAGCACTGAAATTTCTACAGATGTATTTTCTTGGGCATATAGAAAACAGTGATACTTTTGGGAAGCTAAGGCTGTGAATAAAAACATAAAGTATAGCATATCTGGATTTTGTTTCTTCTCTTTTTCTGTAAGGTTTGTCTGATTCCAGCAAAGTACTTTCATCAGATCCTTGTGTCAGTAAGATATGTGGGCTGTAAATGTTTAGATGCAATTTATAAATAAAGCCGGTATTCTGCTGACAAAACCACCAGGTAGACTAGCAAATTGGCTAGAATTCCTGGATTCAGATCTCCTGATGATGTAATGCTATTTGGTCCTGACAGTCTGTGCTGCAGAAGTCACATTTTCACTTCCAGTGTTTGCAGAACTTTAGCTTTGGTGTTTGCAGAATATTCTCACATTTGTTTATTAAAATTATGTTTTAATTTTCCTTCAGTCAAGTCCGGTTCCAACCAGTTTTATTGGAACTTGAAACTCAAATGTTTTGAGACTTTTGAGAAATATTTTCTGTCTAAGGGCACAATGATACATTCAAAAGGTTCATTCATGGTTGCATGCATCATTCATGATTTTTATTCATACATAATCTGCTATTTGTTTTGAAAGCTTGCTCCCAAAATATTCCATTGTATCTGAATTCCCCAGAGCACATTCCTATTGCAAATAATACAGTCTTTTATAGGTCGCTTCTAATTTAGACACTTCACTGAACACAGCTGCCACAATTAAGAGTCAAATTTGTGATTTTCTCCATTGTGTGGTACCAGTGTGAATGATATATAAACACAGCTGGTCTGAATGCAGGTTACTTCACATGATGATGCCTATCAGCAGCGATACTTTTCTGAGGCAGCGACCCATGGAGGCTAAATTAAAAATTAAATTAAGTGTAATAAATGCAACTTCATTGCTATTCACACTTTGATATCACCAATAGAAAGAATTTTTATGAGAAAATTGACCTAATGTCCCTAACTGAAGAAGCATATATATTCCCTATATGTTCAAGAAAAAATATTAATTTTAATTAAAGTGACATGGAAGAAATATGTGTGTGTGTGTGTGTGTATATAAAATATGAATCATATAAAATTTTTTTTTGTATGTGTACCAGACTCTAATGCGATTTGTGGATCTTAGCATCAATAGTTTCCATGTCTTTAACAGGCTTTTGAGTGTGCTTGGACTTAAATTGTTTTCTGATTAAAAGTGGTGGTGTTGGTTATGAGGAGAGGACAATGAAAATTAAAAAGGTTTTGGGAAGAGTCTGTGTGTGTGTAACAGCTTCAGACTGAGAGGTGGTCTTGGCAAACAAGGGAAGGACTAACTGGACAAAGGAGCTAAGTGATAGTGCAGGGACTGAGGTGATAAAAGAGTGACTGGCTAAGAGTTAAAAAAAGAATAAAAAAAAAAGAGAGAAAGAATATGTGAATTTTTAGGCAAAGAGGCTAAATCTAGGATGAGTGGCCTGAGAGAGAGTCTAGGAAAACTTAAAGTCTAGGCATTTGTCATCTTTCCTGCCTTATCTAGAGTATGAGGATAAGATGCAGGCTTTCTCCCCATGGATGTCTATTTTGGTCAGAATATGGATTTATTGTAAAATTTGAAAGAGAGTGAATAGCACAGAGAATCTCAGAATGTTTCAGCTTTAAGGCAGTTGAATATTCCCTTCTGAAACTAGATCTCTGTGCCGCAATATTTTTACATAGATTGGATTAAATCAGTTAAACCAAGACTCCAAATTAGGTCATTAGTGGCATGGATTCTCCTTGCTGTGGACGCTCAACTTAATACATTAGGTTAATGTTTTATGTCCGCTCAGAATGAGAGGAAAATCTCACCTTTGTTTCTGAGTGCCTCAGCTCCGCAAATCTCAGATGAAAACAGTGAAAATATTCTCTCAAAGAAATGTTCTGCAAATAAATGAGTTAACATTCATGAAATATTTGACTATGATAGTGATGGGCATTGCTGGAAAGCCTAGAAGAAAGCTAGTTGTGGTAGTGGAAGAAGAATGGAGGGGCAGTAAATAAGGTAGCACTTTACTCTCATAGGTATGAACACATAAAGAGAAAACAAAGGAGAAACACGAGCTTGACCAGCCTTTTTTTAGCAGAGCTCTGTTCCTTCCCACAAAGAGACTATGACAGTGGTTCTGAGCGGAAAAACAGTATGTAAACATGGAATTATGAGACTGTATCATAATGTGGATACTCAACAGGGATTGAATTAATTTTGTGCAGGCAACATTACATCTCACAGTGCCTAACTGAAATGCGTGGTTAGAGACTTTAAGGGAGAGGGGATTGGCTATTCCTTTGACAGCTTTTGCATGCTTACAGGAACAACCACCAACAACTGTGCAGCACTAGCTGTGCCTCATGTGCAGTAACAGTCACTCATCATTTTTAGTCTTAGAATTTCAGATTAGTTTGTTTTACTAGGGCTGTGATATTTGTATTTAATATAGGATGATATTAATTGTTGCAGTAAGCTGAACTTCAGGTTAAATAGGTGTTTAGCACCTCAGTAACCATCTATGTAGGACATGCAGCTCTTCAGTAAGGCAACAATGTTTGTGACCGTCTGCAGGGACTGGCAGATTAAAATTGTTTGTTTAATATTCATACGTGTTATCTTTGCAGTCTTTCCTCAAATGACTTCCAGTGTTTCCTCAGAGACACAGACTGCTCCGGGGCTTTGTATTTCTCTTTGTTCTCAAAGGCTGCCCTGCTCTGCAAGGGGGACTGTGCTGAGAGTTGGCTGTGCCCCTTGCCAAGGCTGGCTGTGAGACCCCCCAAACAGCCCTCTTCTTGCCATTTGCATCCATGGATTTTGTGCTGAGATGTTCTAGGGCTCTTTCCTGCTCCATCCTGGAGGACCTTCCAGAGAGTCACTTGTTCTGTGAGCACCCAAGTGGCTTTTGTGGGTGTCCTGACTGCAATCCTGCCTGTGCATAGCTACGCAAGCTAACTGATATTTAAAATTACTGTCAACCTGTCACATATACTAGTTTGAATCTTTTCTTTTTATTTTCTGTGCTTTTCTCCCCCTTCCATGATATCACTGTATAGAAAGTGCTACTTTGTGCAGTACTTATACCTAACACACTTCCCACAACACAGAGTGCATTAAAATACGTACAATATGTAGCTCTTCTCTCACTGCACTAAAATTTTTGGTCTAACATTTTTTAATGAAATACGGATTCAGGAACATGAGAGAGTTGACATGAGAGAGTTGTTCCTTTGGGACATGAACCTTTTTTATTCTTTCTTTTAATTTAGAACTTGCACAGTCTGATCTCCATTACATGCTTTTATACTTGATTAAATGAATTTTAATAGGATGCAACATTTAATATTTTGTTTACAAAATAATGCTCTCTGAATCTCTTATCTCAGAAAAAATATTTTGCATCTTTATGATCAATGTAATTTCTGCATTAAAATCTAGTGGTGCTAGCTCTTAGAACATCTTTGTAAGACAGAGAAACATTATTGTTTCCTGTTAGAGACAGCAAAGAAAAGCAAAATAAAATGATGGCAGTCAGGCTTGAAAACTGAGGCAGAGTAGGTTATTTGATATATGCAGCAGGCCAAAGTTGTGGCTTAAATCTAAATTCTCTTTAGCAGAATAACATTGCCAAATGAGATCCTACACTTAAATAATAAAAGCAAATTAGACTACATTCTCATGTATTTTACGATGATCTGAATATAAATCTTTCTGGTGTTTTAGGGCTGGGATAAAGAGAAGGAGCCCTTCCATCATGAAAAAGTCTTTCAGTTTTCCCCAGAGAATCTTTACAATATCACTCTGAAAAAACACTTTCCCATGAAATTTTCCAGAAAGCCATGCACTCTTCTTAGTGATCTGACCTTATTTCTTTTCTT
>JAUBOD010000825.1:873641-884038 GCA_032353885.1 Nothura maculosa | reverse complement strand
AAAGACAGATAAAAAAGAGAGGAAAAGGAAAAGAAAAAAGAAAAATAAAAAAGATAAAAGATAAAAAAAGGAAAAAAGGAAAAAAGAAAGAAAGAAAGAAAGAAAAAGAAAAAAGAATAGCCATCTTTCTTAACAAATGAGATCCTGTGTGGCAGCAGCTCTTCACCACACATGCTCGGACATCAGTCTTCTGAGGTCTAGAGATCTGGATGAGGGTCTCTCTCTAAGAGAAGTTGGGCTCGGGGCTGGCCTGCATTAAGGTTCATCTCTGCTACTTTGTCTTGCATGCAGAAGACCTGCTTATTTCTTTAAGATTTTCTATTGTGGAAAGAGCAGTGCCTAGTGAATGCAAGCTTTAGTAAAAGCAGTAATAGAAACCAGAGTTGGTAGGAAATAGATATTTCAAATATGTGAATAATTCCAACAGTTGGAGCGTAGGTTGGTGGCAGATTTGTGCTAAAGTGAAATGGAAAAGAAACTCCTAAATTTCAGTTTCTCATAAAAAAAGACATTCCTTTCTCTTCTCATTTTTTCCAGTATAAGCTTTGATGGTTTTGATTGTTCTTTGTTAGTGCAGCATCTCACGTAATTTTAAAAAATATTGTCAGCTGTATGCACCTAATTAATATTAAAACTTAATAGCTTAAGCAGTGTGACTCAAGTACCATCAAAAATTGACTTTTGACTTTCTTCCATTGGAAAACAGGTTGTCACTCAACCTAATTCTAAAGGATTATAGGGTTTTGATAGTTGCATTTTTAAAGGAAAACTGTTGCCCTTCCATAATAAAAATGTTGGCAGCTAAGAGACAGCTTTGTAAGTACAATGTTTCAAAAAGAAGTATTATTTGTTAATGTGTTTTTTATTTTACCAAGACTTCTTTTTAATGTGCCTAGTAGTTGATTTAATTAAGATACAAAATCTAAATAAATTTGTTTATGGATAGATGTTTTCATGTAACTGCATGTTGGAATGAGTATTAACAAGCCCTGTCACTGTTATCAGATAGCAAATAAGCAATCTTCTTGTGATTGATGCAACTGAAAATGTCTGTTTGCGTTGTCGGTCTTCCTGCTATTGTTTTAACAAGCATTTTTGTCCCAGCATATCATACATTTTTTGTACTAGAAAAGCCTGTGTAAAGATGTAGGAACACACAGAAAGCATGACTTAATCACTAACAGAGGGAAAGGTAAAATATTTGAACTGCCACGAGTAGTGCAAGATTTCAAGAGTGAAGATTCCCCTTTTTAAAATATGACATAGCTGGTAGAAAGGAGCATTATGTGCAAGGACAAGTAAAAATCAACAAGAGGGAATAAACAGGAAAGTTTTGATAGGATGGCAGTAGTGTGGGGACAATCCTTACTTCCTCAGAAGAACCCAGAGGACTGCCATTGACAGAGACACATTGATAGGGACATAGTGAAAGGCAATATGCACATTTCATACAAGAACAGGAACAAGAATGCCGTTAACTGCAGCACTGAATACTTATCCTATAATAGAGCACTGAGTAACACTTTAAGATCTCTATCTCTGACAAGGTAAGTTCCTCAGTCTTATTTTGAATCTGATACACGTAACAGAGGTGAAAAATAAAAGGCATAATGATGGAAATATGCCCTAGAGAGTTTTCTAACTCTCACGTAACTGGGTGCTCTGCCATTCAATGCAGAAGTTCTGCACTTGAGGTTAGCTTGAGCTGTATTTTTGCACCTCCAGGGCTAGAATACTGAAAAATATTTGTGAAGTGCCATTTACACATCCAGACTAAGGACTCTACCATAGCCTAAGAGAGGAAAGTCATTTATATACAGGGTGATGAACTTATCATCCTGTCTTGACATCTTTTTTGTTGTCAAAGGATCTTAGGTTTTCTCATCACTGCAGCAATATTCTCTAATTCAATTAGATGATTACCTATTATCCTGAAGTATTACTGACCTTCTACTAGCTAGCCTGACAAAATTTGTTATAATTTCTTTAAGATGTTGGTGAATCATCCAGAGTTGAACTTCAGCGAGGATCAACATTCAGTGATAATTTATCCCCAGCTAGCAATGGTTAGCTACAGTCTTGCATTGCTGTGATTTGCTGTGACATCTTTTCTGTTCTCTTTCACAAGCTGATGAATAGGTAGCAGGTCCATTTCCGTGATGGCTCCACTCAGTTGGTGCAATACTATGCAGATGCTTGCTCAGGATTTCCAAGCAATGCGATCATGGTGGTGTACCAGTACACACTGAATAAGGAGCCCTTGTTCCTACGTGGTGTCGTTATTCTGGAGGCTGCACCAGAGCACTCTTTGTGCCAATCCTCCCCTGTGCAGTTATCTCCAAGAGAACAGTACAGAGCAAAGGAGGTGGAGATGGAATATTAGAGAAGTAACAGTCTGTGGGAGAAAAATTATCCTGCAGCAAGCAAGCATGCTTATGCTTAACTACTTAAAAACATAAAAAGCAAACAAATCCCAACAACTAATGGAAAGATCAAACAAAAAGAACAAAATCAGAATACTGTGGCACAGTGTGGGATAGATTTGCTGGAAGCTGTTTGAACTCTGTAGCTGCAATCACCTGTGTTGTGTCACATACCAATATCTAGAGGCATTTGGGACACACGAGTGTGCTCAGGTGCAGATCTCTCCCTTCCAGGGAGTCTTTGACCTGCAAGGGCACTGAGGTCCCTGGTGTTGCTATGTTAGGAGGCAGCTACCCTGCAGTTTGCACACACTAACAAAGACTAAGATCACCAATATTTGTTCCAGGCTTAGTCCTGCCTTCTTCCCTTTCCCACAATTTCTCAAACAATTGAGTTTTACTTCATGTAACCCTTCAGGAACACAGATTCAAAGTCTAACACATAAATAGATGCAAGGTTTTATCTAACACTAGCAGAGGCGATGATCTTCCGCTATTCACAATAGAAATAGTGAAACAAAAATGATTGTGTGACTTATTTGACAAGTGCAGCAAAACCACACTGATTAGATTTTAGACACAGCAAATTATTTTACAATCAATCCACAGAATAAAAAGATACAGCCAATAGATTTAAATGATAAATTGAAGGAAATCACAAGCCACTCACAGATAATTTGCAAGGCAAATGTGGGCCCAAATTGTTCTCTAAAATTATCCACTTAGTTGTGATAACAGTCAAGAAAGATCTTTCTTTAAGAAGGAAAGGTGCAAGACTAGCATTAATCTTAAGGAAGGTATAGATTACAGACCCTGGGAAGTATAGCAGTAGACATGGATGATGGAAGGCAGCCATGATTCCTTGGCACTGAAATGTTCCAGATTGTTTCAAATGATCAAAACATCTCTGAAGGCTGGGAAGATAGCAGTGACCCCAAGTCTTTCTAGAACATGAAGTTCCAAACCTCTGGTATTTTACATGTTCTTTTTACTTATCTCCCCACACATCCACAGAGGAGAAAAAAAAATGAATAAAATAAAATAAATGGCAAGTAGGTTGTTTACTTTTCCTTCATGATAAATTTTATTTGCATTCCTCCTTCCTTTTCAATTTCTGTTACCCGATATTTACTGCTTACTACTCATTTTTCATTAAGCATCATTTATGCTAAAACTAGATTAGTGATAGGAATATCTATGCATGAATATTATTTCAAATTGGAAATTGCTGACTGAAGCTCTCAGAGCAAATCACAGTTCATTACTAAATTAGGCTGTCCTGATTACAGTTTTATTTTGTGATGGTGATTGTATCTCTCCTGAGAAGGGGCTAGCCTGAGTGCCACCTATTTAAATTTTCATAGGACAAATAGGACCTAATACATATGTTACATTGAATTTTCTGAGCACATTCAGCCGGTCACTTGTATGCCCATTGATCGTATATCTCCCTGCAGGTTCCCAAAGTATATATTTAGTGGCATTTAACTATGATTCTACTCCCTGTTGAAACAACTTATTGGGAGTTGCAACCCTGTACCAAGTGCTTACGCTCCCCATACCTTGCATAGGAGGAATTTGAAGGAAAGAGCTGCAGAAAATGGCTAGCTGAGTGGGAAGCACACTAAGTTAGTCAGAAGTAAAATGAGGGAGGTGTGTGCAAGAGGAGGTGGCAGCTCAGTACCTGATTCTTTGAGAGTGACTGATGAGCTAAAGATGTGTGTCACGTATCTCTCTTCACATCTCATCAGGCATCAACAATATCTGGCCCTGGTATCTAAGTCAGAGCCAGGAAAGTAGCCCATGCCATGGTAGCCAAAACTATTTCTGTTTCATTCTCTTTCTCGACTCCTTGCATTTATTTACCTCACTCCAATTCCAGAGTTAATTTTGCTATCCCTCCTCCAGCTATAACACACCTCATGCAGTTAGATACTCTCAGGACATTGCTACAGGGCTGGGATTACTGATGAACTATGTGCTTCCTTACCTGAATGAGGAACCCTTTCCAAGTCTGCCTGATTCAAGAGCTTAGTTTTAATGCCTTTACCATTGCTGAGGAGTAGAAGCTTAGATGTCCAGGAATCCAAACTTAGAAGCCTTCTAAGTCAGAAGGCAAGTAAGTGCCACCTAAAAATTTCAATGCCATGACCTTGGTAGACATCAGGATCTGAATGTAGGTCACACTGACCACATACATGTTCATAAACAAAATGGGCCAAAGCACTGGCATGTGATTAAACCATTAGTCTGGACCCTTGCTCATCTTTGGCTTAAGCTAGATGTCACTCGCAACAGACTTAGGCAAGTTGTGGGTGTGACGGATCAGCAGCACAGTCCCAATAGACTGTCAAATTATATGGAACCTGAGAGTTTGGATGTGTATTGTGATGTGCCTCTTGGCTTCAAGACTGACAGATGCATCTTGGACCACATTATTTGCTAGTATAGATGTAGCCCTAGGTTCTCTGAAATGAAATTAGGAAAGGTTCTAGATATCCTAAGCCTTTGACCTCACCACTCAACTGTGCAGCAATGATACAGAGTAGACTTCAATGAGTTTCTTCAGTTTCCTCCTCTTTCCAGATTATTGGCCTGATCCATCTTTCTAACAGAATGGAAACCCATGAGTCACTATGTTGTTTAGACAGATCACTAGATAATGATTTCCTCTGTTTAGCAGTTATATTATTGCAGAGAGTTTTGGTTATGGATTTTTCTCAGACTCACAATTTCTGTGAAATACTGTGATGAAGAACATCTTGTTCAAAAGTAAGTGTTTTTCCACATTAGATCATAACAAGTGTAGAAGAATGGATCAAAATGGCAAAGTCTAAATATACATTGTTTCACCTAAACCTATAATTTTTCTTACAGAATCAAATAGCTTTGACTTAGCCAGATCATCTTTTCAGTTGTCTTTCTGTTTCCTCAGAACATAACCTTTTAACTGCTTTTTAAACTTGTATTTGAGAGCTACCTACAAAAAAGTTAGCGGAGTTTCAATTACTGCAAATACAACACAAATCTAGCTGCATGATACTGAAATTAAGTCTTGAAAATTCATCATCTTGGGTGTGAAAAAAACAGCTGCTAGGACTAGCTGTAGGCATTAATTTTGGGGGTATATATAACTGCCACCCATACAGCATTATGAATAATGGGTGAGTGAGTATATCACATACTTTTCCTAAAATACTCACAACCTCTCTAGGTATAGGTAAGCTTCATCATCCCTTCCAAGTTTCACCAAGGCTTACATTATTTTATTTTAATTTGGTTCTTACTTGCCATTTCCTGCAACCTTTTGTAGTTGTCACCATTATCTTCATGACCTGAACCACCACCAAAGTCAGCCTGTTCATAATGAATGTGATTTTCAGACTAAGTTTTCCCGGCTTTTCCCATCTTTATGTGTTCTCTGAGCCAACTGCTGAGTCAGAAGGCAGACACAGACTTGAAGGGAAGTAATGTATGACTTCTCATAAGAGAGTCCCCAAAGAGTCATGCTGGTCTCCAAAGGTTGCCTGTAGGTCATAACTCTGCTGCAATCTTACACCTTAGAAATAAATGTAGCCCACTACACAGCCCTCTTATCAATCATGTACTATAACTTGCAAACTCAAGCTTCTTTCAAGCCACATATGGCTCAGTTGGTTAAATCCTGAAGTGAGACACACGTGTTAATGCATAAGATGTGCATTAACATGTGTGGGAGGAAATGTGAAATAGTGTATACAGTAAACTTTATTGTATGAGAGTAGTGCCTGGGATGAAATTTTGCCAGGGGATTTCTGATGCAGTGGGCTCTGCTGAATATAGGATCCTATAAGTAGATCCTGCTTCATGCTACTTCTTCAAAGATAAGCTTATCTGTGCTATAAGTTTACAGAATTATTTCAAAGACACCATCTTCTTGCCTATACAATGATTTTTTAGTTGGACAAATTGATTTTGTCTTTTAATCTCTGATCAAGACTTTGGTGACTAAAATTATGACAAAGTTTCTAAGAAATTGATAGGTGTTTGAGGTTTTTGCTTATAAATAGAATAAATAGACTGCATTGAACATAACGATGACTGCATGACTGCACCACGTATTTATTATGGAAATGATGCTGTAAGTGCATAATTGAGAATTGACATGAACATTTAGGCATATACTGTAAATTCTATGAATATTCTAACGGACTCTTGTAAATTCAGTGCCAGCTTCAGTCTTCAGATTAAAGACTGAAATTTGTAGGTAGATAGAACCAGAGAATTCTCCAGTTCAAACTTCCACATTAAACGACTCCCTAAGTAAGTTCAGACTAAGAGATAAATTGCTTCTTGTGACCAGCTATGATGAGTAAGTATCTGCCAGGTGTTCTAGTAGTAAATCCAGCCAGGCAGCCACAGGAGCTTGCTTTACTTGCCTATTTATTTAGAAGAGCTGAACCCTTTGACTCTAGATGAATCTAAGAGCACTCAGACCCTTTGAAGCATAAGGCTTAAATTAATACAGGTGGTCTGAGCTTGATATGAGGAAGCTGCATTTGTGTGTTCAGTTTGAGAATACTTGGCTCTGTTCAAATCTTTTAATCTTACATTGTGTGCATCTATATCTACCTTGCATAGATATTTTATATTTTCTTTCTTCTAAGGAAATATTTATTTGTCTGCCTGGGAAGCTAAGCCCAAAATTTCTCTATGATTAAATACTAAGAACTCATGTCACCAAGACTGTCAAATATGTGTTATTACATGGTGCTCCAGTGGAGCTATTTAGGTTTTGCTACTTACTAAACTGTAAAGGATTTGTTTCTCAGCGGTCAGATGTCATTTTTGATCCATAAGATTTAGCTTAAAGACCTTTTCCTCCGTCCTTTGGAAAATTATCAAATCCAGCTTTCATTCATAGTCTTTTGAGAAACGTCTCAAGATTATGAGGATTTATAATACTTCACATTTTTTCCTTTTATTTATTGAGGCCCATAGATTCAGGCTTGTTCTTTAGAAATATATGAGAGCTGGAAACTCATATTTCAAGTAGAAAAATATCAAATAAACTTAAATTATTTATTAAATATGTATTTTCCCACTTTTCATGATTGTGGAGATTTTCCAGAATTCTGCCTCTTGATCATAAGTCCTGAAGGAATTAGGAAGGACGTTATCAGTGCTACCTTGCTCAGAGATGTGGAAATGAGAGGGCCTCAAAATGCCATGCCTTTGCCTTTTCTGTCCTGTCTCTTGATGCACTCTCAGCCAACACTGTAGCATGGTTTGCTCTTAAGTTAAAACAGAAGACAGAGCAAGCTGCAGCCAATATATCTGACCTTATTAGCTCTACATTACTTGAGTCTTCTCCTACCCAGGAGAACCCGAGCAGTATTATCTAATTCCCCTCCTGCTCACTGTCCTTCTGAAAGGACTGAAATTCAAGGTCTCCATTTTAGCACATTTTAAGCATTAGTTTTAGTGTCCAAAAGCTTTTTCCCTTGTGGATCCTTGTCCTTTTACACTCTCATGTTTCGCCTTCTGATAGGAAACTTGTGAACTGCATGTGGCCTTAATGTTCTGATTGCCCTTCCATACGCCAAAATACGTTTGAATTATATTAAATAATTTATTCTTCCTAGAGTCCCTTGGAAGACCTGGGAGTCTGGAAAAAGACTTTGATGCAAAAGCCCAAACATTAAAAAAAAAGGGAGACATTTCTATGACTGTAACTCTTTACCTTTCTGTGTATACTGCAAAAGTTTTATATTATGTGTAATAGATTTGTCAGTGCATTCATAGTCTTTAGGAAGTTCACAAAACTAGAAACTGACAGTTAAACCATAGAAATTCAACAACCAGCATACAAAGCAGTTCTTTTCCACGGTTGGTATTGTATATTTTTAACTAATGATTGACTTATATAATTGTAAGCAGTTATAGTGGAGATGATTATTTGCAGCTATACTGATTTTTGTGATCCTGGGTGCCCTTACAGCCTTCCCTAGCCTTAGATGAATCATCAGTGTAGGTTCATATTCAGAAAAGAGAACAAGCTAGTGCAAGCTATATGATGCACTGATAAAGCAAAGATTTCAAATGTTTCTTATGAAAAGTGTATTTCCATTTTGTGAGTCCCAGCTGTTGATGTGGACTGCATAATTCAGTTAATTAGTAGAATAAAATAAATGAAGAAAGGCCAAATGAGAGAAGGCTGGACAGCAGTGTCAGAGACCTGGATTCTATGTCCAGCAGTGCTATTCATTTGATCTGCTGCCAGTCCATTCAAATGTCCTTTTTGTCCATCTTTGAATCATAATACAAGGAGCAGAGTTTTCTTAGTACAGGCTGAAGAAGTGATGAAATAGATCCCAAATGCTGTTCATGTCAGTGGATGTTAACATAACAAAAAAAGGGAAAAAAGTTACTATTTAAATATAACCTTGAACACCAGATCAAGACTGGAAGAAAGGTGTTTTGTATCAATGAGTATCTATTAGATATGGCAACCACTCTAATTAAGATTGCATAATTTTCTTTAAACAGTTGCACCAAATCACTTCTAATAAGACTTGTCAGGAGGCTGATTCTCCCATCTGCACAGTGCTCCAGGACCTCAGCATTTCTTTCATTTAGCATTAGCATATGTTTCCCAAAAGGCATTCTCCTAGCTCCAAATCAGTGGAGCTAGCCCCTAGCTCCCCTAGCCCCTGTCAGTGTCCCACGGGAGACACCAGTGCAAAGTGTTTCCGGACAGGCTAAATGGTGGCAGAGGGTCACACCTCTGCTTGCTATCGGGGCAGGAGCTCCCATGCTGGAGGAGAGAGGCATGAGGGTCCCCGTGGCTGCAAGAGATGATGGATGGGGGATGCTCCCTCCACCATCCTTCTGCATCAGTAGGGATGGCTCCTGAGGCAGTTCGGGCTGCAGAAAGCCACTTTGGGGTTTTTGTGGCCGCCCTCGGCTCTGTCTCCCATCTCCTTCCCTTCCAGTGTAAGAATCAAATTAAAAATTCACATGTTTCTGAGAAGCAGAAACAAACTAATTTTTTTTTATCACAGAAGTAGCACAATTGGGAATAGTTATTGTAGTGCAGAATTATTTCTGACTATAAAATTTATTTACATGATTGTTTTTGTTTGATTAATTGCAAAGTTTGCAGATTAAGAAGATGATTGTACGTAACATTTGCAATGAAATATATGAGAATCTAGCATGGGAATGAGGATGATTTGGATACAAACACAGGCTGTAGCAACATACCTGAGAAAACACATACAATCAGCATTAGAACCTCTCTTGTCATGAATTTGCATGTTTCCTCTATGAAGTGACAAGCAAATAATAATTTTCAAAATGTATGCATAGATAATATTTTATCTTTCTTTCGTTTTTTTTTTTTGCTTTCCCTTTTTTTTTACTCTCTTTACTTCTGTGAAATATTTTACTTGAAAGTATGTATTTTCCCACAGTATACCTTGCACATTTTGCAGCTAAATTTGACAGAGAAACTGTTGCACCTTACACTTCTCATTCATCCAAACCTGTGGCAAGCACAGATTCTTCTTTCCAGGGAACACAGTATACTTCTTTCCAAGTGCCTTCAGATGGTTAAAAATCTTAAAAGATACAAACTTAATGCTGTGTTTTCCAAAATTACATTAAAGTTTGTGCACCTGTGTACTACAAGGATTACTCTCTGGTGAAAGAAATCATCACTCAAACAGTTAAATGTATGGGTATCCCAGCAACATGCATGGGATACATTTCTTGGATTCACAGTTGAATTTGACATTTTTTTTTCCTTTTAACAGTTTTTCATTTATTTCTCTTACTGAAACCCTTTGTCTTCTCCAGCCCAAAAGTGAAGGTAGTGTTTAGGCCCCTGTTCACTCACCAGAGCTATGAGACCTATCTCATCACAGAATCACAGAATCACAGAATCTACAAGGTTGGAAGGGACCTCTAGAGATCATCTAGTCCAACCTTCCC
>JAUBOD010000825.1:840719-866971 GCA_032353885.1 Nothura maculosa | reverse complement strand
AGCGGGAAGGTTGGACCAGATGATCTCTAGAGGTCCCTTCCAACCTTGTAGATTCTGTGATTCTGTGATTCTGTGACCTCAGAGTTCAGCTGGACCTATGGTGTCCTAGATTAACATTTTTGATGTGAGATATTAATACTTGTCACTAGAGATTTTTGTCTGAAGTTAAGTGCTTTTCCCAGCATCTACTGCTGTCATTTTATTTTTAGCACTGTGCACAACTGGCCAAATGAAACTGTGATGATCTTGGCAGTGCAGTTCAGGCTGTTTAGAACCTTCCTGGTTAGCAGATCTTCCTCTGTGGAGTTAGGCATAACCTGCACCTGGTTTCATAAAGGATACAGATGACTGTGAAACCCCAGCCATGAGTATTAGCTACATATTGGCCAGAGCTATCAACAATTCAGGAGGGATCAGAGTAAATGCAGCAGATCAAAAATCTATTATCTGATTAAAAGACCTGCAACACAAAAGCATATTGGGACTCATTCTTTCTGCTGGCGCAGTGCTGCTATGCTACTAAGAATTTATGACATAGCTAAACCCATCATTGAGGATTCTGGGATTTGGGTGACCTGGAAGGAGCAGGATGGTGTAAAAAAGCTACAGTAGGAATTTTTTGATGTATTGGTCCTAGGGCTGAAAAATCTTCCCAGTGAATATGTGTTAGAGAGATATTGCTCTGTTGTGACAGCACAGTGATTTGGTTCACAAAGTCTTTGAGAAGCATGGCTGCATAGAGCTGCTCATTGAGCATAATACAAGTAGACCTTAACTGGTATTCTGATGGCAAACAGCAGACGAGGCAAATATCAGAAGAGTGTGAGTGTTAGATCCCTGGATAGATTAGCAAATTGACAAGTGAAGCATTTCTGGGCTTGATTTTGTCAGTAAATTTTATCAGGTGGTCAGGGAAAGTCAGCTTTATCAAGTGTAATGCTAAGATGCACTGTCTGCAGATTGTGAACCAGCTGGTGGCCTGACAGGGGAGCAGCCATCCCTCAAGTCGGAGTGGGAAGATGATTTGGAAGTGAAAAACTCTCACAACTTTTTAAAGCATATAACAGAACAAGCAACATTTATGGCTCTATGGGATGTAGCTGCTAAATCAGACTCTAAGTGGCAATAAGACCTGAGAGTGAGTCTAAAATTAGAGCCTGAGCAGAGACCATCAGCTCATACAAACCTATAGAACAGAGTTTCACATGGATCACAGTGGTAAAAGTTATAAACCGGTACAGGTACTTAGTCCTAAGATACCTGAGCTGGAATTTCTAAGAAATATCTTTGTGGACTAGGGCATTCAGAAACAACAATCTTAAAAGCATTTCATGGTATAATGAAGTGGGGAATATTGTAGAGAGTATCCTAAGAAGATTGGTTAGCCGTCTCATTTTACTTGACACTATCATTTTATGTCTAAACTTACATCTGTAGCTCAGGTTACTACTCCCAAGAGAAAAAATGCAGGAATGTACGTTTAGCAATTATGCATCCAGCATCAGTGCTGAAGGTGGAATGGGGAACAACTAGCAAACTTGCTGCCCAGACTTTCTTAGCAATCATTAAAGTGTAAGCTCTTGCTATTTTTTTCATAGCTGCAGGCAGGAATGCTACTGCTAATTTTCAGCTCCCTGCTAATGCTTAAATTAAGACTCTAGAGAGAGTTCTTTGGGTTTTTTTAACGCTTGAGTAGTCATTTGACAACTTGTGAAGTAGCAAATGAATACTGGTGAGGCTGAGAACTAGCTGTTTTCCAAGGGTAAATATGTGTTGCAGGAAGAATTCACAACAAAACTGGTACTGATCTGGGAATGAGAATACTAGAAATAGAAAAGCAGTGGACAACCTTGTTCTAAGAGCATGAAGACCAGAAGAGGTTCCCTTGTCTTCATGATGTACTTAGAAGTCCTTGACGTGGCCTTGAAAGAGCAGTACACTTCAGAGACAAGGGTCTGTCTATGGAATTTAACAGCCTAAACATAAGTGAGAGTAGTGTTCAAACCCTGGATTCTCACTAGCTACAACATGGAGCATGGATGTCACAGCGATATGGATATGTCCGGGTGATATATCATAGTGATATGGAATGTGAAGCAAGTCTCATATCTTTTCCAAGTAGTTGTTCTGGCACTCAGAACCAGAGTTACCAGTATGAGAAGTTCATAAGACTATGTGCTCACAATAAAAAATGTCTTTGTTCCACTATTGAAAAGTTCTTCATCATGAGAAAAGAGGATTTGCTGAACCAGTGGCCTACAACAAACCAGCTGATGATACAATTAAGCTATCTAATCATTTCAAGGTTTATACCACCAAGATTTTCAGCTGTGCAGCTTGCACACTGCTCACACAAATGCCTGTGAAGTTTGAAAAAATTCACAGGTGAGACCTAGCACTGGTCAAACTATTCAGGTTGTGCCAAATAATGGAAGGATGCATTTATTTGATATATGATTTTTTAAATTTACTTCAACAGACACAAATACAAATCTACAGTGTGAATTTTCATTAATAGTTTAAACCTTGAGAAGCCCATGATTTTAAGAGATCTAAATCCTGATATCAATGGCTCTTTATTTTAACACATATATTTTGTTAAACAGTTCTAAATTGGAAGTCAAAGAATGATCTATGAATAAATCTAGAGATTCTTCCTTTTCTTAAAAAAAAAAAAAGAGAAATTCAAAATACAGGAATCCTAGGAAGAACTGAGCTTGGATTTCTGCACTTTGGAATTCTAGAAACGAATCCGATAGACCCCCGGAGAACTTGAGTTATGCGTTGCCTTTTCCTAGGCAGAGAAGAACATCATTTTAATTGTTTCTTACAACATTTGCATTCATCTGTTCTCCCCTGAAACTTCAGAATGCACAGGTGAGATGCTGAACTGAAAGGCATGATTTGTTTTAAGTGGAGGCCTAGATCAGTTTAGTGGATTTAGTCATTACTGCCTTCCAAAATAATTTATGAATAAGTAAGTAGAGTCTAAATAGAGAGTGATGCCTATTAGAGGAGCACTTACTTTGAATTCTTGTAAGCAATTTCCCTTTTATTCTTTTCCTAAATAAAGTTACACTTACTTACTCTGGAGTTGAACATAGACTCTGAGCTCAAATTTTTAAGAGCACCAGGGAGAAACTTAGGCTAATACTGTATCTTTTTGTAATCTGTAATGCACAGTTCCAGTGTTTTTTTGGCTCATTGCTGCATGTTAAAAATAGAAGCTCTGTTCTAAAGCAAGCTGGTTTGTAAATTTGACTCAAATACCCACTTGGCACCCTATTTTCCTGGTGATGATTGTGTGGAATATAGTCCCCTTTGGTCTCTTTCTCATCTCCAAATGCTCCCTTGCAGGGCTAGTGTGACAGCTGCAAAAACAGATGCCAAACTCTGTACGATACCGTATTTTTCTGTGTATAACCCTTAAGTGGTCTGTGTTAAACAAAGCAGCTCTGCCACAACACACCCAGGCCATTTCCTCTGTGACCCAGCAGCAAAACAAAGCTCTTCACATGCATGGATGTCATGATGGGATATTCACTTCTTTGCTATTAGTTCCTCTGCTTCTTGGAACTGGGACAAATGCTTTCTCTTCCCAAATAACCTCCTGTCCATGCCTCACATTTCATCTGGATTATGAAAATAAGTATGAATACTTAACCACTATGTAACTGACTCACGAGTAGCTTTTGGGAAGGACGGATGTTATACACCAAGTATTTTTCAGCAAGTATTTATGATCTTTGGTTGGCTTCCTAAATGTCTGTGCTTAAGTAACATTTAAGAATGTCTAAGCACTGCAGAACTAGAGTGGGGTCAACATTCATGCTGTGGGAGAACCATTTCTGCTTACTTAGCTTCATAATTTTTAAGGGTTTAATGTATGAAGGGATATTTTTCTCAGTGTACTGCATTTACTCACAGGAGATACCAAATTACAGTAAATAGGAGTTACATATCAGCATATCACAGTTAAATTGTACTTGTTGATGCTTTTCTATCTATATTACTTAAAGCATCACTATTTTATGTTACTTTTTTCAAAGTACAAAAGCACTCATTATTTCTGTATATTGTAATTTAAACTTTTCCACTAAAACACATTAATCCATTTTTTTCAAGGAAAAGAAGGGTATTTTCTATTAACTCAGCATTTTCAGCAGCTGTTTACAGTATCTACAGGCTTTTTTTCTTTTTCAAACATAAATTAGCTGTCTTCTTCCAAAGTGTTCATAAGCTTTTCAGCCTGGCAATACCTTAATCAATTTTTTATGATCTCTTTCCACTTTCTGTAAATGTAAGAATGAGGAATATGTCCATAATAGCAAGAAGCATATATAAACTTATGTTTGTGCATCTACTTGGAGACATTAGCTGATTATGTGACCTTGAATTGCTAGCGTATATGTGTAGAATTGGAAAATAGCATTCTCTTTCCTTTATAGTATAATAAAATATACAGTACTTCATGTCAGCCTAGTTTCTTCTCACTATCCTTGTGGATTTGTGACCCTAAATCACCATTGCAGTATCCTGTGCATCAAATTGTACTTGAGTGTCAAGAGAAACATCCTATTTTACATAAAGGAACCAAAGCGAGGACCTTTTGAATTTAGACATTTTGGAGTATTCTTGGCAAGATGTCTTACTGAGTAACACTTTGGAGGCGCAGGACTGCACATTTGCAAAATTCACTAGCAGATGAGAAGCATGAGCTCATAATACATAAAATCTAGAGTCTTCTGAGAGATTACTGTAGAAGAGACAGAGACTGAAGATACACTTACTCTGTTTTAGGATCAAATACTCTGCCTACATGACTAGACAGGGAGAAAACCGTACACCCATTATGGTGCTTTGCTTAGGACCATTGGATAAAGCTCAAGGGAAGAGCTGAGCTGATTAGATTAATTTCAAGCCCAAGTTAATATCATCATGGCTTCTTCTTTTCTGTCTGGGCAGAAACAAATTTACTTATGGAAGATAATCCATGCAAGTCAACACCATCTGAACATGTGCACATACATTTTCCAAGATATTAAGGCTCCTTTGATGAAGGATCTCAGTGCTTTTGCCTCTTTTCTGAACTGAACCACACTGTTTGGCTGTAGTACTCAGTTTGATTATACCACCCTTTATTTGACACCCCAAAACAAATTCTGTAGCAAGCAACCACACAGGCCTTATGTAAATTAGGCATCTCCTCTTCCTCCCATTTTTAGTCTGGCTCCTGAGACATATTCCACTTTTATGGAGCACCACAGACACCTCCAAGCATCTCCATGAATTATAATTATGCTACTAAGACCTATTATGTTTCACTTATGCATAAAAATTCTAAGCATCACTCACATTTATGTTTAGCAGCATTGTGGCTATTGAATGTGCCTTTTGAATCTTCAACTTTCCCATTTAAAAAACAATATTAATCATATGTATCCATTTCAGAGGCCAAAGTACAAATCCATGCTGCTATATTTATGTAGAGTATTATTCAGATGACCATCTGGCAAAGCACAGATTTTGGCTTGCAGCCCTTTGTTTTTTCATCTAGGCCTGCTGCTACTATTTTTTTAATATCCTGAGTTCCAGACAGGCCTGTAAGTCCAGTAAACCTTTTAACACCTCTGAAAGCTTGGGATAAGCTAAAGACTTCACAGCAGCTCTTGCAGGACACAGGGGAAATTGGGAACAAGAATCCCAAATTCTCTTAAATAGCAGAGATTTTGTTCCTGCTGTCCCCAATTATTCCCCACAGGAGTGAATGACAGCTCATGGATCATTGAGTCTGGTTCCTGCAAACACAGCCAACCATGTAATAGACGTAACAGTCCAGAAGAGACCACAGGAAAATCCAGTCTGTCTCTGCTATGCTAGCCACAACAAAATGCTTTTCTTCCCAGGATTCATGTACATAAGGAAAGATCTCCCAGAATTACAAGGTGTCACGGGAGGAGAGCATAGCGCTGATGTCCTGGATCCCTATGGCACTATGGGTTATGCTAAAGGCCCATTCCCAGAAAGCAGTCAGTAACTATGTTACAGGAGGAGGCAATTTCTTCCACTCTCACTATCCCTTCCAAGAATAATGGTCCACAATCTGTTTCATCTCTGTTTCATTTCCTCAAATCTGATTACATGTGGATTACCACAGTTTTCCAGGCAGCTTGCACTTCCTATCCCAAATCCCCAACATCCTACCTCAGTTGTGGCTGATATTTTAGTTTTCAAAGGATAATTTTATGTATGCAGAAGAGAGTGACAACAAGTACAGCCCTATCTCCCTTAGTTCTTACAGGCAGCTAGTCAAAGCCATGAGTCAGGGGAGGTCAGACTTGAAGAGTAATTTCCAAGAATCTTGATTATGACTTTGCATTAGTGACTGATGATGATGCCACTCTTACCACAACGCAGCTTTTTATAAGTGAGAAGCAGGCATGAAAGGAAATAAGATGTTCAAAGGTGGAGCAGTAGGATAAACTGAAAAAAATAGCTTGTGGGACTAGCCAATATTCATTCAGGAATGCCAGGGAAGTTTGAGAGGGAACTGGCTGGGCTGCTAATAAAAATTTAGATTAGTATTAAAATCAGCTACTCAACTACAGCCCCAGAGTATAACAAACACTATCCTTGCCTTGGAAAATTTATTAGATGTGATCCTGAGGAACATAAAGCACTCACTCTTAAATTAGAATCAGGAACATTAGTTGAAAAAAAGGCAAGATCGAGTCTATAAAACATTAAACTAAGCATGATACAATAGGTGCAAATTTGTCCAACTTCTATGAAGGAAAAAAATCTAATCTTTCTAATCTCTTAGAATTTAAATCTATCATTAAAATAGCAGATAACATTTTGTCGGCCAGTTCGTTATCTAGACTTTTAAAAAGCCTTTGCCAAAGGTGCCTAACTGGATGCCATGTCTAACACTTTTCAGCAGTCTGTCTAGGGCAGGAGGCCGTTTGCAGCAGCAGATGATTTACTTGATAACGATAATAAAAAGACAAGCTTAATTACCTGTTCCAGTAAAAGGTGCATCCCTTTGCAATTCTACTCCTCTTTCTAAGCCCTGGGAAGATGTGAGGCTGCAGGCTGCTGCACAGGAGAAAAGCACAGGAATGCCTTTGGGTCTGCCTGAGTCAGTGGAGAAGCAGCCTTAGTTTCTCAGATTGGGGGCAAGGGTAAGTATTCCTGGAGGAATAAACAAAAAGGAGGGCAAAACGAAGGATTTGCCAAAGGAAGCTACTCACATAGTCATTTCCTTGGCTTTTCTTAGCCTACATGCATCCTGAAACCTGAATTAATCTTTCTCTGACTTCCTTCCTCACCCACAAACCTTCAAATCTTCTCCCACCCCAATTCTTTCAGACTCCTTATTAAGATCCTTTACCCTGACCATCACCTTTTTACCAGGGTGAAAAGAATGAGGACAAATTCAACTACACCTCTGTGATCTTGAGATGGCTCCTCAATTAAGGTCATTAAGGAAATTAAGCATTAAGCAAGACCCAAATAAAACAGTGTTCTAGACTATAAACCGGTGGAGGAAAAGAGCAGCTATGAACAGGATGGAAATAGATTTTTTTTCTCCAGTACAAGAACTGATATTGCACATGTGTGTTAATGATCTGAGACTAAAATTAGAAGAGATAAGATTAGGTCTATTTAGATTGATCTCAAGCTATAAATACAGCAAAACCCTCTTTATTCTTTTTTTACCTATCAGAGATACACCCAAAACACAGGAAAAATGAACCAATATATAGTGCTGGGAATTACTAAGACAGATTTCATACTTTTGTATTTTTTCCCAGCATGAAAACTGGATTACTTTAACTTAAATCTTCAGAGGTTTCTTGAATGAGATCATTTCATGAATGATGGGATGGAAGCAGCTGTCACCTTCAAAGATCCTGTTTTTCATCTTCAAGAAGTCAAAATCTTATTTTACCAATACAGTTAAGAGTTGAAAGCTAAAAAGCAGTAAGAGGTCAGCACATATGAGCAGCTGTCTGAAGAGACAATCTGACATAGAAAACCCTCCAGATCTGGGCCTTTATGTTCCCAAAATGTGAAGAATTAAATATGCACACAATATAGTTTTGATTTTCCTCACCTGCCAAACTTGTTTTCTAAAGGCATATCATCATCACTGGAACAGGCTGTCCAGACAAGTTGTGGAGTTTCCTTCTCTGGAGGTCTTTAAAACCCACTTGGATGCAGCCCTGTGCCTCGTGCTCTA
The DNA here is from genome assembly GCA_032353885.1 of Nothura maculosa. Lineage (NCBI taxonomy): Eukaryota > Metazoa > Chordata > Aves > Tinamiformes > Tinamidae > Nothura > Nothura maculosa. The sequence continues at coordinate 858,726 of JAUBOD010000825.1, read as the reverse complement.
GGTGACACTGCTGGAGCAGGAGGGTTGGACTAGATGACCTCTAAGGTCCTTTCCAACCTTAAGCATTCTATGATTCTATGATTAAAGGGATTGTCTTCAGTCCTTGTCTCCTGCTCTTGCTCCCCGAGAGACACTGATGTGTCAGGATAATCACAGACGATCTGTAGAAGCTGCTACCTGAGTCTTTGCTTGAGAGTATGACTTTGGATAAAGGCATGATGACAGGAAGACTGAAACCATAGCCAGGGCACACTCTGAGGCACCAGGCAGTAATGAGGCTCAGTTAACTGGGTAAATTTAATGCTTAACTGGAAGACTTGTGAAAGATGAAATTCGTCATAAAATAACTGTACAAAATAATGTGTCTTAGAGGACAGAGTCGTATCTGCTCTCTCAAATGTGTGAGTTCTCCATTTTTAGCAGATGTCCTCATTAGCTGCCACAGAAGCCTCTGTAGTTCCTTGACAAAGTACTTCAGCCTTAGCACAAGTCAGGAAAACTGACTTGTCTGCATACATGTATTTTACTGTAAAGTATGAAAGATTTTTTCTTGGATTCTGGTCAAGGCAGACAGATTAGACAGTCTAACCAGCATGACAGTCCTTGGTGCATGCCCAGTACAACGAGAACATCTGGGAACTCCAGCAGTTTAAATATTTGTTTCACACAAAGAAATGAAATGAGAAACCAAAAGGCACCTCAGTGAAATGAAATGCCTTTGCTCATAATTCCAGAACAAACAATGTTTTAATAAAATTTGGTTCTGTTATAATTATTTTCACAAAAGTTTTCTATCTGGAACATACAGAGCAAATGAATCTTTTGACAAAAAGACAAACACTAACAAACTAGTAAAATTAACTGAAACACTTTCAAAGTATTTTTTTCCTGAGAAAACGCACCTACAATTATAGTTTTAAAAGAATTTAAGAAATTGGTGAAGTATGGAAGCAATCTGAATTGTAAAACTAATTGCTCGTGCCACTATAGCAAAAACACAGAGAAGAGCATATGTGAAATAGTCAAATGCAAAAGAATAACAGGATTTCTCATACTCTTTCAATAAATCAAGCATGTAAAATAGACCCCAATAAATGTTTGCCCACTCCAGGAGCTGAAATAGTTGAACCTTAGAATACCGACTCTTGAAAATATGAATCTGACATTTTAAATGGGCAAGGCAGCTGGCTTTGCTATACTTCCTTGCTTGCAGGTGAAGTGTCTGATCTCCAGGTTATAACAAGACAAAATAGACGTATGCAAATTAGAGGTAATTTCACTACTGCTACCTGAATTTTCCGTCTGACTGCGTAGTGCTTGGAGGAGGGTGAGAAGTGCAAAGAAACACAATTTCAGTAATGCTATTAATCCATTGCCCTTATGACTGAACTATTTCAGTTATAAACTGAAAAATAATATTTAAATAATTCCTTTGAACTATCAATTTTAGATACTTTATATCAAGTTAAACTGTTTGGCTTCTACACGGACTGAAAAAAAAAATCAGATAAACTATGGAGAAGTTATGTCACTGTAATACTATCCAAATGAAAATTCAGGATGTTAACAATGGTTGCAAAATAGGAATACATATATTAAAAGGTCACAGATTGATTCTCCATTGGTCTAAAAAGATCTTGGATGAATGCTAACAGTTTCCAAAATAGAAGTTTAGTAATGGCTTAGCAGTGTCTTCTTAGGTCCTTGGGGTACAGAAGTGTGAAGAAGAGATGAAGACAAGCTGGAAGTGTAAAATAGGAAAGAAAAATGGAGATTTGGGATGTAATTGCACTGCTATGCAAGTGGAGTTCAAATGCTATGGAACTCCACTCATGTGGGTGGAATTGCTCCTGATTTATTTTCATATAGTGAAGTAGGATAGTGAGATTTTGGCCTTTTATCTATTGCTTTGTGTGTGTGTACATGTGTGTGTAATTTGTGTCCATATTTTTCAAATAGAAGTATTCAAGCAAAAATGATTAAAATGAGCTCCTATAGCTCTTGATGGTTTTCATTTTGTGTGTTTGATTCATGCAATAATTTAAGGCCACTTTACCTTTGAAAGATAGCAGCCATATGGGAATTAATACACCTTAACTTCAGGCTACAGTTCCAATTTGTACTTGGTTTATATGTCCTAGAGAAATCCATGCTGATTAGAAGACAGCCAAAGTATGGGGTTATAGCTACTTTCAACCATTGATAAATCTATTCAATTCTCCATGTGTGCTACTGGATTCTCTTAATTTTTTTCTGAGTGATTCTGTCCCTGTCTTTATACCTTCTTTATATATGATCTTGAGAAAAAAAATAATAAAAATAACATTGAGTCAGGAAAATACTGCTTTCAGAGAAAAGTGTGGGGAAGAAGATATACTAATTAATGAATGATTTTTAAATTAGTCTTTTAATATACAGAAAGGGTTATACATCATCCAAAGTCATTCTCCCTACAATGCACAGTAGCACATATTTAAGCACTCCATCCCTTTCTGTGTCAGATGTGGTAATTTAGCTATCAAGAGCCTTGACTAACATGATATTGCTTCAGTGACTCTGTAAATGCACAGTCATTGTTGAAACATACATTTCAAGGATGATTTTGTATTCTGTAAAATAGAGGGCTGGAGAATATAGTTGTGCTGTTATAATTATTCTCTATGTAGTACCATTTCATGGAAGATATAATGGATTATAATTTTCAAGATCTTTAAGGGGAATGTATAATAGTTTTGCTTCCTTTCTGCATACCATGTGGTGACATCAAGTTTTAACACAAAATTGTGAAGAAGCAGTGAATGTGTGTGTGCATATGTGCGTGTATGTGTATGCATGTGTTATATAGAGAGAACATTTTATATTGTGTATATGAACCCCAGGAAGCCTTCTGACACTGCTACAATATTCATGTTTTTGTTGGGGGAAGGAGTATTTATATGTTTACAGTCCAGCTAATATTTATGTTACCCTGATATTAGAAATATAGCTTATAATGCTCTCTAGAACTATTATGTCAGTTCTCTGTAATAGTCTCATATTTTTCTGCAGAAATAAGTAGCATATGTATTGCAAATATTCGTTTCTTAACCTATATGCTATTGTAAAATAGAGTACGGAAACCTAAAAAGATATTCAGCAGGACAGTGTACAAAACCTCTGGATCTGATTTGCTGCAGCTAAGCTTTTTGGAATATATAGGATTTTGTGTATGTGTGTGTATTAACAATAGGTTTTATTGGGAAGAGGCCAAATTTCTTTGCTTCAGCCAAGGGCTATGGTGCTTTGGGATGAATGAAACGAATGCCTGCATAAAGGAAGTCTTACACTGTTCATAGCTAATGAATTTCTCTGGTGCAAATACAATATTAAGTGGAGATTGCAGCTGGAATGGTTCTTGGGGGAATTCAGGAGGATATTACATCTTATGGGTGATGCTAATTTAAAAGAATGGCTGGCCAGGATGCATTTAATAACCTCTGGAAACTGTGATATAAAAGAAGAGACTGGGGAGAAAATAGTGCCTGATGTAATGCAAATTGAACATAGCAGTCTTCATTAGGAAGTATATGTGATTGCAGTGACTTTTATGGAATGCATACACTGTTATTATTTCCTGAAATGTGAGAAGGGGCCATGAAATTTGGATTTATAGCCAGTATCTACTATGAAGTATCTCTTTCTGAATAAAAATTAAATCGGTATGATCCTTACTTGTATCTAGCCACTTTAGAACTACAATAACTGCTCTGATAACTTATTGATTTACATAGAGTAGAAAATGAAGCTTAAAATTATTTTAAAATAGAGGAACAAGGTGGTTAAAAGACTGCAATAATTTCTCCTCTGCTGCAAGAGCAGTTTACTGTCTCATTTATTATGTAAGTCTACTTTCATGCATGAAGTTAGCTGTTAAACATATACACATACATTCTGCAAGTGTGCATGTATGTAAGGTAACAATATGTGTGAGAAAAAGAGAAGCAGCTCTAACACTAATAATAAATAGAATTTTGATGCTTATTTTCATTCTTCTCCTCTTTTAATATTGCCAGCTTTGCCTTTGCCATTCTAGATGCTTCTAGATGGCTAGTGTTTGGGGAAAGAGTAGGAGGGGAAAGAGAGGCCTCTGGGAGATAGGTTGGTGTTGACAACTCGTTAATGAAATTTCAGCATTAAAACACATTAGGGATTTCTGTGAAATAATCTTCTAAAGAAAAAATTCCCCTTAACCTGACATTTTAAATATAATTTCTTCCACTTATATAGCACCTGCCATCTCAAGGAGCCAGCATTTTACAAATCTTAATTTAATTAGCCACAAAATATACCTACAATGTTACTGAATAAGAACATTCCCTTATAGAGGTGGTAAGAATCACAGAAACACAGAATGGTTGAGGTTCGAAGGGAGCTCTAGAGATCATCCAGTCCAATTGTCTCAAGATGCGGAGAGAAATATGTAAAAATTACTATCTTGTATGAGAACTAATGGTTTGTCTCATCTTACCTTCAACATAGGAGAGTACTTAGGAGGATATAGGCAGGTATACAAAGCCTCATCTGCTTTTGATTGCCTCCTAGAAGTTTAACCTCCTAGAAGTATTCCCCCAAATGTGTGGGTTGTCCAACCCCCATCTCTTTTCTCTTGGGGTTACTCATTCAGAGGTCACAGAAAAAGGTCTGTTAATAGGAGCATACTGTGGTCTTAATGATCCAGAAGTGCCTAGGCCAAAAGCAGAGAATGAGGTAGTGGTGGTTAGGGCACTTTGTGAGTAGAGACAACTGAGATTACAGCCTGGATCGGGTGCTTGGCATGTTGATATGAAGTGTGTACACCACATGTGGACCAGGAGATGTCAAGTCTTTCAGCCAAGCCAGTCTGGAGGCAGTTCTCAGCATTGCCATGCTGATTGATCATGCTTTTGGATATAGTAGCTTAAATTCCATTGCATCTAGCTCTATATGTACATATTTTTTGTAGCTCTATATGTACATTTACATATGTACATATATGTACATCTGAGTCTTGTCTTTTATATCATGTGTGTTGTTAGTTTATCTTCAACCGTGTAAGTGGTTTGGCAACCTTTTGTAGGATATGCTGAGTGAAAAATAGGAATGAATTTTCCTCACTCCCAGTATTAATCTTTTAGTGTATTTCCTCCTTTCTGCTTGAAGTGTTTCCTCTGATCACCTGGATATGGTCCAAATTAAGCCAAGAAGATAGAGACGGATGAAAGCCCACAAGTTTGCCTTGAATGGCCATTTTAAATGTAAAAAGCTTAATAGAAGCTTAGTCAAATTCCCTGGCTCATTAAAATTAATTTGGAGGTCTCAAGAGGAATGGTCTTCTCTGTGGCTTCTGGCACTCCTTGTTCCTAGCTAAGGTCTATCCATGGCAAACATAACATGAATTCCCAAAGTGCTGACATTTGTTTCATCAGTTTCCAGGCCTGCTCGATACACTGACATCCAAGAGCATGAAAAAAATCAAAAAAAATGTTAACATTGAAAACCAGTTAAATGAAGGGAACTGGACCGGTTTATTTGGGGGATATTTTGTTTTCTTTTCTTTTTTTTTTTTTTTTTTTTTTTGGTTTTCATTTTGAATGGCAAAAATGAAGTGCTGTTGTTTTTATCCTGGTTTTATTACATGCAAATTGGTTTAAAGATGAGCTCAAGTGGGTACTTTTACTGGTGAACTTCACACTATGTCAAGAGGAAGGTACCCTGGCCTCCATTCAGTCCTCTCAAGCAGTACACAAGCCTGGGAAGCATACAAGTCCCTGAAAGTAGTCTATATTTGTGAGGGACTGAATAGTTTGCCTGTGACTGAATTTGTTAAATTTATGCTCTCAGTTCTTCATTTCCCTGGAATAGTTTTGTTAAATCTAGGTCTATGTCTGAGAAAGAAAAGCCATACGCACGCAGACTCCTTTAAATATCAGATGAAGGTATAATATATGTAATACGTAATATTTACATATGAGATGACATGTATAGGCATGTAAATGTAAAGTGTACATACAGATGTATATGTGTATTAAAAAACTCAGCCTTTCACATTTTAGCAGCCAAACCCGATGTTTAAAAGAAGCTACAGGGCTCAGTCCCATTGACTTCAATAAGAGTTGGGCCTCTGCCAATCCTTTCTGGGAAGTAGGACGTTTCAGTGCTCTGTGAAAATGTAGCTATAATGTGTTTCTAACATAAGGTAATCTGGAGCCAAGTTTAATCAGATACACATTAGTGAATGGAACACACTTTTCAAATAATGAAATTTCAGTTGGACCACTCAGTGCAAGATAAGAAAATCACAGCAGATGCTACTAAAGCAAAGGTGGGAGTTGAAGATAGAGACTGCCAAGAATCAGTAAACGTGTTTTGCAGAAAACCCACGGATTTTTTGTCAGTGTCTTTTTCTTTGCATGCCATCTCTCTGCAGCTAATTGTCCCCTAGGAAGTTATAAGGTCATATTGACCTGTGTGTTTAAAACACGCAATCAGGAAGGAAAAAAAGATAGAAACACATTTGTGAAAATATTTAAATAGTCAGTATAAAAGAAAACCTTTGGCACAAAAAGAGATTTTCTGCAGACTTTTTCCAACTTAATTTCAAAAGCAAATTAAGAGTCAATGATGGTCTGTCTTGACCTAGGGTTTCAGCACTTCACAGATATATCATGCCAGTCTGCAGTTTGGTTCAGAACATGCACAACAGTAGGGTGAAAGAATCACAGGTCCTTGATCATTGATCATTAATCTATTTTACAAAGAAAACAAGTATTCTTTTGTAGAAATCTTTTTGGTCCTTTTGCTTTCATGTCCATTCTGACAGGAACAAGACTGAAAAACAGAATGTACCAAGAAAATCATTTGGAAATGTACCACAAAACCAACATCCTTGTTATCCTTCTCAAATAGTTCATAATATAAAGCAAGAGCTTTAACTCTTCAGTTCAAAGGAACTGCAATATGTTGAGTCAAATAGTACACAGAGGAATCTTTACCGTTGTCAGGCACGTGTTATAAGTTAGTTAGGAGATAGACAGGATTTTCTGGAGTACAGTTAGCCTTTTCGGCCAGTATGATGTCAGTTGAAATGCATTTAGACACCTGTATCTCAAATATCAGTAAAAGACAGGAAGTATCTAATTAGAAAAAGAGATGAAGTGTTCCCTCAGGGAAATGTGGTGCAGCAAAACCACATCCTTAGAGCCACAGATTGCTTTGCAACAGATGAAGCTGCATTTTCATGGCAGTATGACTCTCTCCAAGCCCTGAGCAATGTGGTCCCATTTTTATCCCACCTTCATCTTGTCATGTCTTTCTATTCTGTCACCTCTGCCTGCATTTCTGGTGCTCTGTGATCCTCACTCAGCCATTTCAGCATGCTAAGATGAGGGAAAACTAATTGAAATAAAATGGAACAAACAGGAGTCGTTCTCAAGCAGCAGAGCATGCTGAAATAGCACAGCACAGATTCAGCAGCATGCTCGAGCTGGCACACAGGAGAGAGAGGGCTGTGAAGCTGGGAGAAGTGGAAGGTGGGAGTCAAGAGGTAGATCGATGGAGGCTTTCATGTAGCCATGGTTTTAATTGCTTTTGGGAAATGGCCTTCAAAGCACAGGGTCAAATTTGTCTTGTATCTCTGTAGGTGCAAATTGCAGACATAAGTAAATGTGAGCATGGAAATTGAGGACAGTAGCAGGAAACCTTTCAGATCATTAAAATTGCCTCTTGCATGAAGAAATGCTTTGTGAGAGCAAAGAAATGCTGCCAGAGGCAAACATGTCAAAATCCTTAGAAAAACAATAGAATTGAACACCCTTGGAACTGAGACAATCACCTTAAAAAGATGCTTCACTTTCTTAGTGTGGTTTTTCAAAGACCAGTTCTTGAACTTAATTAACATTCCTAAGACATAAAGGACCTTATCTTACATAGAAGATGGTAGAAGATATGGAGAAAGCAAATTCGTTACCTTAGCTACCTGTTTGGGTGACATTTTAAATACAGAAAATAAACCTGGCAGAATTATAGTGACCTTTCAGCCTGAACAACTAAAATAACATCTGCCAAATCTAAATGGCTGCCTCTAGCTGTAAGAAATTATGTGTTTCTTTGAACAGTAATACATACATCTTCAGTAGAGCTGCTAGACCTAAGTGATTTCTTTCACAGCAGAGTATGGAGGAAAATTTCAGGAACAAGGTGCTCGTTTCAAAGTTCATATAGGAAACAAATATGGCTCTGCTTGTGGAGGAGCTGTCTGCAGGTTTTTCCTCCCTCTTGCCCCTCAAAAGTCCGTGTGTTTTTATCAGAGAAGTCAGGAAGAATTCCTCAGTTTATCTCTGTATACCCCTCCTTTATCTTAACTTATCTGCATATAGAAAGAGAAATTGTTTTCCAAGCTATTTTCTCTCTTTGTAAATTTCCTCTGGCAATGCAAGGCATCTGTGCCTTGGGAGCCAATAGCAACCAGAGAGACTACTGCTAGAAAGGAAACTGGTGGCTCTAAAAATGGAAAGTTTCTCTTTATAATATTATCCATAGTAAAATATTTGCGAAAATTACTTTCTCCTGCCTTCCCCATGCTCTTTTAACTTCTGTGGGCTAAGCTAGTCATCTCTCCTAAGACACTATTTAGTACAGCAGGGAGAGTAAGTCAGTCCTTGGCTGTACTCTTGAGAAAGCATCCATAGCTGCTACTACTGTTTCACCCAGGCATCCTTCCATCCTGCTGCACCTTGTCCTCAGGTATGCCTCAAACTCAAGTATCCCTCATTTTCAGCGCTGCAGCAAGTCCAGTGCTGTATGTGGGTGACCAGGACCCGTACAGGAAGGAAATGCCATGGGGACACGGTATTTACCTAGCTAGCATAGAAGGGATGCAGGCCCCCTAAACTGCAATTATGACTCACCAAAAATACTGAATTTCTAAACAGTCCCCAGAGGTTAAAGGAAGTTCATGCAATTTGCTCCCTGGATTAATATAAATGATTTTCAATTAAGCAAATAATGCCAAACAACTTTATAATTATTAGTAGCAGTACTAACAGCATTTTTACCATTATGTAAAACTTAAGTTTCACTTAGGATCCGGATAACATTTTTAGTCACTGAGCAAACAACCAGGAAGACCTGTATCATGTGTCCTTTGTAGAACTCATAATCTAAAAAGTCTAGGCCAAGAATCAGTTTTGTAACAGGCAGCATTATGGAGACAGGTGCTACTCGGAACAAGAAATTTTGATTCCTGCATCTGGTGTATGTCTAAGGGATTTTAGGCTGCAGGCATGGGCAGTTAAAGAGGTGGTTTGCAATACAGACACTAAAATTACATTTTTATATTGGATTTACTTCTAAGCTTTCTTTTCTGTTGGTGCTGTACCAATAAATCTGACCTTAAGTCCTACCTCACAGACCTTTTCTTAGTGCCAGTATTAGGTCTGTAGTGCAAGAAAGGGCAATTGGGGCAAAGCAGATCACCTCCTGCCTGCAGTGGACATATTACGGCTGCAGCAGGATGTGAGACCCCTCCAGAGCCCTGGTATCCTGCAGGGTGTTCAGAGGACCAGCCCTGGGGAGCATTCTGCCCAAGTGCAGAGGGCTGCTGCCCATCACTGAGGTGGACCATGTGTTGCCTTGGCAGATCCCACACGATCCTTCCAGCTCCAGTGTTTCCTCTTCAGCTCTGGGAGGAGCAGATGTCCCTGTGGTTCCTAGCAAAACCAATCCAGATGTGCCCAACTGAAAGTATCCTGCTTTCTGAACATAGCATTGATGCATCAGGCTCTTAATTACACTGTTTTTCAGGGAGACTTAGCTGCCAAGAAATTCAACCTTGAAACTGAAAATGCTGTTCTGTGTTTAGACATCGAACAGTTTGGGACTTACCTGTTCATCACTGTCGCATTTATTTAGCTGTATTTGTATCATTTCAGCTGTACAGTCCCTTGAGACATCTAATGTAATATTTCTGTTTACCTAAATGCAGAGACCTATGTTGCAGGGGAATGGCAGGCTTATACATAGAGATCTCTATGCAAATATAATTGTGATTGTGTTGTAAAATTTAACCAATGCCAACCCCAACTAAAAATAGTATGAAAAATGTTTGTAGTACAAAGCTTAGTTAAACCTTTTTAAATCTTCCAGTAGAGACTAATTCAGTGTTACTGGCTTGTTTCAATTTATCTTAAACTAACTCTCAATCAATCCTACCCTAAAGCAAACCATTTAGGAAGTAAAAAATTACTCAAGAGTTTAAGTGCTTAAGCCAACCATTTTTAAATTCATAGTTAAATTAACTGGCTATAAATGCCCATGTAGACCAAAACATACTGATAATCCAGATTTTTCTGATTTGCTTTTTCTTGGTCTTTAATTGGAGTTGGAATCTCTTAGGCTGTTCATGCTGTTCATCCTTTGTGAGCTAACAGATAATGATTAAAATGTGTACAAAGCTCTGCCATCTCAGCCTATTTTCACTGCCCTATCAATATCTACTGTATTTGTATGTCCCTTTGGTTGTCCTTGTCCAAATACAGTATAAAAGAGATTGGACTGGCCAGGGCTCTTCTGTTTCTTTACAGGGCATTCCTGTCACAGCAAAAAATCTTGTTTCATCCTTGTCACATACCTATGACACCGCTGCCTTTTTTTTCTGAAAAATTTTACAGATAAAAAAGGCAGTTAAACCCAGAATGAATCTCTGTGTTTGTTTCAAATCACATGCCCTTTGAAACCAGCTATTCTCTTGCAGCATTTGCTCTTATAGGCATTTTACTATCTCTCAGAGTTTTTGGTATTTCCAGTTTTCTGTCAAAATGAGGCTAATATAGATGTGGAAATTTTCAGTTAGGCTAGACTATAGATCTCTAATGACCGCGGTTTGTTTTTAAGTGGCAAGTATAATTGCTGTCTTGCCAGCCTCTGCTATTTTCTCCTTTTTTCTCCTTTGGCTTATGTGTCATCCTTGTCTTTTGTATTTCTTCAACTTTTATTATATGCCCCCTTGTACATTGAAATATTGATTAGGGGACAAATTTGGAGGTCTGTAGGTTGACAAAATTCCCAGTAGATTCCTTAGGGTCTTTTTCTCACTTATGTCCTTTGGATTTGGCCTAAGGAAAGAGATGAAAGCCTGAAATTAAAATGTTGCCTTTTGCCCTAGACCTTCCCCTAGACAAACCTCCATGCCAGAAATCTTAATCCAAAGATATCTGAACACTGCATTTGCAAAGTACATAGAAATAGTGTGCTTGCTTCTGTGTTCCACTCAGTATTCAGGACCATTTCTTTGTGCGATCTTGTTCAGCACAGCTAATACTATTAGCTGGCAAATTTATTTTTGAATTGAATCTTATATGAAATTCTTAAAGCAGGCAACATTTAAAGCATATTCTCCGCTAGTCAGAACTACTTAAAAGCACCAGCAGGAAGTTAGCCTGAACTCCTGTTAAATAATGCCGACAGCTATTTGAATATCGCATAAAGATCACAAAAGTACTGTCCATATCTTAATGAGAGACTAATCCCACATTGCTTCCTGACTGCTTATAGATTGTTCCATCCAAACAATGGGAATTCTGCTTATTAGATGTTTTATATCAGAGGATTAGCTAATAGCATTTACTGAGTACTTCTAAAGAAAAAGCTGAAGCGCAGACTGCTGCATAAATAGGATGAAAAATAGTAATTTACAGCATAGATATTTCCAAACAGAATTCTCTGGAGCTAGAAAGAGCAGTCAGGTTCTATTAAAGCTCTTATGAGCATTTTGGAAGTTTTTCTTTGGAGGGCAGAAGAGATAGGTTGGCAATAGTTCATTTTTAGTGGTTAATGGCAGCATCTAGCTCCTCCTGTTTCACAGTATGAGACTACATGCCAGGCCCCAAGAGTGGCACAACCCAGATTCATCCTGGCACAAACTGGTAGGCATGAAGGAAAGATGTGTACATAGGAGGAAACACTTTCATATTTTTCTATAAGATACAGTATATACAGTCTCCATCCATTCTATATTTGTACAGCTACTACTTCTTTTGACTTCTGCAGAAAATACTGTAAATTTCTCCTCTGCTTTAAAAATGCAAAGGTTTTCTTTCCTGGCCAAAATCACAATTACTTGCTCATTTTCTACTCAGACTGACACCAGAAAGCTGCCTACGCTCTGGGCATCTTCATCTATTTAATTTATCAAAGTTGTCAGAGAAAGTAAGAAACAGCATGGGTTCCCGTGAGTAACAGAGCAAAGCTTTTTCCTCTTTTTGGGGGTGTGACTCTGAAATGTGAGTTTGATCAGAAGTTTTTGAACTCGCTACTGAAGGGTCCCTAATGAAGCTGGCCACAAACATCTATATGAACGCCCAAAGTATTTACATTTTTGTCTGCTCTTGCTCCATGTTTCAACCTTTGTTGGATACTCAAATAGATAAGTAACCCGTGTGGAAAGGATCAGAGAGACAGGTGGCAGAGGTCAGCTTCCCTGGAGGGACCTGATTGTCTCCCTGTCCATGGTAGGAAATAGATACTATCCCGCAGGGAAGGGCTGCAGAGCTTCCAGCCCTTGTCCCCTGCTTTTCAGACCATACTGTTGTTTTTCACCTGTCTGTACATGTATCCTTTCCTCCCATGGAATTTAAGACAGGAATAAGGAAGATGATGCCTTATCCTAGTCTTATCCCATGTGGGAACAAGGCATGGCCCAGCTGCATATCCTGGTGCCTAAGGCTCAGAAGGGGCCTGAGAAGCTGCTTCCCAGCACACTCCCATTCTTAATTCAGCAAGTGGTCATTTCTTCAAGTGCAGACACACAGGTGGTCATGAGACAGGTACCTCTTCCCTGATGATTTCACAAGAAAGGCCTTGGGACCGTTTGCAAAGACTGTTCATAATTTGGTTATCACTGAGATGGAACAGGGAAACAATTCAGCTCCTGCTGCAGCCCCAGGGTCCAGTGAACTGAGAATGCCTATAATGATTATTATATTCCTGTGACAGCTGCATGGTATGGATTCTTGGCCATGACTAATTGCCTTTTAGGGAATGCCTGAAGCTCCCAGGGGAGATCTGCAATTTTCTGCTTCTTGACTCTTCTTGGTATCTCCAGCCTGGGACACAGAGGCTAACCAGGATTCAGTACCCGTGGTGCTCTGAGATAGCTAAATTTAAAAAGCTTAAAAGCAAATCAAAGTATGACAGGAGGAGGAAGGCTGCAGAAGAGGAAAAGCAAATTTGGTATAAACCTATATGGACAAGAGGATCTCAGTTGTTGATCAAAGAAAGGAAACAGACTTCCACTGGGCTCCACAGAAAAATTGTAAGGGCATGGGAAGGAAAGAGATACAGTCACACAAAAGACTATACAAGAATTAGGAACTTCATTTAGCTCTTTGGAGTGTCCTGGCATCAATGAATAAAGCCATGTTTCCCTAACAGTTTACAAATTACAGATAAGTACCATTGGCCTAGGAATCCCATATGGACACTTCCACAGCACTCAGCTTCTCAGAAGATCTTTGCCGTCCCTGCTTTGGTTGTGCTTTCCTTTGGGGAGCCATTCTTCAGGAGTCTGATCCTTGAGGGCATCACTACCACGGCCGCAGTCCTAGTGACATGCAGGAAACTCCTGTGTTTCCCATGGGTGAGAACTAAGCAGCCTCTGAGTCCAACATTGACTTCATCAGCTTTTAATGGAGCGGTGACTGTGCTTAAAGAGCACGCGAGTGTGTGGGGCACTACAAGAAATGAGAGCACAGCAGAACACGTGCAGCTGAACATGCTGAAATGGCCTTGTTCCCTGACTGGAGTGGGAAAGGCAGCTGTTACACAGCATCAGGGGCAGTGACCAGCTGAAGAGATGCTGTAAGAGACATCGCTAGAGACAGCTGCAGCACACTGCAGACTTTTTTTCCCCACTTTTTTTTATATTCCTTTTTTAATTCTAGCCCACAGCATGTTGCACAGAATTCGTGCCAGTGTTTACTCCGAGAAGTAGCAGAGCGGTGTCTGCGGGAGCTGCGGACAGTGGCTGCATCACATCCCATGACAAGGTTAAGCCCTCCTTGTCCCCAGCGGTGTGGCTGCCCGCGTGATGGACTTGCTGCCACCGAGCTCCGGCAGCCCCAGGGCCGGTGCTGTGGAGAAAAACAAGGGCGCAAGGACAGGTGCCGTGTGATGGCAGGGAGAGCCTGGTGCCACCAGCACTGAGGAGTGGGAATGCCGCGGAGGCTGGCAGGGAGCCCTGGGAGATGGGTGCATGCTTGGAATAGCCAGGTTTGGGGAATAGAAATGTTGAAGTAATTTAACCAAATGGCAAACTTGCAGGGTAATTCTGGCTGATGTGGAGGACTGGTTTGAGGGTGTCATGGGGATCCATGACACCACAGTGTCATTCACATCCACAGTGGATTTGCTGCTTGTCTTACTAAAATGTGCTGTGTGCTGGGAAAAGGAAGAGGACCACGCACTGCGACGCCATAGAGGTGGTAGCACAGGAGAACCAGATGTCTGTGACATTCAATGCAAGCTGCACCCAACCGGCAGTACAAGACCTATTTCTATGAGAGGGACTTTGCTTCACACCACACTTACTCTGGTTATGCCACCGTTTGGCCTTATCAGGAAAGGAATGAAAATGTTGATGTTGACTGTTCACAGTCAACATTGGGAATTGGGGAATTCATTTGCCAACTCCTGTCCACACACATGCCAAAAAATGTTGCCATCTTGTGACTCCCAAATATTTGGGATGGTCATGAAAGATGCTGGAGAAGCTTCCAGATATCTTACTGAAACAGATATATTCATTCTGTTTATGCTCCCAAAGCAACTTGTTTGGGTTAACTTAAAACAAATATTTCTATGGTATTTTAAATACAACAAAGCAAATTAAACAAGAGCTAGACTATTCTGGAAGACTATTCTGGAAATAGTCCTTTTTAGACATAAATAGTCTTTTATGCTGAAATATTTCCCAATAGGATCCATACTTGCATGGATCTCGTCCATGCAAGTCGCAACACAGATGAGGATGCTGTACCTGTAATTTAAAGTAAATTAAGCCCAGACTTTTGACTGCTGGTAAATTGCCGACAATGTGCTTGGTTGGACAAGATTTGATCACTGTTGTACTACAGAATCTGTTTCAGTCTCCTTTCTACATTTAACCTTCAGAAACATCAGAACATATTTAACATCAGAAGATGTTTTCGTTAGAAAATTAAAAATTGGCTATTTACGGCTTGTCCTTTCCTAGAAAAAAATAAAAAAGGAATTAAAATAGGATGGATTTGTCTTGTTTTCAAAACAAAAAGAATAAATGTTAACACGATCTGATAAGGAAGTAAGTGCTCTTGCTAAAAAAAATTTTGCTGGTGTTGTTTAAGTATTCAGGCACACCTAACCAAAAGACACATAAGAGGCAAAATAGAACAATCTGTTGTTACTTAACACAGCAAATACTGTTGAGATACAAATACGGTTAATTTTTTTCTGGTAACCAGGCAACAGAAGAAAATACCACTTAGTTGAATTGCTGTTTATTTTACTGTTCTTTAGCTCTGCAGTAGAGATTTTTATTCTCCACACCTCATATGTAAAAAGAGCAACTGTTTACAATACAGCTAAATTGTCTAATGTACTGTTTGATACAGGGGCAAATTATACATCAGAATAAATATATAAGATTGTTACAACTAGCCACTAATGATTTTTGATCTTGCAAATATTTCAGTAGGCTATGTAACATAACCAAGTGTCCTCCACTGACTTAGGCAATTGCAATAAATATGGGCTACATGAGGCATGAAATCAAAACATTTTCATTTTTCCAAAGAACACAAATGGTGTCTCATTCATGTGTATCATCCTAAGGACTTTTTAGATTAAACACATGGTAGCAATATAGTCTTTGACACTTCTAAACTAAAGACTTTTTTTCCAGAGCTGTATAAATTACCATCAGATGGATGGTTTCTTTAGGGTGAAAATCTGTAGCAAAAAGTGCTCAGAACCATAGTCAGATTGGGCTCGCGTATGGCTCTGGTTATACATGCTCTCATTTGTGCACAGAGTCTAAATGAAAAGCAAGTGGATGTAATTGTTTCTAATCTTCAAGACCTTGATTTCCAGCTGAATACTTTGCAGGGCTGGAAGAGAGGAGATGACTAACTTTGGGGGTGGGAACCCAAATGTAAAAGGCTGAGAGATGGTGGTGGAGCCAAAGCACATGCAGCAAGATCGGGTCAGTCCACAGGCATAGGATCAACATGTCCATCAGCAGTCAGGGTTTGGTTTCTCTTTTCTCTTTTCCACTTATAATGAGCTTTAGCAGTCTGCATTTAAAGCACTGTGTCAATGGCACACTGTGGAGCTGCTTCTGAAATCGTCACTTAGAAAGAAATAGTGAGTATAAATCTTGCAACAACATAAATCAGCCAAAAATCCTACTTCTGTTATAAAAATCCTACTTCTAGGGGCCTTTTGTAAAACAGCATATGAACCCTAGTTGTGTTGGAAGCCTTTAGCCAAGATGTCAGTGTCATCTCAATTTTCTCTTCCAAATTATCTGAATTGGAGGAATTGCATTTTAAAGTATCTGGAGAGAGGGAGGTCTTTGTCTGCCCTGTGCTGGAACTACACCTGGGCAGTGAAGGATTTTGATCCATTAAATTCAGTGCAAGAGATCACATTCCTCTAAGAACAAGGGAGAAAGGAGTGGGATTTTTCTGCACCCAAGAAAGTAATTTCCACCGTATGTTAGTGAAATTTCACCTGGGTTCAAGTTTGCTATATAAATGTTATGACTTGCTCCTGCAAGAAGGGATTGGTCAGCTGCCAGTTACCAGAAAGTGAACTCTGAGATTATTCACATGCAGCCCAGTTAATCAATTATGTTTGTAAAACACTTCAAACTTGGAAAGCACTACTCTAAATATTTGGTATTGTCATATAATTATGCAACCACATCTCAATTAAATGCACAATTGGGCATGCTTTAATCATGTAATTAAAGTGTCACCAGAAATATTTCAAATGTAGATATCCCAGTCCATGCTGACCCTCAGGTTTAGCAGGTAGCTCTGAAGCAAAATTAGTATTCTTGAAGTACTGTGCTATATATATACTATACTGTATATTTTCTGCACAGCTACAAACATCTGTGCCTTTTTCTTCTGTTTTTCTTGTGTTTTGAGCACTTCCTGAAGGCAGTGCAAGGGCTAGCCCACTTCTTGTTTGTTTTTGACTTTACTGCCTCCCCTCATTAATACAATGAGACAAGAATGTCGCTCGTGATCTTGTCTCAGATTTACATCCTCCAGGGTTATGCTTTGTCAGTGGTCTGTACACTGTGATGTACTGAAATAAATTAAAGCAATTAAAGGCCAAAGCATTCTGTGTTTCCTCTAGAGGGTAAAAACGACATTAAGCCTCAAATGACAATATATACATTGCCATCTGATTACCAGCAAGATAGGATCTATTGCTTCTTACTCCCTTCTTTCCATTCTAAGTAAGTTTGCTTATATCAGTGCTGAAAACCCAAGCAGTGGTCAGACTTCAGAAAGTGAGCAATTTTAAAATAAGATTTGATATTGCTTTTTAATAGAACATTTTATAGATTTCTAAGTTAGAGTTTTAGGAAAATCTTTATCTAAGCCTTTATCCACAAACATGAGTGCTCTAAAATTGTGTAATTTTAGAGACTTGAGATTTTTAAAATTGTTTTTAACTTTTCTAATGAAATCAGCAGTTTAAAAAGAAAATCTTGATTTATTAGCTGGAGCAGTGAGTTTATTTGATGGTAATATTTTTACCCCATACTTTCCATTCCCACTTTCTTCCCATCTCCCTCTGCTACTCAAATTCTCACCTCTTCATTCTTCATTTTTTGAGACTTTTTTTTTCTATCATAAGCACAAGAGCTTCCACCTGCAGGTGAGGGGGAACTTCTTTACTGTGAGGGTGACAGAGCAGTGGAACAGGCTGCCCAGGGAGG
>JAUBOD010000825.1:828908-840619 GCA_032353885.1 Nothura maculosa | reverse complement strand
GGAGCGGGAAGGTTGGACCAGATGATCTCTAGAGGTCCCTTCCAACCTTGTAGATTCTGTGATTCTGTGATTCTGTATTTGGGGAAAAGGATATAGATTCTGTATATACTACAGTATCTGCACAGTATGTGAAGTTTCCACATACAATAGCAATTGAAATAATGAAATCTCCATCTGCACTTTCTAGTTCATTGGCACAATTTTACACTACAATGAGCCTAAGATATTTTCTGGTGCAGAGTCATCATGAATTCTTTCTGTCTCTTTCTTGTTGCAATAACCATATATGCAAGGCACAACCTGTGACGTTCACAAAATGTGAATTTCCACCAGACTGATACCAGAAGACTAGAGTGGTGAAAGCTCTTTGGAAATGCCACTAAGTGGTATAGCTCTGTTGGTATAGCATTTGCTAACAATAGGACTCCAATGAGGGTGTCTAAGATAAAATTATATAATGCGTATATATATATATATGTATATATAAATGGGATGTGTCATTACTGCAGTGTGAAGCTATATTTGGAAATGAAAACAAGAACAACTATCTTTTTTTTTGCATTTTACTATAGGAAAAATGTCTTTGATAGATGAAGCATTTTATGAAACCATCTTCTTATCGTATTAACAGCTAATTTGCACGCCTAACATCAATTGCTGGTGCAATTAATTGCGGATGCAAATGACAATTTTTAGCTGCATAATCACCTGATTGTAGCCATAAATCAGAGATAGTAATTATGTGTATAAATGCTCCTTACAGCCTGCAATTAATTTGGCCAGAATTGATAGGACAGATTAAAAAAAAACACCAGGTAGAAATTTGCCCCAACAGGGAAAAAAAACCCACATGAGGTAGAAATTTGCCCCCTACATGTCAGAAGAGAAAGTGTCTTCCTCCTCTACCTCATGTACCTAGATTGGTAGAGCACTAACTAGACAAAGAGCAATGACTCCCTACTCCCCCATAACTCACTGCCAGTGTTTCACAATGAAGTGCAGTGAAAGAGGATATATTTCCATAAGGGTTCATTAATCATGATGCATTTGCCATGCACAACCACTCCACAGAGCAGGTAAGGAACCCTAGGGGACATTGCCTTGCCCAGCATGTCATTTTCATAATAGCAAAAGGTTTCTTTTTTTTGCACAAATGCTGTAAAACTGACGTTGCACATGGCTTTATTGGCAAAGCTAGAGCCTCGTGGCACAGCTATCTACAGCCAAAGTTGCTCCAAGTATTTACAGCAAGGGTTATGATAGCTCATGAAAAGATGGTGTCCCCCCATATATACGATGTTCATTTGTATACTCCTTGGAGGGATGAATGAGACAAGAGAAAAAAAAAGAAAGAAAGAAAAGCAGGATACCTGCCTCTGTCCTTACATTAGAGACATTGAGAGCGACTGAACTGACTGTGACTGAACTGACTGTGACTATCTTTTCACCTCTGACATCTAGACCTATACATCAGACCATTTCATGGATAATACTTTACCTAACTGCAAGGACACCAGGGACCTCTGTCATCTCACCATACTGTTACCCATCTAGACTTTCTCAGTGTTTTCCATGAAAAGTAAAGTTGGTTTCTTCATCACTGTTTCCCTGTGGGCGCACTGTCTGAGTAGTTTATTGCTGCTTTGTTCCAGCATGCGACTTTAATAAAGTTCAAAGACACCTGATGGGATTTAATTTATGTTTTCCTTTTACATTGCAACAATGTGCATTGTCAAGAGAAATGCTGCAGACTCAGATCTAGCCTCACAGCTATTTTTGTGTGTCCCCTCCTGATTTTGTTTGATGCATATTCCCGAGAAAAGCTGTTGCTCTCCAGTGGGGTGTGCATCATCAGTTGGGGTACAGGGATGGCAGTGTTTTTTCACTGAGATATCTTCTGCCTGCCTGTCCAAAACTCTTCTTGCTGGCAGAAATTACAGCTCAACTTAGAGCTGAACTGGGGAAGGATGAGCAGCTGAATGCAGCCCATTTACAAAGGTACAGTGTGCTGGACTAGATATGAAAAGAGTTTGGGAGCAAGGACTCATGAGAAGGATGGTAAAATGCTGAAGCATTTCATATTATCCAGTTGAAACAGTTAACAGTGGAAGCGGTTATAAATTAGTACAGCTTTTCCTAGATAGAAAATATATTCTCACTTTTAAAAAGTGCTTTGGAAATATGTTTTACATATTTTAAAACATGGAAGGAAATGCTTTCAGGATAAGTATGCGAAGGATGAAGAGATATCCAGGTCAGTTTGTAGCCCCAGAGGGCACTCTGGTAGGATGCACAGGCTACCAGAGATGATACTTTGGTTTTTTGCATTACTCCCATTGTCTTATGATTACAACTGTCAATTGCAGCAGCCTGTTGGATTCGTGGCTCCTGCCTCTACGCTCAATTGCTCTTCCAGGGGAATTATGTTAGTGAGTCATTTCTAATCACCAAGGGAACTCACAGCTAGATCTTCTCTTCTTCTAAAATAGAAACTTACAGCTAGATCTTCTCCTGTCCTAAAATAATCAGTCTTTGAGAAAAAGCACTTTATATGTGGCAATATTTGAAACATGTTAATAAATTCCTTAGACTTGTGGGTAAGCATAGCAGTGCCATACTAGGGCCCCAAGGTTGCAGTGCAGATCATCTTCCAAATCTGCATGGAGTGACACAGAAATGAGCTTCATTCTTTGCAAGTTCTGAGCAGAAGCCACTAGAGAACCAGTTATTTTTCCCCATTACTTGAGCACACACTAGCACGGGGCCATATGATCAACTCATCTACATTATATGTCAGCTTACAAAACTCTGTTTTTGAGAGAAATAGTATTTAAAAAGTAAAACAATGCTAAGGCTTTCAAAACTGTTTTAAGCAATTGCATCTTCAGTTTACTCCCAACACATTAACTATTAAAAACTGCAACACAACATTCCCTGTAAATAAATGTTCATTGTATTGAAGCATGTTGAGAAAATGTGAGCTCCTTTTGAGCTGCAGTATTGCCTATAAAATATCTTTCTGCATTTTTACAACCCCTGTCTTTTATTTCTAGGTATTTCCATACCATATACTTGGGCATCCGGAGTCGACGGAGTGGAGAGAATGACAGATGGCGGTTTTATTGGAAAATGGTGTATGAGTATGCAGATGTGAGTATGCTGCATTTGCTAGCCACGTTTCTGGAAAGTGCACCACAGCTGGTCCTGCAGCTCTGTATTGTTGTACAGACTCGTACACTCCAGGCTCTCCAAGGTAGGGGTTCATTCAGTCTATTTGTTTTTTTATCATCCTAGGAAGATGTAATTTCTGTGCATACATATTTATCCTTTCAAACTGCTGTGCGCTTTGTATTGCTGGTATAAGAACAGATCTTGCCTGCCAGGTGCTATTAAGCTGTTAACAGTGACTCTGTCAAGAATGCCTGTTATTGGGCTTTATTTTTTATCATATCGGTCCTATGTTGTGGGTAGGATTTATAACATTTTGCTTTCTGCACAGCCTTGTAATAGAAGAGCTTTTCTGATTATGCACTGGGCCAGTGTGAAAACTGCGCCATTCCAACTACTGCTGTTTTGTCTGTGCTTCCTTCTGTGAATGCTCAAAACCCCTCAAACTCCAGTAGCAAGCCTCACGTGGTATTAAGTCAAACAAAACATCTCAAAGGAGAAAACAGCGAATTTGCAAAGGAAATACCAGTGTCAGTGTCAATGGAGCATATATCCATCAGTTATCAGCCATGGCTACCCAAAACAATACATATCAGCTGCTGAGCCCTGCAAGAATACTTGCATGTTCAAGACAGATATGCCCTTCACTTTTGTTCTTTTGATGATACTTTTGCCTAGATCATAGCTTTCCTTTCTTCTAGCACTGTTTTCCTAGCGCAATGAGATGGTGTTATGGCTGCATGTGGGCAGGAATTATTGAAAAGTGATGAGAACTCAGGATCCAGCAGGTGACAGATAAGTCATGAGGAGAGGAGGGAAGGTAGAAGGGAGGGTAGGGAGGGAAGGATGGAGAGAAAAGGAAAGGAAAGAAGAGGAAAGAAAGGAGAGAAAGATGGAAAGAAGGAAGAAAATGGAGAAGGAAGGAAAGAGGAAAAGAGGGAGGGGCACGTAAAAATATGAGCATATAAAACTTTTTTTTTTGTATCAGCATAAAAAACAAGCATTATTGCTCTGCCCTCAGTTCACAGGCTTGACACTGTACGGGGTAAAAGCCTGTGACAAATCCTTGCTCCAAGAAGCTCTCAGTCTAGTTAACTTACTATGTGTAACATGCAGTGAGACTGATTAGGTGAAAAAGAACTGGGCACAAGGTGGATAAATGTGTGAAGACCTTGATCCTGTGTGGTTTCCTGTGGATAAATCAGGGACTTTTCATTTTCCTCCCCTTAGAACTGAAGTGTAATAAGGTCTGTCCTGTTTCCTGTGTGTTTTGGGGTTGTTTCTTTAGATCAAAAACTCTGTCACCTTGAGGGGAAAAGAAAGCCAAAGTTTCTGTTTTAATTAGTTGTTGCTCTGTATGGAGAAGGTTGTCTATGCACTTCCTACAGCTATTTCTCAAAGTGATGTTACTGCACACTAAACTGTCCAAACTATTATCATTCAGAAGAAAGTATTATCATTCAGGAAGCTTTGGCCCTCCAGAAAAAGAGACTCCAGAGAGAAGTTTAAGAGGAGACATAGCCAGAATACTGTATGATCAGCTGTAATTTTGCTACCTTCATAAACTATTAATACAGGAGGACTCTTGCCCTCATTTTTGTGCAATAATAGATCTGTCTATAAAAAATGTGGCGGGTGAGTAGGCACAAAGCCTGTGATATACTCTGCAAATGATTGTTAATTAGAAAAAAAAAAGAAATATTTCAATTTAGAAGGCAAGGCTGCTTCCTGAAGCCTGCAATCCATTCTGTGAAATCTGTGTATCAGAAATCAGAAAGGGATGAAACTATAACTTTGCATTTCTGCAAAGAAGGCTGAACACAGTAACTGATCCCTCCTTCCCCCATTTTCTTCCATCCTCCCAGGAGAAGAGGCCCCATTTGAAAAACTGGGAAAATTAAATAATGATGTAGCATTTTCTTAAATAGCTGTAAAATTATATTCTCCTGGGTTAGGATCTTGCCAGTAGTGAAAATAGTTTTCTCTGTACTCTGTGCTTTTTAAATAAAAAGAGTTAGAGATAATACATTGCACTGTAGGCTGACAGATTTACTGCAAGGTTGCGTAATTTCTCTCAATGGTATCATGCCACAGTTGGGTGTCTAAAAAGCCTAGCTCTAAGCTTCAGCTAGCTGACCATTCACTGAACCTTTTACAGGTCTCTAATAAGGACCAATAAAATACAGATTTTAATTAATTTTCTTTGTTTTGGCTTTTTTTTTCCTTTAATTGTCTGTACAGGACAGAATGATCATGACAACTGAGTGCCAACGTTTCTAATTTTGGTTCTTAAAAGTATACCTTCATCTCAAACCACAGATTTGGCACAGGGTTTGAATGACTCTGGGAATGTGTTGGTCTATGAGTATTTCTACTATCACATTACCGATGATCACAACAAAAAGTGTTAAATACTGTATTTGTAAGCTTGCATATTTTCCATTCCAATGCATCTAAATAGTATCACTCCAACAAGAGAATGTGGTCATTGTCCCTGCACATTACTGGGTTTAGTACGAGAGTTGCCACATCTGAATTACTGCTTTTTCCAGTCCCTAAACTCTGCTAATCAAGGGAGAAAGCACATACAGGCAAATGTGTACATCCTTACAAAGATGAAGAGAAATGTTGCACATTCTTAAAGATAGCAAAGCCTGTAAATCCTTCTCTCTCAGTTTTACAAACACATCAGTTAGGACCATTTCAACTTTCATCTTCTTCAGCTTCATTTCGACTTGCCCAGGAGATGCACCATAAGGATAATTTAGCAGTAGCACTTGCCTAGACTCCCCAGATATGAATTAAAAAGTGAAATCCTTCTAGCAAGGATTGCCTACCATGTACAGACTTCACTACAGAAAGATAGTACTTACACTGCATGTCAGAAACAGTCAGAATGGAATAGTGGCCCTCTTTAGGCTTTGGTACCAAGAGAAATTTGAATATTGATGAAACTCATTATTCGAAAAGCTGGTCTCCTTAAGATCTCATCAAAACTGGTAGAAATTATAGGAAATGATCTTCCTTATTTTGCCCTCAGCCGGCAGCCAGGTGTCTCCTAGAATGGAATCCTGAACTATATAATGCCAGACTACCTGGAACTTTGACAGCCTTCTCTTACGCATTTTATCTCCTCCTCCTCCGCATTGATGGGCCTTTATGTTTATAGAAATATCCCTCTCTAGCAGGCAGATGTATATTCAAAAAGAAGTAATTTCTCAGTCTCTTCCTTGTGATGTCTGTCTCCCTTCCTTCCTGTGCTCCATGGTGCAGCCTTCCCATGGCAGCTTCTCTGGTGAGACAAGAGAGGCTTCAAAAAATTGTGTTGCTTTTTTCTTTTTCCTCTGCCAACGTATCGTATTTCAGGTGGGAGGTATGTTTAAAGACACTGTGATGTAAGATGGCTGTCATGGCAGGACCAGTTTAAGGGATTTCAGACTCTTCTTTGGTCAGGTCTCTGGACATCCAATATAAAGACCACCTCTCACTATATTTTCTGTACTGACCTGACATACCTTAGGACTGGCAAATTGATGGACATAGTTGGAAGGACACATTGGTTATGGGGTGGTTCTACAATTCAACTTAAGCCATTCAAATTGCATGTTGACAGTAAAAATCTCTAAGAAGTGGAACCCTGAAAGTCCTGACCAGCACTTCGTCCAAGTCCTTGGGCTTCACCCAAGCAGTTTCCCATCCCTTGGGCCAGGGCTGGTGCTCATGTGGCTGCACACTGAGCCATCTGGATACTTCTCTCTTCCCCTTTGCTAGCTTTGCAAAATCCCAGTGGGATCCAGGCACACACATGGTGATGCCATTGCCAGAGAGAGGGAATAGGGTTACAGTGTCAGATAGGTAGGAAAAGCCAGGGCTATCTGTTCCTGTGACTCTTCATTTTGGACTTGCTCCATCAGACTGACAAACATCCCTTGGTCCTTTCATTTTACTTCCTTTTATTCCTTCCATCATGCCATTTGATTTCAGAAAGACCTCCTTTCTTAAAATTGGCAAAAGCAAGCAAACAAAGCCTGCTGATGATCTGTCTGGGAGGAGAGCCTATATGTTAGCATAAGCCACTGTTATCTTACTCAAGGGCATGGTGCTCTAGCTGTTCCTAGATGAACAGATAGACAGGATTACTCCCTGGATTTCCCACACATTTCATTATTTATATTGCAGTAATTAGCACATTGTTTAAATTATAAATTAGCTTCTCATTACTGTTTACTGCATATTATGCTGGCTAGTCGACACTTGAAGTTTTTTCCCCCATCAGCCTCTGGGGAGGAAGAGGGTTCTGTCTTCTCCATATAGTCTGTTAATCAAAGTCTCTATCAAACTTTAATCAAAGTCTAATCAAAGTTTATATCTTATAAAAGCACATTTCTTAATAAAGACTGACAGTAGTGCAGAGGCAAAATGAGAAATCCAGAACAATTTATAAATTCATCAAGTTTCACTGAAGTTACCATATTTCAAATAGGAACCTTTGAATCTGTTGACACTGTACTGTCATGGGATTTTGTTAGCCAACCCTTCCCCTGTTTTCTACCAGCTCTATTTGAAACTCCATCATGTTTGTATGCTGACAGTGATGCCAGTGAGCTTAAATTGACAGTGCTGCAAAGAACTGCTCTCCAGTTCTTCCACTCCAAACATAACGCCATTCATGCTTGAGCTGAACAAGTATTTCCAAGACTTACTAGTGGTTTATGACGTGGCTGATAGGTCCTAACTATACCTGGTAGAAGGAGATTGTGTATTAGCCAGTTCATTATAAATTCCTCTGGCAAAACTCACCCTCATGCATCAGGAATTAAAATTCTTTTTATATCAAAATAATAAATGAAAGCCTTTTAAGTCTTTACTGTTTTTTGCAAGGATAGTGCTATGCTTTGCATGACTGCTCCTTTTTGTGACATGCACAGCAATTTTAGATTGCACTGTAAAATGTTGTGTACATTTGCAGTACTCTTTAAATAAGAAAGTATTCTGATTTAAAATCTATAGAATTCAGTGTATATTTGTATGGAAATAAGCTGCAGCACTTGAGTCCTGGGCAAGTTGCCATTGCTTTTCTCTGTGCTGTCAATGATGTTCTGCACTGCTGCAACAAGCACCCAGCCTTTCCAGAGAGAAAGAAAAGCAGAGCAAGCAGTATTCCCTGAATCTCCCTGCAACTTGGTAAGATAGATTATCAGTGGCAAGGTTTAACAAATATGGTATACTGTGCAATAAATGTCATCTGGAAAGGGCTTAAGCTGATCTACATGACACCTTTACAAATCTTAAAATGTTATCTTGCACTCATTAGGGTAAACCTATCATATTACCTCATCCTTGCTTGTGAGGAGAGGGCTTTCTGAAGGCAATCGTGTTATATTGCCCATTCCATAATCTGTTTAGAATCTTGAAGCTACTTATAGTCTTTGTCCCAGTTCACCAACTGGAAGAGCAATTCTCTGATTGATGGGAACCTTCCTCTGCTGATCTGCATTTTTAATTTCATCAACAACCTGTTCCTATTTCGTCTTGCACTATCCTTGTTTTTACACTTGTTCCCTAAAGAAATGATGCTTATGTGACTGTACAGTCCATTTTTGATCTTCAGTCCTCAATTTTAGCAGCTTCTTAATCACTGGACTATTTCAGTAAATGTAAAAGAAAATGAGACATCCCAAAGAGGATTACAAGAAATGGGAGACTCACAAAGGGAAAAGCAGGTAGACTTCAGCCATTATTCATTTTGTTAAACATTAGCCAGCAGACAATTCAAGCCTGCACCACTCCAGACAACCCCTTGCACTGCTGTCCCCTGCCTAGTAGGACTGTTGTGATGAACAGAGGGAATTAGTGGATAAAATAAATAATCAATAAGAAAGTAATCTCGCATCTCATGAGAGGTTCTGTATCCTCTTGATTTTCTTCATTAGATATAGACTTGCATAGACTTTCTGTTAATCAATTCCAGTCAAAATCCATCTTTGTTGACTAGAGATTTCCCAGACTGTATGGAGTAAGTGAATGTATCAGAGCTCGATATATCTTGTTGGTGAATTCTATGTGTGGTAAACACCATTAATCCTGGTACTTTTTCCTTCCTGAAAGACAATAGTTTCACTCTTATTTCATAAGGCTCTCTCATAAAAGAACAGGAAACTATCTATGGAAGATTAAAAAAAATTAAAAATCCATAGTGTAATAAAGCAGAGGATACTGTGAGACTTGTCAAGATTAAATAAAGAAAAATTTTCATCAATCTTTAAGCTAAATGGCAAGTTTTGGAGGGAACCCCTTTAAGAAGAGCTTTTGAGCACATCTCCTAAAGGCCTGGCTAAGCTCTGGATTTTCCCCAAATCTTTAATAGCAAAGCCCATAAGAGTACCTATGGCTGTAAAATGATCGTGATGTTATAGGGCATATACTTGCATGAGTAGTCCAATATCACACTTAAGCTTCTCTTGTTCCATTATAGGATGCTCTGCCTTTGACAGACATCTGTCAAAGCTTCAAAGCCCAACAATTCTTCTAGGTCCTGCATAACCTCCCTGTCCTCTCCTCCTCCTTCTCCAATGAGCTTAGGAGCATTTTGTAATTATCCTATTGCATATAATGAATACACATCAGAGTGTAACTTAAAAACAACATCACTAACTTTATTAAAATATATAATAGGTTACCTTAAAAAGGGGCGTTGCAGGACATGGCAGCTTATCATAGCTAACTGCTGGAAACCTGTGTTTCCCTACTGCTAGCATGAGCAATGCTATTTCTTTTTCCCTCTTGCAAGGGAAAAAATCTTCCTCCATAGGACTCTACTGTAGAAACACGAGCTGGTTCCATCATGGATGTGACATCAACAAGATGACCATACTGTGGTGAGACTGGGTTGTTGTTTTTCACCTCTTGGGAGGTTTCTTTTTTGCACAACACCTCAATATACTTCCTCATGTTAGGTTGTAACAGTCCCGCTGTCTTTTTTGGTCAGTAATATGGATTCGGAAAAACTCCTCATTTTTGAGAGCTTTCATAAGTCTACATCTGAGATATCCTTCAAATACTTTTCATAGTTGAAAGGGATGTTCACAAGCTCATTGCCTATCAGAGCAGGGTCTCTTTCGAGCCAGAGTCTCACCTGGGTTCTTGGGAGAGTCTTGTGCTGCTGAAGCAGACATGGATATACCTCCAGACTATCCTTAGCCCTTTCAAGAGAGCTGCAGCTGGGCTGCTGACCCTCATCCCCAAGGGAGAGAGGTGCCAGCGCCGGCGCTGGCTGCAGCTCTGGGGCCGAGGTGTCACTGGGTGGCCGGCTGGCTGGCATCTGGGGAACAGCAGAGCTCTTGTGTGGCTTCTTCTCTTCAAGGTGCACGTGCTGTCTGCTCCATGTTGTCAGTCCTCAGTTTAGTTAGACCACTTGGACCTTGGGAGGGTATTACTGAGGTGAAACATTAAGAAAAAGCAGTAGTTATCCTTTAAGGAAGAGACTATGAAGTAGAGGTGCTCAATCTTCAGGAGAAAATGATTGAGAACCACTTTCATTGTCCCTGTGTTGCCAGGAGGCTGCAGGTTCCAGAGCAAACACTCTGGCAGTGCCACTGGCAACCAGCTGCGTAGGCCAGGCAGAGCTTTGGCCCTTGAATGACACAAACACAGAGTCATCAGTGCGGGGACTTGGTGACATGTCATCCCTGAGGATGACACTAGACATGTCACGCATGTCTAGTGGAATGGAGATTGCTACCAGCCCCAGGAAATGCTTTGGGACCAAAGACACCTGTATCAATTCTGAAACACCAACTTTCTGCTGTGTTTTGTTTCCAAAGGCCAGTCCACCTCCCTACTGAAGGACTGAAAGTTACATCTGTCAATTTCTAAGGGACTGTGAATAGTTTAACTGTTACTTTCCATGCAGGGCATTTCACTGACTGAAATAAATTCTATATCAAACCCATTGCTTCCAGATAGAGAGAAAACACTCTGGGTAAGAACTGGAAGGGAAATAGGGATTGCTGCTTCTTGGAGGCCACTCAGGCACCTCAGTGTGTGCAGTGGAAAGAGAATAGGATTGAAGCACAGGAAAGCATCTCTTCTTTAGCTAAGCCTTTGCTAACACAGGACGCAAGAGCTGAGAAGATACAGTTGAATTCCACTTGGGCCTTCAGTAATGCTGACGTTCTCACTTTTGTCATTACTCCACCAGTTATTCACTACAGTTACATATTGTTGTTATGGCAAGATTAAAGTTAGTGCAGGTTTGTGGGGTCACATACCTTCCCTTTGCTCTTTATAGGCACTAATTACAGTCACAGAATCACAGAATCACAGAATCTACAAGGTTGGAAGGGACCTCCATAGATCATCTAGTCCAACCTTCCTGCTCCAGCAGGCACACCTAGAGCAGGTAGCACAAGATGGCATCCAGGTGGGTCTTCAAGACCTCCAGAGAAGGAGACTCCACAGCCTTCTTGGGCAGCCTGTTCCACTGCTCTGTCACCCTCACAGTAAAGAAGTTCCCCCTCACCCGCAGGTGGAACCTCCTGTGC
>JAUBOD010000825.1:776299-794901 GCA_032353885.1 Nothura maculosa | reverse complement strand
TTTCTTCATATCAGTCATGGATGGTCAGAAGAAATTATGAAATTAAAAAACTAGAAATTGTAATTATTATTCAGCAGAGTATATAGAAGAGTGTTAGAAGTTCATGGGAATATGAGGAACTGCACTTGATCGAGCCAAAGGTCCTGATAGGGCAACAGTTATCTCTGTCTGTGGCCAGTAGGATAGATCCTTAGGGAGAATGCATAGGACATAATTCTCCTTCTCTTGCTTCTCTTGCCAGATCCATTGCTGTATACACTGCAGGAACGTGAGAAATGATGGTCCTAAATTGAAATAAGATATGTTCTGCTTACATGTAAGAAAAACAAAAAAAGAACCAGATCTCAAATTAATCATAATTATCCAGACAGGATGTCAGCTATTCATCTTTAGAAGGTTTCAGGACACAACTGGAAAAAAATCCCTGAGCAATGTGATTCAGTGTTGACAATATTTTGAACAAGAGTCTTGACTAATTGACCTAGGTCTTTCCAACCTGAATGGTAATTCTAGAAATACTTTAGGAGTGATTACCTATTCTGCAATCAGCTGTTGCATTTCTGAGCAGTGCTAAATCAGACTGCATGTGTCTAAATCAGTCCTTCTGAAAGGAACAGCTATAGTTTTATTAATTTAAAAACAACCTTATGATTATAATATTACAGCATTTTATTCTATCTGAGTCTATGATTATATTTGCTCAAGCAGTGGCTCAAATGTCCTCTTTCAATGGATGGACATATCTGGCCAAAGGAGTATGTCAGGCAGTGACACCTGCAGTGCACCTTCTTTCGTGGAAATCATAGAATCATAGAATCATAGAATGTGTAAGTTTGGGAAAGAAGTATTCTTGATAGAAAAGATTTAATTATGGTCCAATGAGGCAATTCCTTTAAGTCTTTCTGAGATACATTTTATGAGAGATGCATCTGCTATAGGATCTGCCCTGCTTTCAACAGTAATAGTGCAACAGCCCTGTGTTTATGATATGAACCAATAATTGCATCCTGTTTATCTCTTATACACTTGCTTATGGACTTTAATAACAATAAGCATCACTTAAGTAATAATAGGAATTTACACTCTTCATTAGATGTTCAAAATAATCTGCTAAATCAGAGTTTTTCTTTTTTTTGCTGCTGTTGTTTCGAGTGAGCGTTTTTCGTTCATTTTGCTTTTTAGTGGATTGCACTCCATTTCTCGAGCAAGTTAGAAATGTAGAGGCTGGTGCATTGCAAGTTACACTTAGAATGAAAAGTCCTAGTCAGTCTGAAAAATCAAGTACATCCCATCCATTAGTTCTGGCCTGGCTAAAGCAAAGCAAAATTCATTAACATTTAAGCACAGGATCTTATGAATCTCCATTCCAGTGGCAACAAGTCAAATATTTTTGCATAGTGAAGAGATCAATTTAACCACATGACTTTGTTAATATATTTTTTCAGACTGAGTGAATGAAGATGCACATTTTTTGCTTGTTGTTTCTGAAAAATAATACAAGGAAGCAAGGGTGTATAATGCCTGTCAAATGTCAATGGATATTAGTCCATTGCCAATCCAGGCATGCATAGTTTTTGCAGAATTTGACTTGAGATGACTAAACTATATGATTTTCTGTCATGTCTGATGATCAGGATGCAAAAATCATTTGTCCTTTAGGATGTCCTAGGAGGCAAAGAAATTTCAGAGACTGTCCAGTATGGCTTTGATGAGGAAGTAATTAAAGTCACTGGCTGAGCTGTCCACATGTTTGAGTCAGATAACAATGTAATCAACTGCAGTGGTCTCTGAGCTAAAGGACAGTAATCAGAAGATAAATGTGTCTGAAGTCAAATTTGCTGAGGAAATTTTATTGACATTTCCAGTTAGTACTAACAAGCCTAAATTTAATTTTATTGTATGCAGAAGCATGGTAAACTAGTTTTTAAGAGAAATAAAGGTAAAGAGCGCATTATTCAGTGACCAGATTGTTTTCCTTCTTTCTGATAATTGCCTGCTATTCATAGCTTAAAGTTACTGTTATCAGTTCCATTTCTTGTGCAGTCTTCATGTGTGCATCTCAACAACAGTACCAATGGTAATTGACTTTCTAAGTGCTGC
This sequence comes from Nothura maculosa, assembly GCA_032353885.1. Classification (NCBI taxonomy): domain Eukaryota; kingdom Metazoa; phylum Chordata; class Aves; order Tinamiformes; family Tinamidae; genus Nothura; species Nothura maculosa. The sequence goes on along the minus strand of JAUBOD010000825.1, from coordinate 792,801 downwards.
CAATGGGCCTAGCCTGTATCCAGCCTGGCCACCCTGTACAGTAGCTTTAGGATCTCTTCCCTACCCATGAGAGTTAGACACTAATTTTAACTGCACATAATTTTGCAATTTGCAGGCAAAGAAGTCAGTCTGACATATTCCTCCTAGCCTATTTGAATTAATTTTAAATGCTTTGGCAGTTTTTCTCCATGCTGCTGTTAAAAGAATTGTAGATAATGATACTACTCACGGCTGATCTCAGTCCTTCCCCAAAAGGAAGAAAATTGCAATCACAACCAAAACTGCAGCTGATTTATCCTTTCTGGTCAATGCGTTTTTTAAGTTATCTTCATTTTCCATCTGGTTCATCTCTACTTAAGATCACATGCATATTTTGGGAGCATAGAGTAACAAAGTTTACATATTCTCATTTTTAATTGTTTAAGTTTTATGAGTATCCTTAGAAATAACTGGTATTTTCCACTTTTATGTGAAATTTTATAAGCTATGTTGCTCCAAGTTCCATTGTGAAGCTGTGTCCCTGTACTCTGCAGGCAGTCCTTTTGCTTCTTCAACAACTTTTTTCAGAGGAGCCAGGGTGACAGTCTGAATCTAAATATGAAAAGTCCTTAGCTTTGTGCTGTTCCTTTAGTACAGTTTCAAAGTGGTGTCATTTGTGACCAGCCAGTTTGAGGTGTTTGAAGTGAAACAGAGCATGCATGCACCACGCCGCCCTTTACCCAAATGCTTTTTGAGAGTCTAGCAAACCTGCAAAATGTGCTTCTCCTGTGACTTGCGCATCATCAAAATAATTTATTACTCTGTCCTCAGTGCTCAAGCACCTCCAATAAGCAGCTGGCTCTGCTGTCAAAGGACAAGTTACTTTTTCTTCCTATTCTACCCTCAGGTCAGGGTATAAGAGGGTCCCAGGTCTACCCTGTGAGAAACAGCTTGTTTTGCCCCTGAAACTCACTGACTGATGGAGTACAGGAGTCTTTGGAAGTCAGCAATGTGTCAGTCTTAGAGCAGTTTTAGCTACTTAGTCAAGGAGCCACCAACAGACCTTCACATCAACCTGGATTTAGCCTTTAATTCCAGATGCACATTTCTCATAGTAGCTGAAGTAAGATACTATTGTCACTGAATTTACATTATTTGCAGCAAAAGAAGTACAGTTGTACATTAAGCAGACTAGACTTGGAAGACATTGACAAAGCTAATAAATATAAAAGTCAATCCCTACTTTTCTTTCAAAATTCTTACAATATTCTTACAGTAACTTTTCAGAGCAGGTCCACACTTAAGACATAATTTCTAAAGGAACTTAACAGCCATCATTTGCATTGATAAGCAGTATAAGTGAGACCACAACCTTTTACATCTATTAAATGGTGCTGACAGCTTCTGTGTTCACAAATTAGGCCTTATCTTTCAAATTTAATCACAAGGTATGTTTCAAAGCAGGTTGTTTGTGCCTGTCCCTTCCTGAAGTTGACCAATGTCTTCTTTGTGTTAGTGCAGCTGCTTATGGGATTACCTTGTAAACTGGGTCATTGAAGTAATCAAAATGTTAAACTTCTATTTTTTTCCCAAAGGCTTTGCTAATAATATAGATACTTCTTATGGTCCTATTTACAGAAGATGCTATAAATAGACTTGTCAACACAGCTGTGAGCATAAAGAAGGACTGAGGAGATGGAGGTGAAGTTTAAGGCATATGAGGTGGGGGAAAGGAGGAAGAGGGTAAGAACATCTAAAGTCAATACTGTTACCATGAAAAAAATACAGGGACCACACAGGGTCACAACTTCAACCAGAAAAGAGGACAGGTTTGGAAAATATGAATTGATTTTTTTAAAAAATTCTCATCCCTGGCACTCCATGTGTTATTGGTCATTTCTTTGTGATGCATTGATCCTTCAAATCTAAATTTTTCCTAGTTCAGCAGTATCCTTAACCATGTACTAGCTTCAAGAATTTGGATACACTTCTCAACACTCTTTCTAAATAAAATTTATCTGAACCTTAAGTCTTTCCATAAGGTGTATTTTCTGAATGTTTCAAGATAAGGGTGCACCGAAGTGTTAAGCTGAGTCTGGACTCTCTGAATTGTTGTAAAGCTCCTGCTGAGCAATATACAGTTGATAAATGTCTTTAAATCTTGTTTTTTTTCTTATACTTATTTTTCACAATATCTACTGAAGAGCATTAGCCCTGCCAACACAGAATGAGCAAGTGCATCTCTCTGATAATGGTGGCCTCTGATCATTGACATGAAAAACCTGAAATCCCAAAAGCTGCTTCACACAGAGATCCAGAAAGAGCAATACATTAATTCTTTTCAAAGCATCTTTCTATTGAGCATTTCTTCAGAGCAGTGAAAGGCACTGTTATCTAAAATTCATTTCTAGGGCTTGTGTTAAAAGATACTTAGGCCAATTTAATGCAGCTGCTGAAATGTTCAGTCCTCACTCCCCTCTTTCCATCAGATTGTTCCCACCCTTCCACTGAGCTTTTGGAAGGGCTTTCAGGATCATAGAAATCCTCCTGGAATGCAAACTGTTTTAGCTTTCAGCCAGGTCACCTGGTCAAGCAAACAGCTGCAGAGCTGCACAAGTACTTGGGTTAGCACAAGGGATGCCTGAGAGAAAGCCCAGTGGAACAGGAGCCCTGCAGAGAAGAGGAGGTGGACTCTTAAAGCTCACTTCTGTTTTTCTGGAGGTGAAACACCCACTATCCATCATGAAAGCCTTGTTTAATCAGAAAGCTGTTCATTAAATTCAAGCTTCGCTTAGGAAAGGTCAAACATAAAAGTGCAGTGAGGATGGATATCTGAACAAGCCTGGATGAGTGAAACCAAAAGCTTGTGTCTGAAAAATGGTTTGCCTAGTTTTGGTGTCATTATGAAGAGTGAAAAAAAAAGAAAAAAGATACTAAGTCTTCCACATCAGTAAGAACTTGTGTCATTTTTCTAATATTTACATTGGATAGAGGACACACTGAGTTAAAATCAAACGACTGCTTGTATCACACTTTTTGCCCTGTTCTTTTCCACACACAAAAAAAGTTTTCTCAATGGAAAGCCTATATTCAAAATATATGGTATAGTCTATTCACTAATAAAAAGTGAGCTTTTGTTGGTAAAATCTCTTCTAAATTGAGCTAAATGTATATATTTTGATATTATTTGAAGACTAAATCTAAGTCTAGTCTGAACAGGATTTTTTTCTTTAGATTAGGCTTAATATTTAATGATTTATCTTCACTGAATTTAATGTTAAAATCCTAATGTTTTATTGTATTCTCCTTTCACTTTGTTCCCACTCTCAGTGACCTAAAAGAGCCACGGAGTAGAATAGTACAGAACATTAAGCACAGTGGCTCTGAAATGTTTAATTGCTGGTGTAATCCCAGCCACTGACTCACTGAAAAATCTTGTGCTAGTTTCCTAACTTCCTTCGTACCTTGTTTGCTCCCCAGATAAACTTAAGACCATAATTTGCCTTATCAAACTTGCATAGCTCACTCATCTTAGTAGTGATGGGGCAACTATACATACTATACAGAAGCTCTGCAAGGATTAATTATTTTGTACAGAACCCTAAAGATTAAAATAATTAGCCAAATAGTAAGGCATAGTGTAGGCATGAAAGGTCAATTCACCAAAATAAATCAAGAGTGCTGCCTTTGTTGGACTGTAAATCCTCAGTGCTTGCCGTTTTCACTGCATTAGCCCACCACACACTCACTGGTTGCAAATACCAATTTCTTCAATGTAGTATCTGTATTCAAACCTGAATGGAATGGAAGTTCGGCTCTTTCCTCAACGTTATGTACTGGATCAGCCAGCAAGAAAGTTCTTCAAATATCTGTGTCGCCTCATTTCATACTTCTCCTGAAGAGAGAGAGGGGCATTCATCTCAGCGCTGGGAACTGCACTGCAACATCCAGCATCACAGGAACGTTGGTTACAGCAGATCAAATTATCAATATGGTGTGAACAATATTTTCCACCTTTTTGAAACTATTTTGAGCATGCTGCTGAGGAGAGACTTAATATCTTTCTTTGAAATGGTAGTGCCCTTCCTAATCAAACTAGCCTTCATCTCCAAAGATTTACACATTAGCCTCCAACACATTAGGCAATAGCATGAGCTGTTCAGCTCTTGTTGTCTGACAGATGAGGTAGTGACCAATTGAAATGATTTCCTGGTAGCTCCTTCTAACTAAAGTATGATTTACAATTGTGGTTTCAGAGCGAAAAAAGAGGGAGCACAGACATTCCCCATATTTAAATTGTGGACATTAGAAGCCTATTTGTCAAGTGACCACATTGTCTATTCATCAAGTGACGACCTTCTGCATACTTAGAGAAGAAAATACTGCCACATGCTGTTCCTTGCAACCTCTCTATCCATCTCTCTGAGAAGAGAGTGTTTGCTATTGCCAAACCTAACCCCTCCATTTTTTTAAGTGTACCTCTGGCTTTCTAAGATTTTTAAGCTCTGGACTTAAGTCATGGAAGTCCCTCACACTCTTGTATTCCTTATCTGCAATAGTATACTAATCTGCATTATTCTCATTCATCTAAATCATTAGATAATGAAATGCAGAAAAAAATCTGAAATGGTCCAGAACCAATAGGCTAATAGATTACTATTGCTTAAGTAGCCCTCATCCTAAAGGAAGAGGAGGGGAATGTTAGAGGAATTAACAAGATATGTATCAAAAGATGCCTCAGCACTTCAGGTTATCTAGTCCAGTAAAACCTACTGTGGTTGTATCTAGCCCTAGATAAATAGTTAGATAAGGGTTTTTTGTTTTTTAAAAAATACATTTTAATACATTTTTAATACATTTTTAAATAGTAGGAATTTAATTGAGAGAATAACAGAACAGAGCTGATGGTTGTATGAGTTGTTTGCATAATGAATTTATTTCCATATATAAATCACTTACTCTGCTCCAGTACTATCAGCAATGAATATCCATGTTCACAGAGTTTCAAATTTAGATCTTGTTAACTGTCCTTCTTCCCATCCACCCTTCTTTTTCATCTCCTTCTAAATGTCAGCATGCTATTGTCATTTTGATATCCATATCTTTCCTTTGAAAGGTTTTGTACCCTTGAGTACTTCGGATTATTAATAAGCTCCTTATTAATTCTGAAAAATGGCATTTGTAAGAAGCATGCAAGGCAGAAAAAGCATGGAAAGGTGAGGCAAGGTCTCTTTGATACAAAGAAGCCATCAGTAGATTTTCCAATGCTGTGGCCTGATAAAACTAATCATAAAGTAAGAATATCTGAGTTCACGCAAGATAATGAAAAATCAACATTTCAAGAGTATTTAGATGCACAGATGACTCTTAGCCTAAATCAAAAGTAAGTAAGTGGCAAAGCCTTAGGTAACTAGTTGACATAAATGACTGAAGAGCTCCTTTCCTTCAGTCTTTATCAAAAACTCCTCATACCTGTGGTGACCCATATATGACTGAAAACTGTTGAGTCTGTCTGTAAAGAGCCTGGTTAATCACAGTATTATCAGTACTATCAAAGAAGCTCTTAGAAATGAGTCTGACATGCCTTTTAAAAATGCATTAGAGAGATTTAATGTAACCTTTAAATGATGTAACTATCATTTAGCAATTCCAAGCATTCCACCTGGTTGTATAACTCCTCTTCACAGCTTCAAATACAGTGATGGATCAATTTGTGACATATTTATCTGATCTGCTCTCAACAAATGCAATTGAATTGTTTCACTTCCATACCTACTGCACTACTTAACTATGTTTGTATCACTGAGGCCTGAGAAAATCAAGGCAGTTCCTTCTGTTGTCTTTCCAGAGCCGGAGAACAGGCTTTCATGTGAAACAGCCTCATTAGCCCACAGCAAGCAATGTACAGTAATAAGGGAGGACAGTGTACAGCAGTAAGGGAGGACAGAGGAGTAATCAGTACACCTACAGAAGTATGGTGAAAGGGGATGGTCTTCATGACCTTTTGAGTAAGCTCAAGAGTACTATCTTTTCTTAGTATTCTTGTTATTGGGCATAATCTTGATGTGAGAACTTTCTGTTGAAAGGGCCTTCTGATGCCCAAAGGTTCACTGCAGCCACTGAGTGAGTAGGACTACATTGCAGTGTAGAAAACTGGACAGTTTTCTGTGTGGCGAGATGAGGGAAGGTAAAACAGTAAACATTCGTTCAAGGGGAAGGCAGTTAATTGGTGTAGTTACTAAACTACAATCAAGTGTATCAGGCAAAATCATGTGGTGTCCATTGCATCACTACTACTTCTCTAAGTCAGTTGCAGTTTAGGTGTTTTTTTTCAGGAGAGTCTGAAGACACGTGCTTAAAATTACTCTGAATAATATTAAAATTGTATAATGTGATGCTTTTAACATATATGGAGAAAATCATAGTTAATTTTCAAATATTTTCTTCTACTAAACTTTCATGAGTTAGAAAAAGCCCTTTCAAGTCTCTTTATAACTCTTTATAAACTCATATTTCAATTTAATTGAGGTACTTGGATAAAAGTAAGAAGGAAAGTTTAGAGGACTTAAGTAAAATATCTTAGTTTTCACAGAACTTTTTACACTTCTAGATTTGACTTAGGCTGACTCTCTACAGTCTATAAATCTTCAGAGGCAAGTAAGAGAAAGATCTAATCCCTAAGTACCCTATGAATGAATCTTCTCCAATAAAATTTCTCTGTAGCTATTATGTCTGCTTATAATGGCAAATATTACTATTTCTTATATTATTAATTGCTTATATTTCCTATGTAATTGGCAAACATAAGTATTCCTGCATAACAATCTGTGATCTTTTCAAAGCCTTTGCAATGGAAGTATGTCAGCCTAAGATATTAACCAGTTTTGATTAAGAGTCAAATCAATAGTGTGTTTGGAACCCTTAGGGAGCATGCTACAGGGTACGCTACAAGTCTCTTCTTGCACTTCTGCGTGGTTTGCTGCAGTACTCCCTAGCCAAAATTTTTTAGCTATCGAGGTCTCCAGGTTACTTGTTCAAATTTTGACCAACATGATCATCCCTATGACAATATCAAGACTTCAGCTAGACTTCAGTAATTAACATTATATAAAAGTTTTCAATTCTAAAGTGTACAGATTACACTTTCTTGTGAAACTGTACCCAACAGAAAAATGCACAAAGTCAGCAGAAAATCCTAGGGTGTATTCTGAGCAACAAAAAGAGAAAATAAGATTTCGGACTCTTGGGTCTTTTACTGAATTTACCTTACCACCTACAAACTAATGAAAAATGAGCTATTAGTACAAGTACAATTTTTAAAACTTGAATGGTTCTCTGATATCTGGATTTGAAAGCAGGGTGCTATGTGTCTTAATTTGGATTAGTGTTTAATTAACAAAGATCATCCATACCATTTAAATGCTGTATTACTTCTTGTAAAGTAATAGAAGGCCACTTCTGATAGTGACCAAAGAGCACTTAAGAGTTTAGTTAAAAAAAAAAAAAAAAAAAGGAATTCTGGAATTAGAAATTCAGCAGGTATTCAGAAGGAATCTTAAAATTATTCAAAGTTTATTAATCTTTACATTTATCTCATCTTTTGTCATGGCTACAAGACTTTATTAATCCAAACTAGAAAACAATACAAGCTTCCATTACAATATTCTTCTTCACCAACATGCCTTTGACACTTTTATATGAAACAACCCAGGATGAATATTAGCTACAATTTCCATTTAGCACTCCTCATGAATAACGTTGACATTATGATACATGAGAGTGGTTCTGCTAGCAAACCCTACATTGAACTTTGGGCAACCAGGGACAGAGCATTTATCTGAGACAAAGCTTTATTTTCTGTAATTCAGTTAATGCAGGAAATCCCAAGTTAATTGTCTGTGAAATAGTGCTGCAAGGCATATCTGTTTATCAAAGTCATATTCTTGGTAAACGACTAAGCAGTGAAATTGAACAGTTTTTCCTCATCTGTATTGCTTTAGTGGTGGGAAATATCATCAGTGTTCCTGCAGCTCTTAGCAGAATTTTTATTCTTCCCCAGAGAATTGTAGATAAATAGTCAAGGGAAATGATCTTGTGCATTAAGAGTTTGCAATAGTAGGACCAGTTTCTTTTGCCACTCATTGAGAAATTTTGTCTTAGAAGACTTCTATGAGTGATCTTTAGTTGAATTTTCCTCATTTTATTAATCTGTGGATTATATATCTCAGATCTCGGCTGAAAAGACACCACACACAAGGTCAATTAATATCTTAATGTATATTCTAGAAACTCTTTGAATTATCATGGTGATGAAATCCATATATTCATGGCTGCTGAAGTGTCAATATTTTCCCTGAAAGAGAGTGAAGCTATTCACCTTTGCACAAAAAACTCTTGACACATAATTGTGAAATCTTTCCTTTACAATATTCATCCTCCATCTCTTCTTTTTATTGATTTTTTTCTTTGAAAGGAATTGCTGAGGTAATTCTGGCTTTTGTTTTTTGTCGGCTTCTCTAACCAGGATCTGAGCATGGAAGAGTTACTGCACAACCTGTTCACCTGTTCACCTGTTCCTGGAACAAGTTGTCAGCTCTAATTCTTTTAGGTCTTTGAGAAGTTGAGAACTATTATTATGAAAATAGCCATTGCAGGTCCAAGCAGGATGCATGATCTGGTCCCTGCGCTCTTCCGTTTTGTCTCTGGCAGAACCTAATGAGCAGCTGTGGGTAATTGCTTTCCTGTCATGAGGACTGTTTAATATGGATCACTACTAGACATGATGTGCTGTCAGCTGCCTGGTGTTTTATAGGAGGGATGCATGAATCAATCTGGATTGAATGGAGAAAATGTTGGGAAAAAAATGGTGGAGATGGCAAGGGATCATACAGATGCAGATATTAACAAAGGAAGAATATTAACATAAGGAAGAATGATGTGATTTGTGTCATCCTAGAATACGCTGCCCTTCCGATCTGGCTACCTAAAACCAAACTCACTTTGCTGTGTTTCTGAGTGGCCTGGAAAGTGCATCCTCTTGCTGTACCTGCAGCGTTCAGACTCTCACCTTCAGCACCTCACAGCATATTGCTGTAATGTAGACTCAACTATCAAAATAACTCAGGAAAAAAAACATTTCCATGTTCTCTCCTCTCAGTAACATGGCAGAACTAAAGCTGCTATGACTTCTTAACCAAGTAATTTGGTGCCTACTTATATTAAGAGCCTGTTTCTTGCTGTTGCAGCTGTTACTGCTAAAGCACGGCACCTTTATTGACATTAATGGGCAACGTGAGTCAAATATCCTTCATGATCAACTTCTGAGCTCTGAACTGTCACCTGCATGATCCATTAAGATCTATGTTAGTTATCTTATAAATGCTCTGGAAATCTCCCATTTAGTCTAAAGTATTTACATAGGGAGTTAGGTGTAGTATCTAGTACCTCTTTCATCAGAACACATGTTGCTAGAGAATGATTAGACTAATTGTGAAATTAGGTGACATGGAGATGCCCAGAATATAGGGTGGAAACTTGTTCGTGCATGACTGCAAGTAATACAATAATTAATATTACTTTGCAATAAAGCAACAAATACTACTTATGTCTTTGATGTAAATATGCTATATTTACTGATTGAGAGATGCATTTATGACCCATGTAAAGACTTGGCTTGTCCTTCAGGTATGAGCAAGTGAGGAAGCAGAGCAAAAATAACCTTTCTACAAGATACTTGCAGAAAAAAATATATTAGAACATGTCAGAGCTTGTCTGATTAAGAATCTAAACCTGCCTTAGTATAAAGGCACCAGTTGCCTCACTTGTTTTAACATCATTTTCTCCATGTAGAGAAAACCTCTACTCCATTATCTAGTACGTCATTCAGCCAGCAGAGCTATGTCATAAAAATGTCATTGTCTCTGTTTAAGACTTTTATTTCTTCGTAAGAATAAAACTGATGTATTGAGCAAGTGACTGACAATACTAAGAGTGAGCATTATATTCCGTTCAAATAGTAAACCATTCAAACTCCAAACAATGGAAATTAATTGTATAGATTCTTGTGGGATGAGCATTTTTTGTTATTTACAGACATGACTAACTTAGATAAAGCTTTTTTTTCTCATCCATTACTATGTGCTGCAGCAGTACTATGTACTAATATATTCTCCACATGTACTTCTAATAGGGAAGATATTCTACAGTGAGTGATTGTGTACACTGCTCTTAGTGCACAACGTCATTCGTGATGAAGTTCTGCAAAACGATGTAAGGAAGACACAAGCTGGCTGCTACAATCAATGCCAAGAAAACAGTGACTATTTCAATCCCTGGGAAATACACATATACAAATATATTTAGAGAGAGAAGAGAGAGAGTCGCTCTGCAAAACAGTGGGGAAATGTCTAATACAACACATAGAAATATGTGCATAGAACTGCTACAGAAAAAATGCATGATTTATAATGAGAAAGTATGTGTCGACAACACTTTCCAAAGCCATTTGAAGCTAATGAATAGCAGCATAAGAGTTTGTAGAACCTCCACTTTAATAACAATAATGTTAAAAAGCCTAATTGCCCAGATTGATTCTAGGACAATTGTCCCGCTAAGCCATGTTTAGGGACTTTGAGGACAGCAGGTGCTGTGCACATTCTGTTGACGTCACTGTGCTCTTCAACCCATTCAACATAATCACTCCTCTTGCAAGGAGACTTAATTTTCTGGAGTATGAAAAGATCGTCTAGTAATAATAGAGATTCACATAAGAAGGCTTAATAGCGCCATTTTGCCTTCTATTTAAACCTGTTGCAAAGTACATGTTCAAATTCAATGTTTCTTTTTAACTGTATTGTTCATTTTTTTGGTTCTTCCCATACAAGACATGTGCAGGCTTAATGTCCGAAATTTCATTGCCTCATAAAGGATGATACTGAGCTCTACTGAGCAAATGCTATGCTGCTGTCTTCCTTTTTAAAAATTTGGCGTCTTGTGTCTGTAAGAAATATCAGAGAATCTACTCAGACAGAAATGGAAATCTTCCGTCATCCAGCAGATGCATCTTATGTATTGAGAAACTGAGAATGGAATGAGAAAAATCTCACATTGAGGCTTCTACTGTGCCTTCCAGAGCCTGAATTCAGATGAGTTGGAAGGTAACTTGCTCTTCTTTGAGCCTGACAATTTGTTCTGCAGAATCTCAGTTTAGTTTTTGCTTACATTCCTAATCACTTTTATTGTGAAGGAAACCTAAAAAAATGTAGATCCAGAAAGTAGCATGTGCCTGAGCTTACAGAAAGTCTAAACAAATGTTACTGAGCACTGGGAAATAACTCCTTGATCTCGATGTGGTGTCAGTTTGTTGAACTGAGGACACAGTTTGCAGTGAAAAAGAATAGTGTAAATTTTCATGAGTATTAATTGTCATTCTGGAGTCCTTACGATGCATAGGACATGACTCCACATAGGAAATGCCACATAGGTCCCACAACCCTCCCTCTCTGGGGCTGCTATTGTGGGAATGAGATAGTGCTATTTCACGTGAAAAAGGGCATACAAATACTACTTTACAATATTTTCTATTTCATGCACTTGAGATGATAAACTTTCATGTCACTATATGTAGATGACAGTACCAGTAATACCAGTACGGGCTGTTTGGTGTTCATTTTATTGATGTCTTTCTGTCTCCATGCAATGCATTTTCTGAAATGCCAGTGGTATTTCAGTGCAACTGGTACCATTGAGGATTTCTGTGTGATGCTTTCTGTAAAATATTCTTGAGTCTGGAGATATTTTTTCTTCTTTGAAAGGGGAAGTAGAGCTTTGCAGTAAAGAAGGGCCTAAGGCATGGGAAAATGACTTCCAAACTCTTCTATAGATTTGGACATTTGCAGGTGCATAGAAATTAAAGTCCAACTCCCTGTTTGTCACTATCCGTTAAGTTTAATCTAGATGCCTTTTGCCAAGCACAAAGACTTCATTCAGATTGCATAATTCTAAAATCATTAACTTATGTTACATGGAGAGAAAAAAATGGACTGATGGTCCATCCATGCCTGCAGTATCAAAAGTATGATTAGATAAGCTACATCTATTAACAGAGTCAAGCCATCCCCTCCATTTTTAGCTTATGACATGAGATAAAGATGTATTAACATTTTACAAGGGTGCTTGAGATTCAAACCATAAATATTTAGGAGACTTTCACTGAGAGAATTGTTTCTGAGTGTGGGTTCTGTTAGGTGGAAAAGAAGTGCCACACAGCCTAGATTTACTGACATTCATCTCATACTTGCTTAGGAGGATTTCTCAGGGAGAATGGTTGTGAAACATATTCAGTTTATGTCTGCGCAAAATTTTACATTGAAAATCTCTAGGAGAATTCCATCATGTTGGATCATTGTGCTAGGTTCCTTACACCTTTTATTACCTTAATATTAAGTTTAAAATGTGTTTAAAATAAATGCATTCACAAGCTATTAAATAATTTATTGCTTAGAATAAATATTCTTGAAATGATTTGAGGCATAAAACTCAGGGTAAATGAGCTATGAGCTTTTTTTCAGGTCTCAACATCTACATAATTGACCTTCCTACAACACCCTGAAGTTTTTCCACAGTAGCGTTTTAAGTTGTAAATGTTCATCCAGATAAACAGCTGTCTCCTTTCCTGACATATCCACAGCTGTTCCTCACCGGCATCATCTGCAGCCAGTTGTCATCCGCAGGATGTCAGAGAACATCATCGCTGAGGAACATTAACCTCTCACAAGTGCTTCCCTCCAAATGTGACCAGTATTTGCAGCACTGCAGTGTTGTGGCACAACCTCTATTGTGGCTCTCCTTAGCCTGTAGGGTGTTTTTAGAAAAACTGATTTATAAATAACTACAGATGACAGTCTGCTGATCAGAAGCCTATATTTACCATGGGAAGTTGATGTAATGTCATGCAGGATTTGACAATTAACCTTGAGAATTCCTGAAGTATATTCTACATCTTCTGAAAAATTTTTGAGTAAAACCAAGAAGTAATAAAATCAGAAACCCGTGTTACACTCTTCCTTTGAATTGCAGAAGATAATCACTATGTTATCCATAGTAGTAAATGAGAAATGCTAATTTTACCTCTGTTTAATAATAGATATCTGGGTTTGCCATTTTGTTGTTTTCGGCATTAGCAACACAGTCTGATACTATCACTTTTTCTTCCATCCCAATACATTCTGTTAATTCAGAAGAAAAATCTGTCCTCTCTAGTTGTTTTTGCTCTATCTGACATCTGTGCCAGTAATGTGTCTGGTCAGGCAGGAACTGTGCTGTGATTTGGGCAGAATAATCCTGGCAGCATAAACCCAAGTGAGAACTGCACTGTACTTGGAACACATGGTAAATGACACTGTCCTTGCCATGACTGGGGTCTCCCAGGGGGTAGTTCTACCTACCTACACCTACAGCTAGTTGGTGCCTGGCCATTGTGCATAGGCAGATCAAAATCATTGTTTGATCATGCTCAGGTCTTCAGTATATGGCTAAAGGCCAATACATCCATTCACACTCACTTTGCACAGGTCAGTGAAAAAATATGGACTCTTACAAGGAATTAGCAATTTGTCTAAGGAATTTTGCCTTAGAAGTATATTGAGATCTGGATTTCAATGAGTTCTCCCTCCTGGGAGGTTGTTCTAATGGTGCTTTTCCCATATCTTGAATTTGTCATTTATTTCTATTGCCGATAAAACAGAAGCTTCAGCACTGAGGAAAAGCAGTTGCATGTAAACATTACTGGCCAAAGACAGAAAAAAATATACAGGTATGGATAAGCCCCTTATCTAGATACAGAGCATTTTGTGTGCCCCCTGGGAACATCAGAGCAGGGTGGAACATTCAAAAGCTGGCAGGAGAAAAATAGCCTTTGAGAACATAGTTTAAGTCCTAGGGAATATGTAATGTTCCCAGATAGGCAGTGAATATGCCCTCAGCAAGGGACGAGGTCAGTGTGTCCTCAGGGTACTTTTCCAAATATATTAAGCTTAAGGTCAAAAACTGTAGTTTTCACTGTAGTCCTTAGGACTGTGAATCTGTTTCCCTCTCTGCACGAGCCACAGCATGATCTGGTTCTAAAGAACCGACAATTGTTGGTATATCTTGTAAAGTGACATAAAACAGAAAAGGAAATTAATGTAATATTAGAACACTGCTGCTTGATGCTAGCATTAAATCAGACCTTGTTATGAGTTTTATGGTAAAAATAATTTTAAAATGAGAAATCTCTAAGCCCTGCTGTTTGCAGATGTAAATTATGCACTTAGGATATGCCAGACTTAAGAAGCTAGAAAACATCTACTCTAGTATTAAAAGCAACCATGAGACCAACTTTAATCAGCCCAATGCAAGGTACCCTTTTCCATCAGCTGCATGCCTTGTGGGATGCGCTATGTTATTTATTTCCAATGCATAGATCTTCCATGCAGAAAATATAAAGACTTGGAAATCAGAAAAGAGCTCTGGGGTTGGTGACTCAGGGCATCCTGAGCCCAAGATGGTTATAACTGTGTAATTCCTCTCTGAGCCACTGAAAGAGGAGAGACCTACTGGTGGTGATTAATGTTATATTGTAAAGTTCAAACAAGCTTCCCAGCTTGAACTGGAACCGGCACTGAGGATTCAACAGAAGATTTATTTTGAGCAGGTCTGCAATCAGGATCTTATGGCAAACTTATGGCAACTTACAAATGTGGCCACAGGACTTAAAGTTCTTTTATATTCCCAATAATATCAGAGGGACTTAAGTACCTAAGTACTGCCAAAGATGCAAGTTTAAATCACTTTCAAAAATGAAACAAGGACTTTTCATACATTTTAGCTAAAATCTTTCTTCTGATAGATTTAATGTAACTCTATTTCATCTCTGTTCTGTGGCCTCTACGCACTTGTGGTACCATGAGGCACTGTTTAGTAAACAAGGGTAAAAGTTTTTAACCACTAACATGACATATTGACAAATTCTGACAAGGAAGAAAATCATAGTAAGAAACAGCTGTTTACATTCCTTGGCAGTCTCCATGTCCTTCCTTGTGATTGTGTGTCTGTGTGGAAAATTGTTCTAGGAAACCTTATTATTCTTGTAGAAACAATTGCTGGCATTTTCTTGCTTCTTGCAAACAACTAAATCTTTGCTTCCTTTTCTTTCCTCCTTGTCCTCATCTTCTTCCCCAAACATTAACTGTTCTCTGTGGCTTTGCTGCGTCGGAACTGAGGGAAGAGCTTTGGATGGGTTGGCAGGCTGACCTACATCACAAGCCCGTGCAATCACTTCCACCACAGAGAAGTCCCTAATTCAAAGCAGCAGGCTGTGCTAAGGCTTTCCAACATACAAAAAAGCCCTCAGGCTGAGGAAGAGGAGTAGTTCTTCCTCCTGTGTGAAGGGCATAGCTAAGAGAAAAGCAGTGTGCCTGCACTCCTGCACCATTCATCTGTTCCTTGAATCTGTCACCATCAAAGTGACAACTCAAGCGACAACTACTTTCAACCTGCTTTAATTTATATAACAGATTAATATATTGGCAAATTCTCTCCTTTCACTCTTCAGCTACTCTGAACCTACGAACCTAGCAACCTATGAAAAGTCTAAGTGATTATTTAAGCACTTTCCTCCAAAGGTGCAAATTAAGCTCATCTCAGGAAAGAGAAAATGTGCACATTAATTATACTAATAATTTAATCAATTAAATAGTTGACATTTTAGCCAAGTAGGCAGTATTTGCCTTTCTGGATGGAAAAGCTCATTGTTGTGCTGTTGATGCCTGTTAAACACAGCTCACATGAGTTGGATTCCTGTTTTTCTTCAATTCTGTTGCTGTGCATGCCTTATTAAGTCATTTTTTATATAAGTGGAGTACTTCAATCCCTTTTTTCTGCATAGTTTTTGCATCTTTACAAGGCAGTGTGGGGTGTTAGCCTATCAGTCGATTTTCTTCAGCTGTCACTCAAACCGATTGCATGACTTGATTCTCTGGTTAAAAAAATTAACAGAGAAACTGCCAGTCATGTTTATTAAACAATCCAACAACAGAGAAAGTGCAAGCCTAGAATATTGTCCAGTTTCTGTAATTATACACTGTGAAAGTAATAATTGTATGATAGTCTAGCATTCATTATGAGAGCTTAAGTGCTCACATTATAATCTTCTATTTTGAGGAAATTATTCTCCTGTCATAATTCTGCTCAGGTATAGAGCTAGGGAAATTTGTTCATAATCAATCTACAAATGTGCCAGTAAACTGGCAGCTTGATTTCTGTTCAAAAAATGCAAAATATTTTTTCTAAAGACAGGTAGCAAATCTTTGGCTCCATTCATCTTGAATATTTCATAAAATGTGGACTTAAGCCAAAGTCTCTATTAAAATAGTGCTACTATTAAATTGCTGTTTAAACAGCATGGTTGTTATATAGGCAGAGTGTATACCTTACAGTAACAACTACACAACTACTATATGTGGTTGTTCTGGAACGAGCCATTG
>JAUBOD010000825.1:721312-744589 GCA_032353885.1 Nothura maculosa | reverse complement strand
GTGGGTTCCTAGAAGTCTACCTGATCCACGATGGTGGCGCCTTGGGGCACACACAGTGACAGAGTTTCAAGCACTCGTGTCGCATATCTGCCTTTCAGGAGCTAAAATCCGAGAAACAGACAACATCTCATGTGAAAAATGGTAAATGACTTCCTGACACTATAGAAAGCCTGTAAAAAAGTGCACATGCAAATAGACTCAAATACTTGAAATTCAAATTCCAATAGTATATTCTGTGTCCTTTTTTGTTACTATTACTGAAACCATTTTTTTTTAATCATAAAGATTCATGCTTGGCATTAAATTGTTACATGATATCAATTCCAGAGGAGTGATTTTTTTACTATATATGTCCTGGGTTTGGTTTCTTGGTTATTTTTTGTAAACACATTTTACATCTAACTACCTCAGCTGCCTTTTGTTTTGTTTCGGCACATACAAAGTCATGCACTTTCTATATTTGGGGTGGGGGGTAGGTTCTTTCCATTTTGAATAAGCAGGTTCAAAGCCATGTTGATCAATTTATAGAGGAGATCAATTTAACAAGACATAATTATTAATAGTTGCAGAACATACATTTTTTTAGGTTCTGTTGGGGTATACTTCAACTATCCAGAAAAAGAAAACACCATAAGCTGCTTATTAATTTGCCTTAAAAAATGTGTGCTCTTTCCTATTCAAGTTGTGTTATTTAACTCTTATCTTGTACACAATTTATGTGACAAAAGCTAAAGTAACAGTTGGCAGATAAATAGCAAATTGAACAGAATGGACCAATAGTTTCTCAGTTCTCTGTTGTAAACTGTTGCATTATACACTGATTGTGCTAAAATAATCGTTACTGTGCTTATACTCCTTAGTCATCATTGCAGAAATAAAGTTATGGAAGATCACATTTGTGTTTATGGAGCAGTGTAGATATCCCCCCAGTACAAGCACAGTGACTTGAGGTGAATGATAATCATTGCAGAACTTGTGCTTTGACTTGTAAACATTGTAAAAATGTATTTGGTATTTTATTTGAAATGAAGAATCAAAAATAGTTATAAAAAAAACTTCCTGTAAATATATATATTCTGATTCCATGTATACAAACATTCCTTTAGAGTTCAGATTGTGAAGAGTGTCTTTATTGGCTAGAGACTACTGTCTCCCATGGCAGTGGTTACATGTGCTATAGTAAAGAACACAGTGTGTGAAGTATTTGATGTACTGCAGTACCATAGTTCTTTTGGTCTGTTAAGTAAGTTGCAATTTGTGATGAAATGAAGTTGAAAGTAGTGCTTCATACTAACAAATTTCCTTGGTTACAATTTGATTTTTCTTGTAAAACTTAAAAGGAAAACTTGAAAATTTTATATATTTGGATTTTGTAGATTTTTTTTATTTTATTGCAACACAAGGTACCAAAATCATTAAATAAAGTACACTGTGGTCATTTTACCATATTTCTAGAGTCTTTTTTAAAATACTTCTTCCCTGATGGATCAGCAAAAGAGCGGTATCTGTTGCCCCCCTGAAATTATCACTGAACAAGACCAAAGCAGATTTAGTTTGAGCAAGGGAAGGACCAGATGACCTGTTTCAGAATTATAGGCAATATTATCATATGACAACATTTGGCTCTGTTGTATTTGTGTAAGTTCATAATAATTTGTAATTTACGGGTTTTATGGGGCAGATCTGGAATTACAGCAAGTAACCCAGCAGAACTCAGTTTTCTTCAACAAGGATTTCTCTTTAATAATATATATCAGTTCTTATACACATACACTACAATCTTTGAGAAATCTTAATGGGGGAAAACACATAACATGCAGTGCTCAAGCCACAGAATTATTCTAGGGCTCAGTGAGGCAGGTCAAGTAAATGGAGAGGGAAGTTTGGCCTCACCCCAAGGTGAGAAGGTTTAGTTTCTTCTAGTCCTGCATCATGGGCAGGTACTTTCATCACTAGGCTATTTCACAAATTGTTGGTGTATTTTACAGCACAGCATCTCCAGTGGCCTTAATAGCCCTCCTGGATTTCATTGCCTCTTTATCCTGTGCAATGGCACCCCAGGCAGGACTGAGAATTTGTGCAACAAAAAGCCTTTCTGTCTCTTAGCCTTTCTACTGAGATGCCATTTGCTGGTCTCTGTTAGGCCATCAGGAAAGACAGATGGGGAAAACAACCCACCCAGCCATAAACTAGCCATATAACTAAATCATTTTCTTAAGTTCAAAGACAGGAAATAAAGCACAGTGTTTTCATATTGCAGGAACTACAGCAATCTTAGAAAGTTATACTACAGGTAAAAAGTTCTTATTGTCTCCAAGTTCTCCTAAATGTTGCACAGGTATAAAATGTATTTGATCAGTGGCTTATGTGCTCTATAATGAAGCTGGAAAGCAGAAAAATAATTATTTATGCTGTGTAGTATTTCTGCTCTGCTACATTGAGTTTGCTGACATGGTGTCTAGTACTCCAGGCCCCACTTACTGTCACAGACACAAAACATCTCATCTTGCTCCTGCCTAAGGCTGAAACATCATGTGCATTGGCAAGCAGTGAACTTTCTGTCTTAGATGGACAGATATTTTTCATTTACAAGAAGCTACAAACAAAAACAAAGTCAGGAGTCTTTTTCATATTCTTTTCCACAAGCATACAATGCTGTACTTTGTAGGATCTCTAGATTTCAAAATCATCATGAAGTGGAGAAAGCATTGCTCCTCCTTGGTGGATTTTCCAGTAAGGAAACCATTTATCTTTAATTAGGTTCTTGTTAAGTGCATTGAACATAAACTGAACTCCCACAATCACACCCACCAAATATATGAAGTGTTTTGCTAGTGCTGTGTAACTGGTAAAAAACCTGCTAGGATTTACACACCTTTCTATTTTCAAGAAGACTGGTTTCTTACTAAGCAAATTTATCTTTTTATAGAGGGCAAGATCATTGGAAATGCCCGAAAACATAGGAGCATAGGCTTTCATTCATTCCCTTTATAAACATTGCAGTTGTGCTAATGCATTATCACTGATACTGTGGGACCTTCCATTCTGTCTCCAAACTATCGCACAGTTTTAAGTATGTTCATGCTCTGGTGAGGCTGGCTCTGGAGTTATTGTGTGCAGTTCTGGGCTCCCCAGTATAAGAGGGACATGGAGCTTCTAGAAAGAGTCCAGCAGAGGACAACAAAGATGATGAAGGGAATGGAACATCTCTCATCTGAGGAGAGACTGAATTGGGCCTGTTTTCTCCAGAGAAGAGAAGGCTGAGAGGGGATCTGATTAACATGTATAAGTTCATGAAGGGAGAATGTAAGGAGGAAGGGGCCAAGCTCTTCTCATTGGCGGCCAGTGACAAGACAAGAGGAAATGGGTCTAAGTTGAAGCTCAGGAAGTTCCATCTCCAGATAAGGAAGAACTTCATTACCGTGAGGGTGACAGAGCCCTGGCACAGGCTGCCCAGGGAGGTTGTGGAGTCTCCTTCTCCGGAGAGCTTCCAAACCTGCCCTGTGCCCTGTGCTCTGGGTGACCCTGCATGTGCAGGGGGACTAGATGACCTCTGAGGTCCCTTCAAACCTTAAGCATTCTATGATTCTATGATTCTGTGATTCATTTAAAATTAATTTTAATTTCCTCTATCTGTAAAATTTACACCACTCCAGATTTAGATCAATTCATAAAACACCAAAGACTCAGAAATCATCATGAAGCCCATAGTGGTGAGTATTTCCTGAGTTCAGTAGAAGCAATTGCCCTAATATATATGATCATCCAAGCTTACCACCCTAAATTTCCATGCTAAGTGCACAAAAACCAGCTGTGTCCTTCAGCTTCCCTCTCCCTGAACCCCAGGAGATAACAAGAGCACTTGCTCCCCTACGGAGCGCACTCATTACACTCATCCTCAACTTATCCATCTTTTTTCCTTTTCTGTTCTTGCACTTCTCCTCCTCCCACTCTTCTCTCTTGCAGATAGCACTCACGCTCCCATTTTCTGCCCTGCCACTTCTGCTCTGCCTCATGTCCTGTGCCAATTTTCACACGGTACCTTGCTTATGTGACCTCCCTATTTCACCATACGCCTTTTCCTCTCTCCCCATCAACATGTACCTCATTTTCCTGGGCGTGCAGAAGGCAATCTGGATTCTCCTCATTGAGTTAGTGTTATGGCACATTCACCAGTCACAGTTCAGCTGCAGACCCCATGGAGACATGCCAACCACTAATGCTCCCAGCCTGGAAAATTGCTGGAAATCAAAGTTTCCATAAAAGGGGAATATCTCCTGAGTACTGGCACCAGGAGCATGTGCCTTTTCTTCTAGTTGTCTCCGGCTACCTCTGCCTTAGGAGATGTCTCTTCTTGTGACACCCAGCTTGAAAAGAGCTCTGCAGAATCCTTGCTTCAACAGGTAAGCAGCAAGAAAAAGTCTTTGGGCCCAGGGAGGGGAAAGACATCTGCCAGCAGGAGGTGTATTTAGCTGGAGATTGTATTGGATTTGTTTTGGAAAGTGCTCAGCATGCTGCAGTTTCCGAACTCAATAGGACCTGAGAGGGCTCAGTGGCTCTGAAGGTCTTTGAAAGACCCTTGTTTTTCACATTGAGCTGCCAAGATACCTCAATGTTCAGGGTGGTTAGAGGGGGTTTTGGGGCACATTAGCTTTGACTCCGGTGTCTGCAACACCCTTTCTCCTTGGGACCTAGCTCACATGAGTCTAGATAAGCAGACGTAGTTGTCCTGAATGAGCCATGAGCTAGCTTTGAAATCTGCTCTGAAGGTATTTGTATCAAATAAGAAATTGTGCTGTTCCCCTTAAATCAGTGCTCTGTCTTGGTTTTGTCATGGTCACCTCAAATACACACAGCTTTAATTTCCTCCTTTTCAAATTCAAGAGCAAATGAGCAAATGTAGAGCAGAAAAGAGCAAATGTAACTTTTAGTTACATAACAGGGTAACAAGGAACATCTGAAGACTCCTTCAGACCCAGCACTCAGAACATTGCAGTTCACCCATTCTTAGTACACTTGTTTGTTCCTATGGATCTCTTTATTTGCTTGTCTGATGATTTTATAACTCAAGATTCTCCCTTTAAGGCTTTTTCTGCTTTTGTTTGTCTCTGTTTGTTTACTTTAAATGCCTGTTAGTCTCTGATATTTGTTTCTGTGCTTTCCTTCAGGGATTCGGTTTTGCTTTCAGCTGTATTTTGCCATCTGCTACGTCTGAGTCTACGTTTCAAGCACTGTCACCTTATGTTGGCTTTGATTCCAGCTGGCTGCAGCGGTGGGAGAGGAGCTTTGTGGTTACGCTACACCTGGGTGGTGTTTCACCAGAGGTCTCATGTCCTGAGGAATGTCCTAACAACAGCCTGATGAAAGCAGGGACGTTAATCCACATATAAACTAGTCTGATGGGTCTGAGCGCTTTACTGTGCTCTTTATCACTTAATCTGTATCCCATGCCATCTTTTGCCTCCAGGTTTATTACAGAATCATAAGTGTTGCCTTGGAATTTCCTTGGCCTTTATATATGATGTCACCATATTTTCAAATCAAGAAAACCCAAAACAAAGGCATCTTGCCTTAGCTGACATAGTCCCTAAGGGCATTTGCCATTTCTAGACAAGTGTTTTAAGTGTCCAAAGGAAAGCAAGGAACTCCTATATATTTAAACTCTGTTACAGCATGAAACAGATAGCATATCTTAATGCTAACCCTTAATGAACACCAAATATCATACCTGTGTGAGCACTATACACAATATAGCATATTGCAAATATAATGAAAGAATGAGGCCATGATTTAAGTTCTGTGCTACTGTATATAGGAGGAAAGGGCTTGTCTTGTCTTCCATGGGCAGTGCTGGTGCTTGTACACAGGGGTTACATTCCTGCCACCTCCCTTCCAGCAGCAGTAGACAGGACATTATTAGTAATTAAGAATAAACATGCCTTATGGTCATAGGGCTTTTCCAGGAGACATGAATTCCTACATATCACCTCCAACTAGTAATTAATCAAGTTCAACCTTTAGATGGCTTTTTGCTTTTATATTTGATCTATCCGATGTTTAAAGTTATGGATTTGCAACTCTATTCTGTTTATTTATTTATTTATTTAAAGCAGTTTCCTCCATTTGGGGATGTGACCTTGTCCTAAACTGTCACTCGGTGCTAGTAAAGACACAGGATCGTGTGTTGGATGCTTTTCCTCTGATTTCAGAGTGAACACTTTCACATCCTAATGGGATACAATGTCATGAAAATGGTGTATTATCTAATATACAAAATTAGATTTACCTTTCCTGTAGAGCATATTTGTGAGGCTTTAAAGCAGTCTTCCTGTTGCCAAGAAATTAAAGAATATAAGATTTACCAAGTACACATTCTATCTTTACTTTCCTCCATATGACTTACTAAAATCAGGCATTTTAATGAAACATGCAATTGAGATACAAATGTTCTTGAAAACTTTGGGATCCAAAGAATTGCCACTTAGGTTCTTTTCAAGGGCTCAGATAAGCTGTCTGAGAAACTACTGTTTGCTTTTCCTCACGCTGGTGAGACATTAAATTGCGGCTTGGGTAGCAGGGAAGCAAGAGGCCAGTGCCCAATTTGCCTGATACCGTCATCCTGCCACCTGCACGGTGTCACTGGCCACAGCAGCACACGCTCCAAGGCCATCACGTCCATGGTTCAGCATGTGGGCACTGCTGCAGCCTGGGTTTGTGTTGCTTGCTGGCCCCACAGCCCTTCCAAATTGCACAGAGGGGAATCACGTCATGGGAAGATGCAACCTCTTCTTTTAACATGGTTTTGAATACAAATCTTATAAAGTCTCTGCTTTAGTTAACTTCTCTTGCATAGATAATTCACTTTAGGCAGTGGTCTGTGCCACAGGATGCTTCCTACCACGCATTGAGATAATATTCCTATTTCTGCCTGGAGCAGAATTAAAATAGGAAGGGAAATGTTTTATATCATTTTTAACTGAGTGGTTTTCCTTATGCATGCACATGCCACTTACTTTGAGGTCATAGCAGGTGTGTTTCCTAAAGGAAGAGGAAGGAAAATGACTGCAGCCTTCAGAAAGACAAAAATTCTTGGAAGAACATGAAAGTCTTGTGCTCATAACAATTTGCCTTGAAGAATTTATCTGATGTTTCACTGAAACCTGAATTATCAGAAGCTGTAACTTTCTCTGCATTAACTACTACCTCAGTTCAAGAGAAGCGCTGAAGAGATGGTATTTGAATTCAAACAGTAAACAAGATTCCTAGGGAGATGCTGCAGCTCTTACTGACTTTGCTGGTATAGTTGGAAGAAAACAGGCAAGCTTCTGGGGTCAGTCTCTCTGCTGCTTATGCTCTATCTGCCTAAAGTTACAGAGCAAATATACAATGAATCTGTGCCTAGAGAAGCAGGTGTAAATGTAGCTCAGTGCACACTGATGGAGAGGGCAGTCGAGGAGGAGATGTTGTGAGGAGGCAGATGGAGGGCGATGCTGGAGCTGGGTGCTGCCGGATGCTGCACCTGTACGGGTTGAGATCTGTGCTCTGCTCTATCCAGGTCTTGCACATCCTATGTTTAAATAGAGGCTGCAAAGATGACTTTTCCATACTGCCTTTTTCAGACCAGATCAGGCTGCATGAATAAATAGCTCCCTGAGTGCCAGCTTGCATTGCTGGCAACGCACTGACCTGAGCATTTCTCTTGCTGAAGCTGTCAGGACTTGAATGCAGAATTTGGTATTAACGCTCAGAGAAGCTCAGCTGAAGTATTCAGAGGAATAGCCTCTGCTTCAGTGATGTGGTTTTCCACTCATGCCAAGACAGCAGTGCTTCTAAATTCTCATGCCCTTAATGTTTCTGACATCAGAAACACTGGCGGCAAACTTCCAACCAATATGCTGGGGAAAAAAAATAGTAAAGTTAACAAAAAATGTTAGCAAGTCATCCCTCTTCTCACTGTGAGCTTCCCTGCGCAAATATCCTTGTGCTCAGATGCCTATGGAAGAGTTGCCATGCTCAGGTTTTGCCATGCCTCAGATTGCCTTGCCCTTGACAAGCTACAGGAGAGGTGGTGCCTGTGAAAAAAGCCAAGCAAACCTTACCAAGGATCTATAAAAAACAGGTTTATGTATGTTAAGTGTGAAAAAGAAAGTAGGTTTGGCACCAAGTGGTAACCAGGCAAGGCTGATTTCAGACTACAACGGCCTTATCTCTGAGGATCAGACATACTTCCTTTCATCTTAAAAAGGAGTGTAAAGGAGTGCTCTGAGCCACACGGAGCCATCTGGCACTTTGACAGCTTTTCAGACTTGAGACATCCCGCCTCTTTCTGTACCACAGGCTCAGTGCTGGCCAGGGGCAGCTAAAGGACTCCTGTGACTGCAGTTGTAATGGGGCAGCATGACTCTCTCAACATGGGGCAAAATGGACTGCGGAAAAAAAAAAAGAAAGAAAAAGTGACTAAAACTGAGTACAGAATCTGTGTTTCCATTTCTGATAGATTTTTGTAAGACTGGTGAATCCTTGGGAAAAATAAACCATCAGCTTTCTCTCCAGAAGCATAAGGTAAATCCAGCCCAGAGAACAGCATGGGATCCTAGGAAGGGAAATGGTCATGAATGGTCATGGTTCATGGACTCCTGGTCATTCAGGCCAATGGTACATGAACTACCTGCAATGGGCCACATTCTCTTGATCTCATGTCTTTGTTTCTTTCAAGACAACACCCGCTGAACCCCTTGAAGTCAGCTTCACTCCCTCCTAGCCATGGCACATTCATGGTGGGCTGAATCACCACCACCTTCCCCCCGATGCTCAGCCAGAGCTGCTTGTATTTCTCCAAACGCAGAGCAGCAGTTGTTCCCAGCAGTTTGGTGTTAAATCTGAGCCTTGGGTGTCAGTTGCGGTGTCCCTAAGGAGCCTGGACGGACAGCTCTCCTCCTCCGCCCGGGCGGCCTGTCTGCTCTGCCACCTGCCTGGCTCGCGGCCCAGCCAGGCCCAGCTCAGCCCATGTTGAAACAGGGCAGGCAGAAAGGGCCAATATGGTGACGCTCCTCTCAAAGGACAGCCCTCATACCACAGTCACAGTCCCTCTTTTTTCAAGCAGTCCCCACTCTCCAGCTAAAATGACATCTGAGGCCCATGCTCCTTTATTTCGCAGTGTATCTGGTGACTTCCTTGGGCTCCTTCACGCTGGGGCTCTGGAGGATCAGTACTGCCAGCGTTTCTTGAGCCTGAGTCACTGTTGTGAAACCTCTGTGTTTCAATCCTAATTGCACTGATGTGAGCACACTGCTAATACTGGCTCTGTTTTATATCATAAAGGTGGGCCCTAGTGCTGAATTCACAAAGGTGTGCAACTTCCGAGCTGGTGGAAATATTCCTGCAGCCTTAGCTCCCACATTTACAGAGAGCATTTGCATTAAAATCAGCAGCGAAGGCTCCAGAAATCATTATTTCCTTGCTATTGCAGTAGCACCCCTGTTGTTGCATGGCTTGAAGAGCCAATCAGTTAGAAATGAGCCCATCTAGAGCAATCAGCTAATGAGAAAGGATTAAGCCCAACAACAAAGCAAGCACAAACTGCTATCATCTCGCCATGCTCAAAGCCACAGGCACATTGGACAACAGCATGGGTTTGCTGTTTCATTTGCAACAGGTCAGTTCCACGTTCCTACTTATACAGAAGAAACAGGGCATCTCATATATATACATACTGCTGTGTAAATAGGAAGGCTAAACAGTGTCTGGTCCTGTAGAATTGGTCAGAAAAAGCTACAAGTTAAGTTAGAAACATTGGTTGGCATTCTCCATTTGCCTTTTTAGGCCAATTCCCTATCACCATTGCTCCCATAAATGTGTTTCTGTGCCCTAGGGTGTACTTAACTGCCCACATGCTAAATTCTCCATTAATCCCCTTTCCACAGACAGCAGGCAAAGCTGTCTTCCAACTTCAAATGCCTATCAAACTGTACATATGTATCATGGATGAGCAGTGCTTTGCAGAGCTAAACATTGAAGCATAAGGCATGGAGCAGCCAAAGCAACTTGAGGGTGGTGTGTTCAGCAGAACTTCAGACCCAGGAGCTGCAGCAGAATGGTGGAATAAATTACACAGTGTAAGAAGGTCTGCCAGTTCCTCTTCTCAAGCTGCAGCACAGAAGCTTCCTTCTTCCAGAGTGGTAGCTGCAGATACTGTAAGAACGACAGAAATATAACAGGAGCTCTTTCAGTCAGTCTTTTATTCCGTCATCTTTTCCTCCAACAGACCCTGCCAGGGGCAGGCAGTGCCTGTGGAGCTTCCCCTGCCTGAGCTCCAGGTTCATCCTCCACGTTGGATGCACTAACCATGGGAGAGCTGATCCAGCCTGCGCTCCAAGGGCGTACTTTGCATCAAGTCTGCTCTACTCCTCTGCTGCTCCTGGCCCTACACAGAGGTAAAAAAAAAGGAGCCAGGAAGCTTTCATGCCTGCAAATGTGACGCAAGGCTGCCCAGAATCAGGATTCCCAAACAAGCCTGGAGATTGTGTGTGCACCTGTGTCTTACTTACAGAACCTGTTTTCATATGTTCACATTTTTATGAAGCCTTCAGAGACTGAATCAAATTCCAATCAACCTTACCCTTCAAGCTTGCTTTCAAAAAATATCAAAAAGTCTATCTGGAATGTGCAAAAATACATGAAAACAAGTCTGTAACTGCCCACTAGTTAGGAAAACTAATCCGCTGCAGTACCAATAGGAGAAAAGTCATCCATTTCAGAGTGGGTAGGACATTTTAAAAGCCCTGCGGATCTGCCAAGAGAGAAGTTTCTACACAGTAAGAAGTGTGACCACTCAAGAAGTATCTGGAGTGCTGGCAGCTCCATCACAGCCATTGAAAGAGCAGCTCCTAAAATGTGTTTACGTATCTCCTGTAACCAACAGGAGACCTCCTGCATGTTCATGGGGTTCTACCTTCTCCTTCACTGATGAGAGTTAATTAAGGGAGGAGTGAAGCTGCTCTGCTATTGCAGAGAAGTCCAAGGGCACAGGGAGCACAGATCTGACCGGCACTCTTAGGAAAACAGGAAAGCAAAACTTGGGACACATGAGGCTCAGGCATTTCTGCAGCAGGATTCATCCTATTCATCTGTCACAGATTCTCTGCAAAGATTTCAAGAAACTGTAAAATACTACTGTTCCTGGTGTTTGGAACATTTTGTTTCCCAGTTAGGAACAAGAACTAACTAAAAATAATTCAGCTTTGTGCCTTTTTCTTGTTTTTTAAAATCTTCTCTGAATAACACAGTGTTTTCTTTGGTGTTTTATGTGTACATTTGGCATCTTTTTTTTCTCTTTCTTTCTCCAGAGTATGCAATGGTTTTACCTAGAAAACAGGAGCCAAAGGTGACCAGAAGAATCCATTAGTTTTAGCAACTAATAGGGAAGCTGGGCCATGATGGTCTTATTCTCATGTGATGGCTGTGACACAAGGCCTGGGGGAATAGACCTGACTCAGCTCCACAGTGAGGAGAAAGGAGGCTGGGCCTGCCTTGTAAATACAGCCTGATGCTGATTCTAAATTGTATCTTAACTGCTTGTAGTATTTTAGACACACACAAAGAACAAGCAGAATTGCCAACACATGATTAAGAAAAACTTTTGAGCTGTAGTGAAATGTTCTATTACATTTGTGGCCAGTTTCCTGACATGTTCAATATATATTAGGAAGAAAATTCAAGATACTAAGCAGCGAGTTTGCAAATAGTGTTTGTGCCAAACCGGCTTATTCAAAAAAAGCAACAAATTGCAAACACTGCCAATAACTCACAGCGAGAAAAGTGATTTGCTTGTGGTTCCATATACTCCTCCTTTATACTTCTTTTTTTGGTGGAAAAAAAGATATTATTCAAAACACAATTTGGCTTCTATGAGAGGCGTAACAGGGAATAAGCTCTGCAGAGCTGGCAAGGGTTAAAACAGAAAGTCTGTTGCTGCATCAGTCTCTTCAGAGCAGCAGCATGAATCAGGGCAAGGGGACGCCTGTCCAGCGAGACCAAGGACAGCAGGGCTGCTGCCACCCATTCCAGCCATGTGGAATTCCATGGTGCCAGAGCCCATGTCCAGGCTCAGTCTCCATGCTGCAGCCAGGAGGAGGCCAAGCTGCATTGTGCCAAGCTGCAAACAGTGGCTGCTGCACTAGTAGCCTGGCTTTATTCCCTAAACAGCTAAATCCGCTTGTCCTGGCTACACTCCTCATGTAGAAAAGGGCAAACCAGGAGAAGGAGAACCCTGGAATGTCTTCAGCACATCACAGAATCATGGAATGGTTGAGAGTGGAAGGGATCTCTGAAGATCATCTAGTCTAACCCCCTGCTCCAGCAGGGACACCCAGAGCACGGGGCACAGGGCGGCATCCAGGTGAGTTTGGAAGATCTCCAGAGAGAGAGGTCTTCATCCAAAGACCCTCATCCATGAACATCCAAATGTTCATGGAAAACACTTTCTATCTAGTCTAACTGGGCTAAACCTTTCTGCAAGTCTTTCTGCCCAACAAAGAGGAAACCAAATCAGCTAAATCCAATCTACAAGATTATTTTAACTGTCTCTCTCCGTATCTCCCTTCTTCAATGAAACAACGACAGGTAATCACTTACCCACCAAATCTGCATGAATACCTTTTTATTTTTCACTTTTGCTACTTACTTTTTGTGTGGAAACTTAAATATAGCTTAATGGCATTGCAGTGCCTGTAAGGCCTCCTTTGACATTCACTAAAACTATTTAAACTCAGACTCATCATTTGTGTGACTTCTGTCTATTCTTCCACTATTATCCAAACTATTTTTCATTTAATTCATTTCCTTTAATTTCTTCTAGCTCAGAAAAGCTTCTTCGGGAATTACATACTGCTCAGAAGCAATGATAATTCAACAAGGCAGAGCATTTATATTTTCGTTTAACTCAAAAATAAAACAACACAATCCCAGAAGCCTGTTCCTGTTGTCAATTTTATTTGGAAGGTATCTACTATACATTTTAAAATATAGAAATAAATATGAAAGATCTATACAAATATGAATACCAACATCTAAGGAGTACCAATACTGCACTTGATTTTAATACTTGTTTTTGAGACTTAAAAGGGCAAAAGCTGCATCAAACACTGTCCTTGAATTTAGTAAAATAAATGTCAGAAAATTTACGATTACAGAGGTTGCTTTGTAATGTTGGCTGTAATTCTAATGGGACATTTTAAAATGCAATTTCTTCAACATATATGCAATCACAGTGCTTAAGTTTGGTTTAGTCGCCTTGAGAATTCTGCAGTAAAGTGTGGTCTAACACTTTCCTCAAATAGGACAGAAAACATCATAGTTAGGCTGTGCTCGCATGTAGTATTTTGGCATTCGCTGCTCTAGTGACACACGCTGAAATAGAGGGTTTGTGAAATAGAGGATAGTCGAGGCAAATTAAATTTCTGTAGTTGAGAACAACGATGGTTTTTCAGACCACAGGCCTTGAGTAAAGCCGAGCAGAAATCATGACATATTTTGTACTTGTTTTAGGTATTTGTCTAGTTTTAGGGGCTTTAGCAGTAGCGTCTAACCCTGCACCGTATTATGGGGTGTTAGGGTTAGTAGTGTGTGTTAACACAGTATTTTTGAAATATGGTCCAGCAACTTCAAAGGATAAAATCTTGTCTCCCAGTAAAATCCAAATCATCGAAATGAACAGCAAACACACAAACAAAAGCCTTGGAAATGGGCATTTGCTTTTTACCAAACACAGTTTTCTCCCAAGCTTTAAAATATTTAATATCCAAAACATTTTCTGTGGTGCTGAAGTAAAAAAAAATACATAAAATAAGTGAATTTCGGGAGGAGAGGAGGGCATTACAGATCATAATTTATAGAACCTTTCCCACACTGTGACTTATTCCAGCATAGGGAATCATCCACATGCACTTATGTAATACCACTGATTTACACAATTAAGGGCATATAAGGCAAAGCAGGTGCCTAAATGACTAGAGGATAATAACTCGAATACAACTCATTAAAAAAAAGTTTTTTATTTTAGTTGAGAAAAGGTCAAAAATCCAACACTATTGAAAGGAGACCACATAATAAACCAAAAAAATTCTGTTGCCTTTGCTTGAGGAATCTGATCTCATCCCAAAACTAGAGAGTTTCCAGATGTTAACTTAGGAACTGCAGATTAAATTTGCTGGCAATCAAAGGAAATAGTTCAGATATTTCCTATTTGGACAATGACAGCACAGGCTTTAGTTCATCTCGGTGTTTTTTCCCTAAGAAAGGTGTTTAGGCTCGCCCTCTCAACCCCATTTAGTAACTTCTTTTCTTTCCTTCAAAATAAAGCATTCTGAACTGAAGCGTGGTACTAAATGAGACCCTCATTTCCACTTTCCCAAGTACAAGTGCTTGGTTCATTCTGCCAAAGGGGAATTTGCAGATTCAATCAGTATGTGGGAGAGTACTCTGTTCAGCAGTCAATAGCGAACAGGGCTCTGCCTCTATGAGCGACTGCTGTGCAGGGCTCCAGCCGGCTGCTCGGAGCACTTCTGGCCCCGAGCTGCTCGCTTCACCACAGGGTTTTGCTCAGTCTCCACCGCTACAAACTCTTCCGAGTGAGCCCAGCAAAACTGCCCCGTTACAGGAAGGGATTTTCCGGATTTTCCAGGTACAGCTGGGGTTCTGTGCAGCAGGCTCACTGCTCACCCGCATGGGCTCTCCCAGAAGCTCCAGAAACATGGCCCAACGGAAGCGTTCCCAAGAGCTGCGGGGTCTGGCCTGGCAAAACCCGGTTCTAGGGACCACACGCCTACTGCGGGACTGCAGTCAGAGTGGGTGACATTTATGCCCAACGGCAGCCATAGGTTTTATATATATATATATATATATATATATATATATATATATATTTAAAAAAGGATATCATGAACATAAAAGTTTGCTGTGTCATTTTTTACAAAGAAAACAAAACTCCACACTTTCAAGGAAGGAATGTATTTGTCAAAAATGAATTTTGTCCCATTATGAATGATTTCCTGAGCTTGAAATTGAACAGAGGAACAGCAAAAGGAAAGTGTCTTATATCACCAGTTACACAGCTGTATCACTAGGGCAGTATTTTATACTTACATTTCTGTTATAAGAAGAGTTAATAAGTTACAAATATGACTTTGAGAACATTATAACTAAAGAGTAGTTTATTCAGAGCACCTTAATCTTCTTTCTGTCGTGTATGAAATCGTTCCATTAAAGCCCTAAATACATTTCCAGGTATTTTCTGATGTTTGTCTATTAGAGACTGGATTGCAGCTTTTGCCTGTAAAGAAAAAGATAAGTTTTGAGGAGAAAAAAAAACTTTGTATTGTTAGAACAAGCAAACAACTTCTGGGCTGTTTTTCACCTGTTCAAATACTGCAGAAACACTTCAGGAGCAAAATACTATTTTTCATATTTATGTCCTCAGGACGCGTCTCTGGTATCACTAGAGCCCAGTCCAAAACCAACCCAAACGCAGTGCATGTTTTCTCTGCAAGCTCCCTGGCAGCCGTTATCACTGTGTTCACAAGCTCTGCTAGTGACAGGCAGTAGTAAAATGATGATGCACTAAATTAACGAGCAGAGCGAGATCCACAAGGCATGTCCGTGCCTGTGCACTGCAGCTTAACCCAGAAACTGCTGCCTGTGCCCAGGCTGGCAGCAGTAACAGCTCTTGCCAGGGCAGTGCAACAGCACTGCAAGGACTTGCAGACTCTCTCCAGGGGCAGCACTGGAAATGCAGCCATCTCCTGCTCCATCCCCTTGGCTTTTTCCAAGTCACGATCCCTGCCATCCACCCGCTAAAGCAGCAGGTCCAGGGGAGCATGCTTAGTCACACTGCAATACTGCCTATGACAGCAACATTCACTCAGAAACACAGGCGGCCAAGAAGTTAATAACAGCAGCCATTCCTACTGTATAAAAGCTTTACAGGGAACTTCCAAATGCAGGGCAATCTGCAGAGATTTGTAGGGACACAGAGCAACCTTCCCATTGCGTCCAGAGAAGCAAAGTCTGCTCCGTTCTTAATTCCTAAGGCAGCACAGCGGCCTATTTGCTTTTTGTAAGCTGAACATCAGCCCGCTCATTTGAGAGGTCGCAAAGGTGATTTTTGGCACAAGTTCTTAGTACAAGAACTGCCACAAGGTCTTACTGCTTATATGAAAAAGACAGAAGCGAGAGTGAGCATTAACGTGACACTCCCCAGCGCGGCTGGAGCTCACATAAACAGACATTCTCAACCAAAAATCAGCAATTTAGAAGCTCTATCAGACTGAACCATGTGTAAAACCCACCAGAAATACTCACTTTTCCATAAGCAGGTCATATGATAATGCAGATAAAGATTTGAAGATGACATTTTGCACAGATCTTATCAGAGGACAAGGTAACAACAGACAACAGAGCTGAAACCAGTGTGGTCAAAATTAACAATTTCCTTCCCCTCATGTGAAGTCTCTTCAATGCTAATAATGACCATTTGTGAAGCTTTCAAAAATAGATACTGCAACCTCTGGCAGCCTGATGACTTACCAGCTTTGTGTCTATGCACGTGAAAGCTATTCATAAATTCAAGCAACACCAAAGCCTGTCACTCCTCTCCATAAACCATGTCAGGCTGAGTAAGGGGGGGGCAATTTGCAAGTAAGTTTGTTGTGTGAGAAGCTGTAGGTCACAGAAATGGGAACACACTGTGCAAAGCTGTGAAATGATCTGGCTTTAGTATTTTTAATGCCCAGAATTTTCACAATTTGTGACCCAAGGGTAGCTACATTTAGTAAGCTTCATTAGTAGCTTTCTCAAAAGAGAAGAAAAATTTTAAAAAAGGTGTTTCCCTGAGTGTTTCCTTATCAACACTCAACACAGAACAGGTAAATGGAGGTACTTTTATCTGACTGGACTTCTTCAGGCTCTGAAGTGAGTTGCTTCTTGGAGCAAATTGATATTAAAAGGCCTACAGCTTCTACAAGTCCAGTTATAAAAGACAACATTTAGGAGGAGCATTCAGAATTCAGAGAAACCCCACTTATCAGGATTTCATCAACTGCTATAATGGGCTCCAACACAACAATCTGACAAGTATATTCCAGGGTTTTGTATTAAAAGAGTCACCATGTTAAGTTATGCACAAGATGCACATCTTACCTTTGCAGCTAGTTCCTCAGCAGTTACATTTGGTTCATATGGAATAGGATCTCCAATAAACGTACGGAGCTTGACTGGAAATCCACCATACATAGGAACTATCGGCAATCTAAGATATTCATACAGTGACCTAAATATTTCTAATGTGAAAGAATTTAAAGGGAGAGAGAAGGAGGGGGGGGCAAGGATGTGAGAGAGATGAGGAGCAAACAAGGGAGAAAGAACGAGAGAGGAGAGATACAAGAGATTAAGATTATTCTGGAAATTGCTTTTTCCTTCTTTTTTTTCCCCCCAGTATGTTTTAAAATTCAAACTAGTTTGTCAGATAATCCAACCTCTGCCTCACTTCTCAAGCAACATCTCAAACACTACTCTGCCCTTCACTTTCATCTCATTAAATATATATATGTGTGTGTGTATGTATATATATTTTTATATATATATATGCGCTAATGTAAGACTTGTTTCACTTCAGAAAGAAATCTGTCCTCCAAGAATAGTTGCAGAAAGAAGAGCAGGAAAAAACCCAGTAGCTCCTCTCTGCAAGGGGAGGCCACACAATGCAGTCTATAGTTGAAGTAATCTTGCAGGTCAGTTTAAGACACTAATATTGCTGAAAGACTGTTCAGTCCTACTGAGATCTAAAGGATCAATAACAGTCATATCTACCTCTAAGACAGACATATTAAAATATTAAACTTGCTCTTTCTGATCACATGCTGGTTGCTGTGAAACACTACAGAAGGAGAAGAAAAAGCAAACAAACAGGTTATTTAGTCCCCTGTAATTTTAATTTAAGATTTAGTCCCTTGTGCCACTTCCTAAGCACACTGACCAGAACACACTTCTCACAGAATAGGTGCTAACGTCATCTCTCTCAATTTTAAACAAGAAATTTCTTCAACTTAGTGTTGGCCTAAGAAAATCCTTATGGCCTGGGATATGATTTCTTCTGTGAACAACCTTGTAAGAACCAAGAACACCCCAAAACTGCCTCAACGCTGCAGTTGTTGGAACTGGAACATCCTGCTATCAACAGTATGTTGGTCAACCCCCCCAGCCCCTCTGCTGTAGGATATAAGCAGCAGGAACACTTTGGGCTTAGATTTCTATCTTAGGAAGATTCCCGTTAGTTTAAGGCCTTGCAAGCCCTAGCGCTTCTCCTGCACACAGCAGCTGTTGATTGCTGCTTATTTTTGTAGCAACTGAAGAACCTGGATCCTTCATGGATGCCCTCCTCCACGCAGGGAGCTGCCCCTGAGCAGAGGGCACAAAGGCAGGGACCTGCTTTGCCCTAGGGCTCTCTCATGGAGGTGCCCATGCCACACCTGGGCAGAACACGCCGTGTGGAAGAGACTGTTCCAGCCTTCCCTGCCAGAGAGCAGCTTGGAGAAGAAAAGATGGAGAAGAGCTGGACAGCAGCAGAGATGTGGGCATCCAACTGACCCAGCCAGGGATCTTCCTGGCTTGGACCCACCTGTCAGCGCGTGGGTTGGAATCCCCAAAGGAGGGAGGAAGGAGAAAGGCAGCAGGCAAATGCAAGGACCTTGAGCCACTTACCTAACTAGGTGGCACTTGTACTTCAAGTTTAAATGCACGTGGCAGTGTAAGCTTTAAGATTTAAGGTATAAGCTTAAAGGAGAGCTTTAAGAGGCCATTTATAGAAAGGGTTTGGAACTGACAACTAATTATGTTTGCTTTGCTTCTTAACAGACAGCAGAAAGCCTAGAGTTGGTCTCAAACTAGCTGCAGTGTAAATGGATTTGCTTTTGTCCTGGCTCAGTTTTCCCTCCTCTCTTCTACAGCTATGTGCAGACCCATTGTTATGCAAAGAATAACTTACAGGAGCAAACAATACATTCTAGTGCTTGGATTCAACTAGAACAACATGTATCCATCTCACTTAAGTCTACTGGAGAGCAAATCTCAGGAAAGAAGAATGTGTCAAATCTCAAATTTTTATAGGAGATTACTTCTACAGATACAGGCTAAACACACATGGAAAAAAAGAAACTACAAAAAATATAAAATATCTTACTTATTCCTCCTAATGTCCTAATGCCTTCTCGAACATTTTGTGTAAACATAGGAATGATGGGCTAGGAGGGAAAAAAAAAGAATTTAATGAAAATAGTACTATCTAAAAAAAAAAGAAAAAAAGATATCTAGCTTACTTAAACCCAAGGGGCAAATTAATTTAAGAAGTGTTTGCCAGACAAGGAAACGCAGAGACCAAAACAAGAGTTTGTAAATTCTAAAGCTGAAGCCATGAGGTTTCAGGCTGGAGAATAACATGAGCTGACAGCAAGTTACTGTTCAGAAAGTCTAATTTCTTCAAGCAGGGCAGCATTTTACAACTTATGGAGCATATAGGCTTCCCCTCATCTAGCAGTACTTTGGTGACTAAAGTGGTTAAACCTCTTGGCTAATTTGGAGCTAGGCTCAAAGGAAAGCATTCACATGACTGGAACTGCAGACTTGTCTGCTTTGTCTCTGCTCTGCTGGTTTTATTACTTCACACATAATGTGTCATTGCATAAAGAATCTAATTTCTGCAGAGGAATATTTGGAAGAGTGTGAATAGTTCTCGCTTTTATTGCTGTTTTGAAAGCTACAAAGATTTCTCAAGATTTACAAGACCTGCTGGGGGCTCTATTATACATGGTTTTTTAATATCAAATTATAATAGATGCTCATTTTAGCAGCATCATAAATATGCAGCTCTACAGGATTCTCAAATATCCAGATTCTTTCAGCGTTTTTACAAAGCCAGGGAGATGAATTAGCAAGTTTGACTTTGCATGCAAGGTAATTATTTTTTTTATTTATGTTAAGGTTGCAAATAACCCAGCGCAACCAGAGAGACTCAAAAAGCCGTGCAGTTGGCCAAGCTGAACAGTAACACACTTCTATATTCTGCACCAAGTTATCTCCCTTGCTTTCAACCTACCTCCAACACAGATCTGACACTAGTGCATCTCTCAACAATGGAAAACAGTGCAAAGGGAACTGAACGTATATTCAAATAAAATAACTACAACAATCATTGCTGAATCCCAACTATGGCCCTTCATATGCTATTACAGCATCCCAGTAAAATCCAGGATTTCATCACTCCTTTAAAATTTCCCCATTTCCTAGGTATCCTGATGATAATATTCTTAGCTGACTCCAAAGCCTTGTCAGAAAAGGAAAAAAAGAAACTTGAAATTTAGTTACAAGAGCAAGCAGAGCTCGCTGATGATGTTTAACAACATAACACCAAAATACTGGATAATCAGAACAGTTTCCCTGGAAAAGAAAGCATAAATAAGTTACATTCTTTGCTTCTCCTCTGCGACAAGTCACACTTACCACTTTTGCATCAATGGCCACCTGAGCAAAGCCCTTCCGATTTCCCCACATAATGACGTAGGTTTCGTCACTGAAAAGCGCCTCGCGAACTCCGCCGGGGGAGATGGCGACCAGGTGGCCCTTCCTCAGAGCACTCACACATTCTTCTTTTGGTCCATGCATCACTCCAAGTACATCAAGTAACAGTTTAAAACCTGGAGAAGATGACAGTATGAATTCAGAAAGTATTAACTGACACTACCATGGAGTACTCATTCCCCAAACAGAACACAGCGGCTCAAGCTTAACTTGTCTAGGAAGCCCTGTCCCTGAGCCAAAGGTGTTTCTGGCAAGGCTGAAGCATTAAGTCTGGCTTGTAAATTTTTATAAATAAAGTTGAAGATTTAGTTTCCAGTTTCTTCTGATCAGTAAATCAAATGCTATTTCATGGTTCAGAAGAAGAGGGGAAGGGACGGGGGAAGGAAAGAGGGCAGGGATGGGAGAAGAAGAGGGCAAAAAGAGGGGCAAAGCACTCGCTGCCATCTGCCCTGTGCCCTTTCGAAGGAGCTAAGTCTGCTCCAGAGCACTTTCTTTGCCTAAATCTCTATTTTTCAGATATAGCATAACCCTAGTAAAGTCCAACAGCAAAACCAAGCATCAAATTTCTGTTTTCTCTCTCCCTTGTCAAACAAAGGACCCTACATACAAAAGACAAATAAAATGCAGCACTCTCCATGTCCCACATCACTACAGGTATTAACTCCACAGTTCAGTCTGTAAGTACATGACCTCTCGCTACAAACACCAACCTGCACGTATTCAGCTCAGCTTGAGATCTTTTCATCTACTGCTGAAGTATGTAAATGCAAAATTACATAAACACTGCATATCATTGATTTTGAAGTGTCGTAATGATTCTGCTTTTCAGTAACATAAGAACATCAAGAATTGTTTACAAGACTCAAATAAACACAGACCTGTGTAATTGGGGCACCTAGATAAATGTGACGGAATATAACTACCAGAAACCTCATTTTTAAGAAACTGTCCAACATGTTCACCTGGCTCAATATATTTTAAAATATATTTTAAATTCACTTAGCTAATACCATGCAATGAAATGGGAACTTCAGGTGATTGAGCGACAGGGAAAGTTTGCTTCTTTGTCCATGTTCCCCATCGAGGCAAATGGAATTCTGTCTTGCTGTAGCCCACACATATTAAAGCCGTGGGAAGGAGAGCCGGTGTTGGCACATCATCAGTTTATTCTTAGCTGAATTCTGATCTCTAGCTTTAGGTTTTGGTGTGAGTAATAATTGCTCTTGATTTATATCTATATGCAGCCAGAATCTATCCGCGCACATGACAGCAGACCACAAGCCCTGCTGCAGATGAGGTCTCTGATTGTGGCACTGCTCACAGCTGCCTGCACGTGCCTCACCATGGCAGGTAACACTGGCAGCTGTTACCTTGCAGCTTCGGAGCAGAAGCCTACTGAAATAAGGCTTTATTTCCTTAAAGTCTTTTCATTTCTTTCAGCTGCTTTGTTCAGGGGATTTTACATGGTTTTACATCCCCAAACTACTTTAAACCCTTTGGAATGTACATGGCATTACAAAGTCGCTTGCTCTAAGCTCCTTTCTGTCGATGAACTGAGGAGAATTACAAAACATGAGGAAGAAGGGTAGAGCTAAAAAGGAAGAGAGGCTCCAAGGAGGCAGCAAGTATGAAAATAGTTTTCACAAAAGTCACACAATGGTTGAGGTTGGAAGGGACCTCTAGAGATTATCTAGTTCAACCCCCCTGCTCAGGCAGGGGCACCCAGAGCAGGTGGCACAGGGCGGCATCCAGGCGGGTTTGGAAGATCTCCAGAGAAGGAGACTCCACAGCCTCCCTGGGCAGCCTGTTCCAGGGCTCTGTCACCCTCACAGGAAAGAAGTTCTTCCTCACATGGAGATAGAACTGCCTGTGTTTCAGTTTGTACTCATTGCCCCTTGTCTTATCATAGGCCACCACTGAGAAGAGTCTGGCTCCTTGCTCCATATATTCTCCCCTCAGTTACTTACACATACTGATCAGATTCCCTCTCAGGCTTCTCTTTTCTACACTAGAGCTGAGCAGAGAGGTAGGATCCCCTCCCTCGACCTGCTGGCAAAATCCTCCTCATGCAGCCAGGATCCCATTGGCCTTCTTGGCCACGACGGCACACTGGTGACTCATGGTTAACTTGCTGTCAACAAGGACTCCCAGGTCCCTCTCTTCAGAGCTGCTCTCCAGCAGGTCGACTCCTAATCGGTACTGGTGCCTGGGGTTATTCCTGGGGTTATTCCTCCCCAGGTGTAGGACCCTGCACTTGTCCTTGTTGAACCTCAGGAGATTCCTCTCTGCCCAACTCTCCAGCCTGTCCAGGCCCTTCTGGATGGCAGCACAGCCCTCTGGAGTGTTGGCCACTCCACCCAGCTTGGGATCTATCTGCAAACTTGCTCAGGGTGCACTCAGTGCCCTCGTCCAGGTCACTGATGAACAAGTTGAACAGCACCGGGCCCAGTACTGGATTTTTTTCCTTTCTGAAATGGATGGAAGGAAATGACACAGCTTGGGTCAGAAAAGAAGACAACTTAGGCAGTTATTGGCAGTACTTTGGAATAGGAAATATTGGCAGCAGAGTTTCAAGGGGGGGGGTCTCTCAAGTCTTCTCATGCATCCTTCCCCCTTGACTTTAATTATAAACTTCATGTTCCAAGTTGTATT
>JAUBOD010000825.1:635458-645581 GCA_032353885.1 Nothura maculosa | reverse complement strand
GCACGTAAATAGATATTCCAGGTGTCTGAATTTAAACCCAAAGTATGTAATTTGTGTTATATGTAATATGTGATGTACATAGTATTGTACTCCAAAGAATGGGAAACATGAATGGGAAAATACCACATGTTCATTAATCTGCTGTTAACTCTGCTTTTGCAGTCTGCATTAACATGGCATTATGAGGAATATGAATGAAAGGTCAGTTCTCTGAAACCAGTTTCTTCAGAGTCTACCCTTGCTGGAACAAAACTAGGGGTTGATGCAGGGATAGCTGCTAATGTTTCTTAACAGTCAGTCAATGATTCTGCCTCTCATCTTCGCAGTTTCTCACAGCATTCTCAGAAGTGTGAGTCAATGTTATGCAGCTGGGCCATCAAATCTGGGTTTAGGTTCCTTGTAAAACTGATAACATTTCTGCCTTCAGAAGGTTCAGCTAACAGTGGGGTTACAGCAGAGGTAGAAATGTACTTAGAGGGACAAGGAGAGAGTGCATATATGTTCTAGGCTTCTGAATATGTTCTTTTTCATTATATTTTAGACAGTAGACAATTATAAAAAGAAAAATAACCTGAAGATCATGAAAAAGAAGAAGAAAAAGAAAAAAGAGTTACAGCCAAAGCACCATAACCAATCCATTTCTGATGAGCCAGCCCCAGCTTCAGAGCAAAGTGAAGCTGGGAATAAAATTCAGGATATAAATGAAGGGAACTGTGAAAGTCCAGAAATTCTTATTAATGATGCCTTCCAGGGTGAGCTTAAAGAAAAATGGGAGAAGTACTGGAGCGAGTACGGAGAGAGCCTTCTTTGGCAGAGCTGGCTGGAGAAGCATGAGGCCACAGCAACAAGCTCTGAACCTTGGAACAATCCTGACACCCAGCAAGAGTGGGAGCAGCATTACAGTGAACTGTACTGGTATTACTGGGAACAGTTTCAGTACTGGACAAGTCAGGGATGGACCACAGACAGCTCATGCAACAACAGTGTGGAGGTTAACGGAGTAGCCCAGGACACTGGGCCCTCGGGAAAAACAGACTTCATTAACCCAGATTCTGAGTGTAAAGTGGTGAACCTGGAGCTGTCTCCTTCTGACATCAAACATGAGGAAGCATCTTCTTCACCTGCTGAGCCCCACAGTGAAATAATCTCTGGGATCTGTAACATAAGCCTGAACTCGGAGGAAGTGGAGCAGAGCAGGGCGGCTCCAGTACTTAACTGTGATGATCCTCAAAAGCATCATTCATCTGACAGTGAAAACCAGGGTCCTGCTGTTTCAAGCCAAAAAGAGCCATGTGATGGAGGAACCAGGAAAAGGAAGACTTCCAATGACAATGGAACTATTAACCAATCAGGTAATACAGAATCATTTGAATTGATTCTCTTGGTTTTATCTAGAAGAATGCATATAAAAAATGAGATGGTGCTTTACTGTGTCATTTAAAAATGTGGTTCAAGTATTTTTTATTGAATGATTCTATGATTTAATGGCTTTGTCTTCCCT
Source organism: Nothura maculosa (assembly GCA_032353885.1). Taxonomy (NCBI): domain Eukaryota; kingdom Metazoa; phylum Chordata; class Aves; order Tinamiformes; family Tinamidae; genus Nothura; species Nothura maculosa. Next base: position 644,080 of record JAUBOD010000825.1, on the reverse strand, counting down.
CTGATTCTCTGAAAGATCTTTCTCATGTCAAACCTGTGTATTGAATGTGTTCTTCAGCCAGAAGTGATATTAACAAGACATAGTTATGATAAATCATCAAAATGTAGTGGGAGAACTAAAAGTAGTGGTAGTGACAATAGTGGTAGTGCCTTTTCCTCCCCCTTTTAGTCTTGGCACTGCAGTTCCATATTTACTTATCTGTTTCACTGATTTATTTCAGATGACCAGAGAGAAAACTCCGGTTAATGTTCTAGTGAATCTGACCTATTTTGGGTCAACTTTTTGAGGAGAAAAGAATAATTTTTATGTGAAACTACAGAAAAAATGTAGTTCTGTTTCTTTTTACCTTTTGTCTGAAGAATGCCATACTTGTAAATGATTTTTGTGCCATAACATGCTGTGAATCAGATGACTTCCAGAGGTCTGCTCCAACATTGTTATTAATTGGCCAGCCAGTTGCGGTCACCTTTATAAGCCCAACTTCATTTACGTGCAGCTGGTGCCAGTGAACATGAAGGCCACAGCCTGGCTGCCAGTTGGAGCTGTCAGTGTTCCCTGCAAGCAGCAGAGTTAACACCTTTCCTGACTCTTATGTGGTTTCTTCTGCTGAAGGAGGATAATGGAGTATGTGAGCTTAGTGTCAGCAGCTTGATGTCAGTTTGGAGAGACCTTTGAGTGAATTGCTAGTGACTGTCCATGGAAGGGAAGTGCAGTCATCTTGACCTTACAGGAGAGTTAGAGTGGGAGAGAAGGAAGGAAAATCTCCTTCTCAACAAGAAATAAGGTAAGACATTGGAATCCTCCTATATTAGAAGTATGTGAAAATCTTCAAGAGCTATTTAACTGGAAATGAAATCTGAGAAGCAGAAAGAAGCTGTTTGTAACTTGTACCTTGCAGGTGTTTTATCCTGCCAGAAGGGCTGAGGTGTTAGAAAGTTGTGTCATTTTGAGGATTGCTGAGGCCCAGGCTAGTGGGAGCTTATGCTGTTGGGCCGGCTCTCTGAACGGAATGAAGATTTGTGTGGTTTAGCACTAGTGTCCTGTTATCAGGTTTAGGAAGTTAGACAATACAACTGTTTGAAAAATCTCCAAATATGCTTTTAGGGCTGGAAGATAAGGAATGTATTAGCTAAAAGAGATTAATCTTATCTACCTTTTCAGGTTCACAGGCTTCATATCAATCCAATTCGAACAACAAAGAACAGTTGCTGCTTGGTAGCAAAAATGAAGATGAAGAGGAAGAGCCTCCTGAAAACAGACATAGCAAACTCAAGAGAAGGCAAGTCGTATTTTATTTTTTCAAATGCAGGAAGGCCCAGAGCCTTCTGATGGAAAAGCTACTGTTCCTTCTACTGGGACTGACCACCTCGGTGCAAAACCATCTGGCCCTCTGTCACTGTGTGTCACTTCACCTGACAACAAGCAGCTGCTATTTCTCTTCTTCCTTTGCATTAAAAATAATGTGTGGCCTTGATGCTGAGCTCTGTGCAATGTACCACTGCTGCTGTTGTACCACTGAAGGAGATAAGATTATTAAATTGGATGGAGTAATTTCTTTATCTTAGCATAAAATACATGAAAACTGTTAAAAAATTGTGTATCATTAGACTGAGTTATATGTTGTCAACAATGTAGTCAGTGCTCTGGAAATCATAAAAAAGGTGACCTCTGCTGTGCCTCAGTCATTTCTCTTTTTCATGAATATATAATATCAAAGGACAGAGAAATGACTTATTCTTTTCTTCCTTATTTACAATCTCAAAGCTATAGGCAGGGATGGAGTAATTAATTTATAATGTATTTATTGTATTACAATATTTTGCAAAGAAGCTGTCAGAGTAGGATTAATAATACTGGATTTAAAATATTAGATAATATTATAGTTAACAGCAGGATAAGAGTTGATGAAGGTAATTTGAAAATACTGCATACTCACCTCCAATTCTGAATTGGACTTAGTGTTATATGTTGTAAGTAGTAATTCAGCCTAGCTGGACTATTATAACCCCTGAGGATGAATGTGCATTCCTGGAGTGGGGATAAAAAGGTTGTGTTTGCATGGTGTTATCTGCCCATGTGAGACCTCATTGAAGTGAACATGGAAATGTTCTGTATAGATAAGTTTTGTAGTGGTGTATTTTTAAACCAAGTGTGTGTTTGTTTTTCTAAACAGTAACTTTTCTTCATCTGCGGTTTTTTTTTCTAGTCATGAGTTGGATGTGGATGAGAATCCAATGGAAGATCCTGAGGAAACCTGTTCCATTTTGGGCTTCAAGTGTGGCACAGGACAAAAGTAATTGCTAAGAGAAACTCAGCATTTCTTCACAGCAAAGCATTTTTCTCTCAAAATTATCCATTGCTCTTAATAAAGGTCTAATAAAGCCTTTAAAGAGGGGAATGGGGAGGAAGGAAAGAGAGGACAAGAGCAAAAGGCCTAAAGTTATAGAGGTAAACTAAAGAACACTAAAAGTGCTCTGGAGCAGAAGTGCTGTTCTGTAAGTTAAATAGGTCTAGGAAGTATCTCTTAAATAACTGACCCACAATAACATTCTACTGCAGCTGAGCTCTAGGGCTCCGGCAAGGCATTGCCAATATAAATTACTTAGTACATGGATACGTTTTAATAATAGTAAATGAAAATACAGTGCTCAGGAAGGTCTGCTCTGCAGCTACTGCAGGTTGTATTTATTTTCAAAGATTTTTTAAAGGAGGATAAATTGCTCATGAAGAGAAAATGTAGTCTAAATAATATTTTCCAGGCATGTGCATTCATGTTAAAGCTTCCAGATTGGAAATTGGCCAACTAAGGTGATGGTCAGTCCTTTCTTCTTATTTCAGGTATGGTGGAATTCCAGATTTCACGCACCGAAGCGTGCAGTACCTGGAGAAAAATGTAAAACTCAAGTCCAGATTTTTGGACATGCGCAAACCACGAAAGAGCAAGAACACACACATCTTCTTTCCAGAAGAGCCTGAAAAAACATCTTGTCAAAAAAGTAAAACATTGAAGAAGGTAGGTTTAATTTTTAGTCTTTCTATAATTCATTGATTTAACATTTCCATTAGCTCTGAATTATAAACATTAAAAAAAAAAAGATACAGAGTAGTTGACATCTTTAAATGTCAGCTTAGTGCTCCTTATTCTTGCATTGCTGTGCTGGGCTTCTTCCTTCGTGCACAGTTAGGGTAGATGTGGGAAGACGCTCAGCAATCTATCCAGAAGAGTGTGAGCCTCATGTTCAAGCTGTGTGCGAGTCCTTCCCGGTATCTGGGTTATCATTCTTTTAGAGGTTTGTGTTAGCAGTAAAATCATCTTTGGTTTGAAATCACATCTGAGCACACTTGTTAGTACTGGCATCTCAGCAGTGTGAGGAAAAACTTAAAAAACATTTGTACAAGGAGGAATTAGTGCAATTCCTTATTACTGGGTTTTTTTTTCTGTGGGATGGCTCCTTTTATGGAAGAGGAGCAGTGTGCAACTTCTTCGTGTGTCAGTTATCCAAATACTGATGTGATGTAATGGCAAGAAGGGCTTTTCATCCAGTAGACTTGCAGCAATGGTTACTTCTACTCTGTAACACTGTATAGCAGCATCAGCTTTTTTGGTAGTACCTGTACCGATTTGTCACCTTTGTTGCTTTCCTTATTTTTTCTTAAGAGTTTAGTAACACAAATAGAATCTTTAAAATCTGTTATCTAGGTAGTTAAGCCTTGCCTCATATTTTCCTGTGTTGCCTGGCATCACTAGTACTTGCTTACAAAACACTGTTTTCTAGAGCTGACACAGTATATTTTACTGAATTCAAATCCCATTTTTACAGTTTTTGATCAAAAGCTTGACCATTGCCATTGTGCATCCGAAACCAACATAGTTTTTGAAAAACTTAATGCTTATTTGGAGGAAAAAAAGCTTTCCTCCTACCTTCTGATAAGGAAATCATTCTGATGCTATAGGCCTCGTGTCACTTGGAATAGTAGTAATGTTAAAAGCGAGTGTCTGCATATATTTTTGAAGAATTTGAATCAACATCTCATTGATTAAGTTCTAATGGTGAATTTTCTACTGTGCTGTGAAATGTTTTAATACATGAATTGTTTGGTGCAATTTGGAGATGAGGAAACTATGATGAATGCAGTTTATTTTCCCTGTTTACCTGAATCTGTAAGGTAGAGTATTACCTTTTAATTATCTTTTCTCTGATCTGCATTCAGAAACAACATAATCTTGATCACTTGTGTTGGGAAACTTCATATATTTGGGTGAATGATTTGCTGCATTTATCAGTTGCTTTCATGGAGTTTCTTTTGCATGTAGCTGCTATCCAGTTTCTGTAGACGAGTTCATGGAAAATATTGAACGTAGGGAGCAGTTAAGGATGTGCACAAGCTTCTGAATATTTATCTGTGAGTGTTTTACTCTTTTCAAAATGCATGTGATAGGTTATACCTGTAGTAGGATGCTTTTAAACTATGAAGTTTTTGAACTATATTTTTGTACCTGGTTAACAGCAGAGTCTAATTTTGATATTTGACAATTCCAGGTAGAGCTGTTCCTGAAGCAGGTTACTAAACCTCCAGAGGAAGTTGCATCCCAGACAGCCATCCCTCAGGATAAAGGAGACGAATCTTCTTCAGGCAGCAACTCGGAGGATCAGGAAAGTGTCACTGCACAAAAGGTGGAACTGAGTGCTGAAAAACACAAACCACAGCCTTCCACTGTGGTTGCTTGTGAACTTGGAACGAATAACCTCAAAGAGGAAACAAAAGAAATCCCAGCCAATGGCCCTGATTCTCAAGGTGTGGGAAGGGAGACTTGTGATTCTGGGAGGCAGTTGATCTCTCTGGATATTCCCGATTATCTTCGTGTGGAAACAGAAGATGTAAGCCAAGGTACGTCTGTTTCTTACAGACTGGAAATGCATTGGTGGTGAAATACATGTAGTAGTTTGGGAAAGGAGCTTTACTTTGCCTTTATGCTGTTTATTCAAAGAGACTGTTGTTTAGTCCAAGTTCTGTGTGGTGAGGGTGGCTTAGAACTGTAGTAGTGGAGCTGACGTTTCTGACATTCAAAAATCCCAGGTCTAGTCTTTAAAAGTAGGGCAATTAGTTTCAAATAAATGCATGGACTGTTGGGTTTCGCTCAGTTCCAAGATTTATGGGGCATGCGGCACTAATACGGCTTTCTAGGAGAAAAATCCTCTACAACATGAACCTTTTTATTTAGCACTGTCATCTGACAACAGAGTATTTTTCAGATTCCCGCATTTCTAGTGTAAAACTCTTTTGTCCTATTTGTTGCTCTGTGTATAGACATTAAGTTGATGCGTGATCCAATTTGCTCAGTGTAGCACTTGTTGCCATCAAGTGAAGATGTCTAATGTGTGGAGACAGTTGAATCAGGGGAAGATCTTGTGATGTATTGAACTGTGACAGATAAGACAGATTACTTTTTTCCCGTTATTTAGGGGCCTTTCTTATTCTACTTAAACCACTGACCTGCATGATCTGGTAAACAGTAATGAAGGAATTCTAGCAGTGGGGTTTGACTTCAGCATTTCACATCTTACCAACTTTCTACCTACCAATTATGTTCCTAATCTATGTGAACAGTAATTGCTAACTTTTGCAGTGTCTTCCAGTTGCAGGTCAAACAAAGTCTGCAGAGAAGCAGCAGAAAAAAAGGAGGAGAAGGAAAAGGATCATACCAGGAGATATTCCTGCTGAGATTGCTGCTGATCCTGAGTTGGCCAAGTACTGGGCACAACGTTACAGACTGTTCTCACGGTTTGATGAGGGAATTAAACTAGACAGAGGTGTGTCTAGTACTCAATGTGCAGGCTGGTGGTGTAAGATGCATCCAAAGCTAGGGTCTTTCTTACAATTTATAACTCCTTGCTTTAAAAAAGGAGCATTTTCAAATGCCTGTTTGCACTTCTGAATAAACACCATGACCCAGTGAGTAGATGAGCAAAAGGCTCAGGTTTAAGCTGCTCTTTCAGAGTAGCACACTGCTGTTTGTGTTAGTCCTGATGTCTGCTGTAGCTTGGGTACTCCCAAATTTGTCTTGTCGGAGCTCTTTCAGAAACTTGCTGACATAAAATATATGTATATTTTATAAAATTGTTCTGTGGAAACTTGAAATATGCTGCTGAGTCTAATTTTGTCCCCTTAGCATGCAGAGTCTTTCAGCAGCCATTTTCAAGCTTACTCTTTTCTCTGCTTATGTGGAAATTTTTTCCAAATCATTTATTCATAAGTAAATGAACAATTAGGATTGCTGGGTTTTTTTGTTTGGGGGACTGAAGAAGGGAGGTTCTTGTTTTTAAGCTTTGCTTATCCAGTGCTCTCCCATATAAACATGTAGATTGTTTGGTGGACCAGATATCGCTGGTGTCACGTGTGGGAGAATATGTTTCTGGTTGTTACAGAGTGGAATTGTGATTGATATGTCAAGCTCTTGGGGGCTGCCTCAGTGGACCTGTCCTTGACAATCCTCAGCACTTAGTTCAGCAAAACATTTGCTGAACTTCTGGCGTATCAATTCACTTCACACTTTACATATTTAGCAAATTGCTCTATTGACCAAAGCTCAGCAACATGAAAACCTGTAACTTCCTGGCCAAGTGTGCTATGCAAAAATAGTTGGAATTAATGTTCAGTCTTCATTTGTGTGGGGGTTTTTCTTGGAGTAGGGAGTGAGGGGAAGGAGAGAAGGGAGATGTTGGGATTCTGATGTGGGTCACCTTGAAATGAGTTGCAAACACTTGCATTTCCTCTGCAGAGGGCTGGTTTTCTGTTACTCCTGAGAAGATAGCAGAGCACATTGCCGTGCGCGTCAGTCAGTCGTTCGACTGCGACGTGATAGTGGATGCGTTCTGTGGAGTTGGAGGCAATGCCATTCAGTTTGCTTTGACCTCAAAGAAGGGTAAGTAGGTGCTGCATGAAGCACTCTTCAGCCTTCCTTTCTGTCCTATAAAATGTAGATAGGACTTTGTTCACCTAATTTCCTTTTTTCAGTGCTTCTGAAGAAGAGAAAGTCTTTTCGCTTCATCAGAATCATAATTTGATCTATATGGTTTTAAAATAGACCATAAAACTGCTTTTGTGTTTTAAATAAGGTTAAATATGTTATACTTGTCAGCTATTTTTACATGGTTTAGTACCTACCCTAAGGGGATGCTCTGAAGGCTGGTGGTAGCGACTGAGTTGTTAGCAATGTGGTCTTGCAGTGACACCACAAAGTTTCTTATTTTTCTCAGGAGTTGAGCTAAATGGATATTCTCAAAAGCAAATCACATGTGAATGGAGCTTAAAGTAGCTTAATGGGGTACTTTGCAGATGCAGCAGAACCAGATACAGAAAAGTGATGATGACTTGATACTTTAGCTTAAATTCGTGTTGCCAGCTAATGGAAATAGTGAATCATGATGTTGTAGTACTGACTACCTGATATTTTATACTCCTCAAACACTGTGGTGTAAAGCCCTAGTTCGTTTTACAGTTCTGAGTGCTTTCTAAGCAAGAAAGATGATAGTTTGTATTGCATCAAATTAGGTAGGCTATGATCCATTCTGTAAGTATTTTCTAAATGTCATTTCTCTTTTTTTCATCTGCTGGCAAAATTTTATTTCTGTGATCGTGTACTGCCCTTGAATCCCATCTCTTGTACTGTATTAGATTTCCTTTTTAGCTTTGCTTACAGTACAGTGTGCTAGGCCATGAGATAAATATTTGCCTTTAACAGATGGGGAGAGTAGGTTTCTGGACAACACAATTTAAGCTGTTTTGCTTCTACCAAGATCAAAGAGAGGACTTGCTCCTGTAGGCAAACACCGTTACCTGCCCACTTTAGCTGAGATGGGATTGTCAGGGTATTACATGGGTGACATCCAAAACTGTAATACAGCATGTCAGTGGGTTAAAAAAGGCTTTCTGGCTTTATAACAGCAACTGTGCCTCTCAGCCTTGACTCTCTTAGCCCCCTTGCTGTTTTTTAAGTGTGGGGGTTGGCAGTGTTTGTGAAAGCTGCTGCTGCTGTAGAGTCAAGGGGCACTCGTTCCCCGCTGAGGAACTGGGCCCTTCTTTCTGTTACAAAACTGGAATAATCCCCATTGCTGTGTGACAAGAGATTTGTAAATGTTGAAAATACAAACACAAAACCAAGTCATCAGTGTGACCTGTATCAGCTGGCTGCACAAGAACCCCCTTGTTCTGGTGATTTCTTTGGCACTGGGGTAGCACCTGTCTGACAGTTGTCCCTTCTGTGTTTCCTCTCTCGGTGATCTGCAGTGATCGCCATCGATATCGATCCCGAGAAGCTCAGCCTGGCCCGGCACAACGCGCAGGTGTACGGCGTGGCCGAGCGCATCGAGTTCAGGTGTGGGGACTTCATGGTGCTGGCCTCCGAGCTCCAAGCAGATGTCGTGTTCCTGAGCCCTCCCTGGGGAGGGCCCGACTATGCCACGGCTGAGATCTTCGACATTCAAACCATGATCTGCCCCGATGGATATCCTTTGGTTTGCCTGTCTCTGGAGCCACAATTCCCAGTCGTTTATAAAGGGTTTCCTCTGTGTCACTGCAATAGGCTGACATGCAAAGATATTAACTGCACTTGGAGTTGCA
>JAUBOD010000825.1:600320-619412 GCA_032353885.1 Nothura maculosa | reverse complement strand
TGCTCCTTGAGGCCACCCAACAAGACTCTGAAATCTAGTAAAATGTGGGGCAAACTACAGTTTAGAGAAAAATACCACAGATAGCTCAGTTGGTTGGCCTGGAAGGCATCTGCTCTGTGAGCTGGGGATGGGGAATAACTGGCTGATGTCACCAGCACAGGCAGTGCTTGGCCAGGCCCCTCTCACATCAGCTGGGATGCTTCACAGGTCCCAGCCGGCCCCTGAAGGGAGCTGGGGCTCTACCAGCCAGAGTCAGCCCCCATGGGTCGGTGTCAGCGCTGGCCCTGTCCTGGTTACTCTTGCATTAAAAAGTGATCAAAGTGGGTCAGTGTCTTGATGCAGTGACACTTAGATGCTGAGACATGATAATCTTTGTTTTATATGGTAACAGAAAATAGAAATGCCGCTATTTGCTTTATCTGCTATAAAGTACATTCACTACAACCACTGTGGAAATAAACAATAGCTGGAAATAAACAAAATATGTAAGGAGATACAGCAAAAGTTTTTAAGTTACTGGTCATGACTTCTTGCTGATCTCTGGCTGTTTTTGTTGAACATTCAATTGATACCATAGGTGGATGGAGCCCCAAATCCCTTCTCATGCAGCTAAAGAGAGACTCCTGAGTGGGTGAAGGGATCTTCTAGTTACATTTCACCTGCAGGAAATCCTGTTTACCCACAACCAGGCTGCTCTGCAAGGTGAGCCTCAATAAATGGCGAACACCAGGAAATTCATTTAAGGGAAGCATCCTTTACCCAAATTAAACTGAAGTGTAAGGGCACCTAGAGAAAAGCGATGCCTTCCCAAGCACCGACCCTGCTCAGAATCCTGAAACAGGCTACCTGTGAGAACCAGAGAAGCAGTCAGCACCACAAAAAGCACTGGTAGCTCTCAGGGATACTTCTCGTTTCTGCATGTGTTTGTTTCCACATGAGAGCCTCTGTAGAGCCTCTACTTTTCCTTTTCATGTCAGTATAATCTCATTTTGCTTTCATATAACATTCATTTCAGTTAGAGTTTGAGGCCTGGCCAGATGGTTTCACAGTTCCTACTAGCTTCAAGCAAGGTCAGTGCAAGCATAGGATATACAGGGCCATTTCTACACCAACCTCTAAATGCTGTTTTGAAGCAATTAAGACAACAGTGAACAGGCATCTCATGGGTAGGGAATGTCCAAATTCCGTCTGCCTCCCCAAAATTATCATTCTTTCCATTTTCTATGGATCAAAAGTATATGCCACTTATATGAGCCTCAGACCTGCTCTTCCCTTACAAGTGCTAGGTCTGAAATTCATAATAAAAATTATTTTACTAATTATATAGCTAGCAGGAGTTTTCCTAAAATACCAACTGCTGCTATGTCAACACCGTAGCTAACTGGGCAGGTTTTCTGGCACCCTACCTCCTTCATGTTAGCCCAGACCTTGTGAGCGAGCGAATGTGTGTTGATGTATTGGAGACACTGACCATCCTTATGCCTGTAGGTGCTCAGCAGCTCTGCAGCTGTGGCATGGAAGTGAAACTGCTGGAAAAGGAACGCTGCAAGCCAACCTAAGAAATAACGAAGTGGTAGCCAGTAAGGCGAGAATGCTTTGGAACAAGAATGGATTATTGTGCACTCAGCTGATTACGCACCCGAGCTGCGACGCTCCGAATGGGTGGGCTACGCTATGGCTGGGAGAAGCCAGGCACACAGCCAGGCCTGTACAATGTGGGTGTTTGTGTGGCAGGCAGCAAGCGGATCCTTTGCCCCCTTCGGAGAGGGCTGGACACATGAGCGAGAGCTGCCAGATGGCAGATGTCTGGAGAGGCACAAGGAGAGACCAAAGCGTAACCACATTGTGCATGGAAGTCAGCGGCCGGAGCTCATCTGCAAGTGGGAACTTGCAGCTCACGCTCCTCGTGCAAGCTCATGAGAAAACGCTGACAAGTCAGAACTGAATTCCCTGCTATAATCTACATAATTGAAAAACTGGACTAGGGTTTGGACTGATCTCACCCCAGGTTGTGCAAATCCAGAGGACAGTGCAAGCCTAGCTGCAGCCGAGCAGCTCTTGGTGTAGGCACACAAGAGGCCTGCAGGAAGACAAAACTGGCTGTATGCTGCTCTTGCTGCTCATTAACTCAGGGGCTAATTAAAGACTGATTCAGCCTGTACGTTACGTTAAAGCTCCAAAAGCAGAAAGCACAAGAAATTTGACTATGGTCTTTCCTCTCCTTTGACTGTCAGTCAGGCATAAGGATAAGGTGTTGACTAAGGTTTTTGCTTCTCCACAAAAGTTTCTGTCTTTTCTGCATTCAATGCAGGCTGAAGAAACAGGCAGCAGCCTGGGGCTCCTGCCCATGTCCTTCTCGCCCCACTCTTCTGGCTTGACCCAGGATACAAGCAGGCCGGCCGAGCTGCGGCTCTGCTGGCTCAGGTCACAAGTCTGTATATAACGTGCATTCTGAACCACTCATCAATGTAATAAATAATGTCTGTCCATTTCTGATGTCTTGAACTTTTATTCTTATCCCATATTCCCAAGCAAGAGAGGTCTGAGATCCCTGACTACTAAAAGGCTACAACTATTTGGAATGAGGAGAGTACTCCTGTTCCTACCTCTTGGAGGCAAGACGAAGAAACAGTCTCTTGCTTAACTCCACCTCCCTTTCTCAGCTCCTATCAAAACCAGGCAGCTCAGAGTAGTTAATTTGATTTACACCCAAGAATAAATCTGTATGGACAAACCAGTGTGAGTGAGTTAAGCTGCTTATTGACACATGTAGTCGGTTCCACCCTACTCCAGCAACAAAAAGTTGCTAGAGAAACACCAAGATGTGGGTGTTGGTCTGTGATAACTTTTAACATCTCTCCAGGCTGCATTTAGATGTGTATTTTTGTTGGGAGCCTGGATTGACAGAAAGTGCCTCATAAGAAATGCGAGCACTTGCACACTGCTCTGATATTATGGGTTGTTAGTGACTTGTCAGTTGATATTCTCAATTACTGTTATTACCATTATTTTAAAACCGTGTGTTTTTCTAGAATTGCTTTATATCAGATAATAAGTATACTCATTCTTTAGTTACAGTAATTAACAGTCTGAGTTTGATTCTGCCACCTCAATTGTTCCAAGAGCTGGGACTGGTTACTATGTCTACAAAGCACTTAGCTCTTTTCCATGAGCAGATTACAACCTCCTAGTTTTAACTCTTGTTATCCCAAAGACTCTCCTTCCTATCTCTGCCTCTTCCATGCCTCATTCCTGTCATTAATGCCGGACATTTCTCCAGAGTTTGCTCTCCCACCCAATGAAAGGTCTTGAAAAGGAGAATCTCTTTTTAATGAAGTAAAAATGCAATTCCTAAGCAATTCCCCTCCTTTGGCATGTGGCTGTGAAGCACATTAGCTCTAACCAGCACTAATGAACAGCTTCCGTATGAGCCTGCCCTGGGCTGCTATTACATTTCCTATCAGCTGTGCCTGCACTCGCCAGCCCTGGCAGGGAATCGCCAGCCTGCAGTGCCGAGCAGTCCAAAATGCAGTGAGTGTGATTGAAAACAAGGCGGTAACTGCTAGTTAGTGCAGAGAAAACTCTCGCTTTTTACAGTTACCTAAAAAAATACTGAGTGTGACCTGAAAAGAGGAAATGCATTAGAGCAAGTTAAGAATAGCAAAAGAGATTCTGTAGCGTGGCACTGCTGGATGCAGGCACAACTTAAGGCATGGTATTAAAAAAGCAGAATGTTTTTCTGAAAAAATAGTGTATTAGGCTGGAAAGCTGCTCTGAAGCAACTTTGCAAAGAACAACAACTTCCTTCCCTCTCTCCCCTAAAAAATAGAAAATCTGGATCAGACAGAACCCTGGAGGATGGTCCATGGGCACAAGCATTAACTCGAGGAAAAGAGACAGGATTGGATTGTTTAATAGAATTGATTGGATTTTTATTTTTTGTAGAAAGCCTTGCTTGTTGGTGCATGTGCATTTTATGCTACATGGATATAGATGGTGATTGTAACCTTTTTTGTTTTTTCAGATAGAATCTAAATCAATTTTTTTTATATAGCTGGGAGACACATTTTTCTAGAGCCCTGAAACTGTGGTACAGCCAGCTCTATTTAATTAGGTCAGTTGCTGTAACGTACTGCTCACTGGAGGACACATGCACATTATTCAAAAGCTGAAGCCTGCTTCTTACAGATATGTTGACATAGGAAGATCGTATTAGACCATCACTTCATGATTCAGCTTGGCTTTATGTGACTACCCCGTAGAAATCAAGGTTTTGCTTCTTCCTAAAATAAAATAAAATAATAATAAAATGTGGGGCCTTGTTACATGCAAATTTGCTGCTCTGACATCAAAACACGAAACATCTCGGTTTTCTTAAAGAGTGAAAGGCAACAAGTTGCCAACGGATATTCATTGTCAGGTCCTCAGTTTTGAAATTCACTTCACACTTTGGGCTCACAATCGCCCAAGTCACTTAACCTTGCAGTCACACATAAAACATACTTTTCTCACAACTGATATGGCTGAAATTGTTCAAACAACAAATACCTTCTCCACTTAGCAGCCAACATGGGGAGAAATGAAATGGCCATGTCGGAGCTCAGGACAGAGCCCAGCTCTGTTGATGCCTGTCTTTGTATATTGGCACTTTCAGCATCTCAGTCTGACAGTGCAAATCACAGTACAAAGCTGTGAATTGTTACAGAGTACAGTTTTACTGAAGATACAGAAAGAAAGAGCCAAACTAACCTTTTGTTGAACATGATAAGATTAGCAACATGTTGGATTTGCTTTTAAGAAACCTATGTACAAATACTCTTATTTCCCACATATACACTTGATTTCTAGCTGGTGCATTTGTAGCCAGTATTTCCAACAATATTAGGAGCTGGCCCTCTAATCTCCTCTACCAATGACCCGTTTAATGCACATGGACCTCATTCCCCCTCTGTGTAGCAATAGGTTGTCTTAACAAATCCAATGATAACAAATAATAGAGATGAGCTCAAAACTCTGCTCCTGGCTTGGCTGGTGCTGGGGGCCGCGTTGTAGCGTAGGGCTGAACTCCAACACTTCCACCTCATTCTTATAGACTGGGGGCACATGGGTCGGGGTGCCAGAAATACCACAGAAGTCTCTCATGTCCCAAAGCCTTCATCCCAAATAAACCCCTTATCTTTAGCCAAACAGTGTCACCTGATGTTGTGTGAGATCGCAGCCTGTTAAGATATAATGAGTAATAAATTTGAAAATCAGATTTAAATGTTTTCTTATCTTTTAATGCAGTGTAAAACTCAATGATGTCTGTAGCTTTACACTGACCAGATGAAAGCTCTGAGCGGAAATTTGTACAGTAGGTAATATTTACCCTGGCAGGGCTTCAGTAGGCAATGGCTGCTGCTTTTATTGCTCTGTGGAATAGAAGATCTGAATTTTGTGAACCATTTATTGTCTTGAAATTGGCAGCGGTCACCCCCAGCTGGATGTCTGTATGTTTTCTGTTTGTGAACAGGCTGATCCCTGAGAAACAAGCTAGCAGCCAAGTCAACTTCTTTATGAATAAGAGAAAATCTTTACTCGCGTATGACGCATTTGAGCTTGAGGGCAGCTATTATTTTGGGAAAGGCCAATTAAAGAACTTATTAAAAAAAGGACATTGTGAGTCTTAAGTATGATATTCTTGTGCTGCCTTAGGTTATGCCTTGCTTTGCATAACCCAGTGGACTTTTCTGAAACAATATGTCACATTTAAGCGGCACTGGGGTCAAAAGCTCTGGGCTGAAAGTCAGAGCAGAGCTTGGTCTCTGGCTAAGCTATTGAACTGCTTAAATTGTTCCCTTCTGCCTCCCACTTTCTTGTGCTTTGTATTTGCAACTGGAATTGCTCTTTCCTATCTGTTTCTCTGTTGCATAACCCTGAAGAATCCTTCTTCTAACTGAAAAAGGAACCCAAGAATAGTCAACAGCTCAGTACTCCAAAACAGCATAGCATGAAGAGATTATCCTGCGTGCTTAGAGGCAGTCCGATCAAATCTCACAGTCTCGTGAATGTCACAGGATCTACTGTTTTCTTAATTTTCCTGCTGATGGTAATCAAGGAAACACATAGTAATCTTGACTTCATTAACACGTTCACACGTAAGTTTCTGGTCTTGCGGTTGCTGAGAAAACATGAACCAAGCAGATCTAAAATCCTCAAGGTAAATAAAATCAGCTCTTTGTTTTTCCGAGACCTTTTTTTTCACTCTTCCTGGGTAAATATACCTAAAGTTTCCTTGTTGCTTCCCTTATGCAACAACACAAACACATACCAAAAAAAAAAAAAAAAGCTGGTTTGAAGTGAAATGGCCTAGAGCAATCTTTGCGCTCATGGCCAATCAGAAAGTTTTAGGATTTTTTTCCTTCTCTGGTCCAAAACTGTGTGCTGGAAGTGAGACGACAGAAAAGTGTGCTGGATAGCTGAGCTGCTTGCACATTTTTTTTACTTCTGTTCTTTTAATAAGGGATTTACATATTGGTTTTCTTCCTTAACAGTCTGTGATCAGACTAGGACTAAGAATATCTGGGCTCTGTTCTCACAGACTTCCTGCATGACTGCAGGAAAGTCCTCAGTGCCTCAGTTTTGCTGTGTGAAACGGGAATACTCATATATCCGTTTCTAGACTCTTTTGAACTGAAAACCCCTTTGAACAGAGATTGTTTCTTAACACAGGTATGTACAAGGCCAAACACAACCGGGCTTTATAACTGACCTCTGCTTGCCTTAGATGGGCAGTGGAGCAGGGATTGCAGTTCAGGGTCCCTCCTCACCCGGGATGGTGGAGGGTGTGACGATGGGAAGAAGCAAAATCCAGCCCAGCAGAAGCCATACAGCCTGTCTACCAAAAAGTGAATGAGTTTGCACTGGTTCTCATGGGAGCCAGATTGTGGAATCATTAAAATTTATTAATGCTACTGACTTGCTGCTGTCAGGACTAACCATTTATGGACATTATTAAAATTAAATAAATAAATAAATAAAACAAAACAAAGATCAGCATAGCTAATTCAGTATATAAATCTAGTCAAAGATTATGCTCTGGATTGGACTGCTTCCAGACTTTTGGATGGCGCTCTTTGATGTCTTGTAATACAGCTCTCAGAAACAAATGTAAATATATTTGTCATGGACACTTTCCTGGATTATAGATTATCTCTTACAGATAGACCTTACTCTTTCATAATATGCATACAGTTCTCTGACCTTTGCCAATAACCATGTTTTAAAGTTTGAATACTTGATATTTTCAGGAAGAAATGTGAGAAAGAAAGAAAAACACAATAGTTTCCGATCATCAAATATTTTGGGTGAGTCATTCGCCTGCACAGCTAGATAAATGCAACAGGACATCCTGTAACCGTTGTGCAGTTTCTAACTTCTACATTTTTCCCATGCAACATAAATAGTGAAGTAGGGAAGAACATGGGAGTGGATTCCTGCCTGTGTATTTATACTGTCCTCTCTTATTATCTGTTATACTGTACTCTCTTGCATCTCTTCACCTGTTACGAGAGGGATGTCAAGCAACATTACAGGTAACTGCCCACCCACTTATGGAGATGTTCTCCTTATATCAGCAAGGTGCCTGTGGTCTCCTCATGGCCATCAGCAGGGAATTCAAGGGTAAAGCATCCTGAGGCAGGTTACACAAGGTAAGCTCATTTTTTGGAGCCTTTTTTTCTCTTGAAGAAATTCCAACAGTGACCAGTATCAGAGGGAGAGGGTAGCTGAGAGTCTACACTGAGCCTTCCTAGGAAAAGATCTGCAAGAGAAGAAAGATCTGAAAGGAATTCTGTGCCAACTGTCATTTCTCTTACTCATAGTTTAGAAACTAATCTCCCCTCAACCTTTGTTTTTAGCTCTCCCCATGGGAGTAGAAGAATTTCTAGGAGATTCTGGATTTCCTTCTTGATGTTGATAACTAGCTGATGAGAATACCAGTAAAAATAGCACAACTGAATTCAAACAAGTCTTGCACCTAATAAGAGAAACAAATAATTCAGAACATAATAATTCTGTTCAGACAATTGGTATATTTAAACACAATGGAGAAAGAAGGAAGAGCTGAAACACTTTGACCAAAAAAAAAAAAGACTTTCCTCATTCCTAGCTATCTGTAAGTATAAACACAGCTTTGGGCTTCATATCTTTCAAAGTCCATCTGTTATTACCTAGAGGATTTGGAAAAGAATATCTGGTGCCAGGTAGATAAACATTCAGTCATAAATCTTAGAGTAAGCGTGAGAGAGCGTTTAGGTATGTGCCTGTATGTGCACACACACATAATCACAAAAAATTAGACAGACAGATGTATAATTACAGATCAAGTAAATGGGAATTAGTGGAGAGATTAAACATGAATAAACTTTGTCTTCCAGTAGTAAATTTTAGAGCTAGGACTTTGGACAGAAATAATTGCAACCTCCTTAAATTCACCGTCTCAAATCCCTTCCCAAGATTTATCTTTTCTGTGACATAGATAAGCAGGTAGCAGATCACTTAGAATAACCACATGACACTGAGAGACAGAGGGTTTGATTTTCCCTGATTGGCAACTGGAACTACCGAGATGTCTAGGAGCTACATATAACATAACAACATAACATAACACTATATAACGTAACATAACATAACACTATATAACATAACATATAACATATGTTCCTGTTCTCTCCCTGGCTAATCTTCATTGCCATTTAGGAGTAGTATTTTTACTTACTATCAGGAAATACTGCTCTGTATTTAAATAGGACATAGGTAGTAGGTGTGCATTTGTGGGTGAGGTTTTCAGTAAGTCCCATCATTAACGACCAGTAATAAAATCCATCAATATGCAATCTCATAACTTCATGATCTTCGTGACAGTGAAATGAGGCAAAGTCAATGTCTAAATGCTATTATATGTGTTTTATCGTGGCATGATTCTCACACGCTCTCGCATACATGTATTAATCCCAGTAGGCAGAGCGATAACGATCCTTTCTCCAGGATTTCTCCAGGATGAATTTATTTCTTTTGTACTTTTACATAGGTTTCATATGCAATTCTTCCATTTCTGCATTTTTGAGATTCTCCTGTTCCTGTGACAGGCACTCTGGCAGCAAGCAGCTTGGTCTTTACCTTGACAAACCCATTTTTCCCATTTTCAGCCACCAATTCTCCTGCCCTCCCCTACTGTCATCTATTTCACAATGGTTTCCTTTAACAGAACAACTTCTACTCCCTTTTTACTTTCCATCTTGGTGAATTCTCTGGGACAAGGGCTACCTCTGCATTTACCTGCATCTATATTTATTTATTCCCCCAAAACTCCAAACCTCAACTCCTTATTACAGTAAATAATGCTAATGTGGGTGAAAGGAAGCTTTTACTTCCTAGTTCCAAGTACCACTCCTATTGAAACATTACTTCTTCATTTGGTCAAAAGGCCCTTTATAGGTTACAATAAGTTACTCTAAAAATTGTTCTAAACTTCTTCATGGCTTCCATCAGCCTTGAGCTCCATCCCCAAAAGTCTTTCTCCTCTTTCTCTTTTTTCTAGTTTCAACCTCTGCTCTGATGACTGTCAACATAGAACCTTTTCTTTCTCTCCCTTTTAATCAGGATAGCCCTCCTGAATAACTTTTTCTCTGCTTTTCTCTAAATCCGACCTGAAAGATATTTTTCATTCCTATTTTTAATCCCACAATTGTTTCCTGGAAGGTTTGATTTACTTGGCTTAGTACAATATGCTATGAAAAATACCCCAGGAAAGAAAGTGTTGCTTTGTTCCAGATGGTACTTTTATTTTTGTCGTGGCTGGCGCCTCTCTTTAGTTTACTCACTAACATTCTTTCAGTTTGTTGCTGGTGACTGTGGTATCAATTTTCTGTTATGTTCTCAACACTTAGTATGGTGTAATCACCATAATCCCTCACTTCTCTTTGCACAGCAGGACATACCTAATAAACCGGTTTAGGGTTGTACTTCCCTTTATCTTTGATGACTAACACAGTCGAAACTAATAAGTCTTTTCTCATTAATTAATTGAAAATGTTTGCAAAATTTAAACATTTGCAAACCGTGTAAAAATTTAAACATGAAAACAAATAGTGGAACTGGGATTGGAAATGGAGTTTGTATTGTGCTACTCAGTTTTTACACATATGGCTATATGTATTTTTATAATGAATGTTTCAGGGGAGCTGCTACACTAGATGATAACAAGAAACCTAACATTCACAGAGCATATGCAGAAGTGCACGTGTAATTGAATTCAGATGCAGGCTGGTTTTGCATGAAAGTTTGTATAGTTCTAAGTCCATGTCTACATTTAACCTATTCTGCCTTTATCCAGAATGCAGCACCATCAGAAAACTGGTAGGTGTTTTATATGGATGTTCTCACTATCCCCTTCCTTGAATACAGCACAAATCACCCGGATGGTTCAGATCACTCTTCACAACTTAAGAAGGAAAATGAAACTTGACCAATTTATCCTTTCCTGGGTGGGCTTGGTCCCAATATCCTGGGGTCAGACAGGATCAGGTCAGGTGTAGGTGTGGGTAGGGGCAGTGTCCAGGGAGGTGATACAAAGCCACCTCCCAGAAGACATCCCAGCATCCATGCCGTGATGCTTTGGCAGGTGCTGCACCTCTCCTCCACACAGCATCTTGATCCTGGCTGTTTAGCAGCAGAAACCTTGTGGTGGTTGCTGACAAAAACGGGTGAATGCTGTGGTGATCTTGTGCGGCTGCTTCCTCATTGCCTTGGAGCTGGGCCTGGTCTAAGGCATCTCCTGCATCGATGGCCTTCTCTGCATAGCCTTCCATTCACCATAGCCAGCTGAATGATAATTATCAGCCTGTCCTACAGACATCAACATTCCTAGTGAGCATCTGCCCATGCCTTTCATTGATGTCATATGCTACCACATTGGTAGACATAGTCTCCTATCACATCTGAGAGATCCAGGAAGGTGCTCGTGCAAACCCATCTGAAGCTTCTCTTATGGCTCCAGCAGTGACCTCCTCTAACCATATGGTCATGTTCACACAAATCAGTCCCCTTCCAAGGCTCCACAAAATCCTGGGAGCTCCTTAGGACCTTCTTGCCTGCTCGCTCCCAGCAGATGCCAACAAAGTAGTCACAGAGTAGGCCGGGAAGAGGCCACCCAGTGGAGATGTCCTCAATGCTTCTGATTCCCTTTTTTCTCTGACTGACAGTTTCTCTGAGTAGTGGGAGTCCTGTGGGACATCTTCACAGAGCTTCTCAGTGTTTCTCTTGTAAAACAAATAGTCCACACCCATTCCTGTTTATTTTCATGTGTATTCTCCACTGCTTAGATGAGGGGAAAGCCACAAAAATAAACAGGCTACTTAGTTCCTAAAGGTTTGTTTGCCATCATCAAAGGGTCTATTTGTCCAACACTCTTTCTAAGTGCTATTATTTAATACTTCTATTATTCTAAATAGTGTCTAATCTGAGCTAGCACTTTCAGGAAGCACCAGATTGTTACATTTCTCTATGTGCTTCCATTAGCAAACAGCCTTCGCCTGCTCTAATAGCAAGTTACTATCGCTGCTAGTCAAAACCAGACTCTTGCCAAAACTATTTTTAACTTGCCTCTCAAGAAACAATGTAATACTGACTGTGACAATCATGCAGTTGTCAGATACTTGCAGCTTCATTTTTCAAATGTCCGTCAGCCTTTAAATGAAGCACGGAAATTTTGCTTTGCCAGGCAAAGTTATACTCACACAATTAATAGAGTTCTTTTTTTTTTCCTCATACTTTTCCTTAATTATATATTTGGGTGGAATAAATGTTTCTTGACATCTTTATTACATTTTTTCTTTTAATAGGATCATGTTATTCCTGATGTAATATTAAATTGGCCATTAAGAGCCTTATTTTAAATTTGACTTTCAAATATCAAGCAGTGAAGTAGTCCCACGTGGTGTGAGACAGGACATGTCCTCTGCAAACACTGGATGAGGCACTTGGATATGCTCTGGATATATGAGGTCTCAAATACGATTAGTTCATTTTTTTTACTCTTCTGCAGACTTCTCTCAACCACTACCTGCAGAACAGCTGAGGGTTACAATAACTTCTTTCATCTGCAAGATAATTGGGTAGTGATTAAAAATTGCAAAGAGTGGATGGTGTGAGTGAATCAAAAGTGTGGTGTCCCTTTGGGGCCAGTGTTGCTGACAAATAAACAGATAGGGCAGGAAGCTTGAGCAGGAGTAAAAGAATTTTGTTTAGGAAGGCCTTGAGAAAATTGAAACGAATTAGCAGGCTAAAGTGTATGGAAGGAAGACTCACAGGACAATATAGATGAGAAGCCATCTAGTCCAACTTCCCACACAAAACAGGTTAGATCCAGCTGTCCAAGTCCCTGTCTTGAAATTCTGAGTATTTCCAACTGGAATTTTTCTTGCTGCAAACTTAGCCATTAACTCTTGTCCTTTCACTTTGCAGCTTTAAGCATCTGTCATCTTCTTCACTAAAACATACCTTAAAGTAACTAAGGATTCTAATTAGTTCTCCCATGTGGTATTCTCCTCCCTAATAAAACTGGTCTCAGCTTCTTCTCCTATGTCATGCGACCTAGTCCCTTAGTCCTCTCTGCAGCCCTCTGTTGAACCAGCTGCAATTTAGGAATTGTCCATGTTCAGAAAGAGGTAAAAGATAACAAGATAGATAGAGAAAAGACAGAAGAGGAAATTAAATGTGGAAGAAAACTATCCAAAAATTATGCTCTTGAGTTATCAGGGTAATATGTGCAAAAGAAAATGGAAAGTGTGAAGAGAAAAAGAATAACCAGAGGAAAGCCATACAGCTCCAGCTATATTTAGTAGTAGCTCCACTACTCGAGCTCATTGAAAAATTTGACCTCAAAAGATTTACCTGAGAGCATTGTGGTACCATTGATACATTGAAAGCATTTGAATTGACTGGATTTGATTTA
This sequence comes from Nothura maculosa, assembly GCA_032353885.1. Lineage (NCBI taxonomy): Eukaryota > Metazoa > Chordata > Aves > Tinamiformes > Tinamidae > Nothura > Nothura maculosa. The sequence goes on along the minus strand of JAUBOD010000825.1, from coordinate 606,418 downwards.
AAAAAAAATCTAGTTTAAAAAAGCTAACTGATTTGGTAGCAATTTGAGTAAATTATGGACAGAATGAAACAGACAGTTATTGACATTAGATGGTCTGCCATAAAAACAAGTGATTCTGGTGAGTTTATTTTTGCATTATATTTATTCTCTCATGAATGAGATGTCTTAAGTTGGACAACTCTGAGACACAAATGTGGGAATGGAGAAAGTGATGCCTAAGCTGGGCTTTCTTGATTTTCTTTCTTGCAACAGGCTGGGCCTTGAGCTTGCTGTGCAACAACTTGCTCACTTGATTTGTTCTAACCTTCCAAACGCCACTCTCCAGATTACCAGGATAAGGGCCATTTGGCAGTTTTTGCTTGCAATGTTTATCAGGGCTGTAGCTGCTACTAGTAGAAAGAAAATTCTTCTATTGCTTTGAAAGTGCTGTGAATTGCTCCTCTGATCGTGAGCTTGGCAGATCAACTCTCTGTTGCTCAATGACCCCATCAAAGTACTTGGCAGATATCAACTTGACACATCAAGGCACGCAGCTACTTTGGGGGCCTGGTAATGTCAGTCCTTGACAAGGCTTTAGATTCATGCAAAGGTGATGGCAAAGCAGAGCGACGTTTTGAGTAATGCCACTGAGTAATGGAACAACAGCCAGCGTGTTTTAAAATGTGCGTGCGTCATTCTAGAAAAATGCCTTTTTAGAGAAAACATTTGCATAATTATCCACAAATCTAAGCCATCATATAGATATATGAAATGTCTGGTAGTTATTCTTATTTGCTATATTACTTGGCCAAGAAGATGTTTTATATTTTTCAGCAGTATCTGCAAATTTTGAAGTATGTATCTACCTTTGCTATGGGTACTTGCTTTTTCACTTTTGTCATCTTATTTTTTTATGACTAATCAGTCTATTTAATCAGCTGAATAAATGTAAGCTCTTTTCCAAAGCTGTGATTTACACTCAAAAAATTATGATATAAATAAAAAGTGTTATAAAATGAACAGAAGCAGCTAAAATATTTTTAGGTAGCATATCATTCCGTAGCACACCAAGTCTAAAGCCCAAACTGAAGAGAAGATCAGAAGTCAAACAGAGAAGTAGAACACGCAGAGTCAGACTGTCTGGCCAGTTTTGTCCTATTTGAGTTCCAAAGAGACAGAATCCAGTTTAGCTCTTTCCTTAAGGATATCCAAGCAGCTGGATAAGATGAAAGATATCCAAGTGTGCGTTACCAGGGACACTACTTGTAGCTGGTTGTGATACTTCACTCTCCCTGCCGGTTCCTATCGGATAGCATTACTGCGACATGGAAGACTTGCAAAGGATGTATTATCCTTAAGATTTCTCTAACTTGTGGTTAAGCTAAAGAATGTTAAAACTTAACATTCGACAGAGGTTCAAGACTCAAACAATACTTATTTTATTTATTCTTTTTTTTTTCTTTCCTTTACCTTTATTTAGCAGAAGTTAGAAAAAAAGAACTGTCAGTTGCTTAGATAATAGATAAGAATTGGATCAGAATCTATGTGCAGAAGGTGTTTTGGTTAAGAAAGCAAAAGCTGGTTCCTTTAGCTCCTCTCTGAGTTTGTACATTTCCCAAGGACCCTCACAGCTGCACCTGAGCAAATGGCATTCGTGCAAACAGCAGATTAGCCCTGCAATCTGCATGCCTACTGTAAGCATTTCTAGGGCTCTGGGGAATCCAGAGCTCACTTCTGTTTTTCTTTCACTGAGCAAACTTGGATTACTGCTGAGGACAAGCTCCCTAGGTTTAGCTCTTTTTGAGTAGGAGAGCTGGCTTAGTGAGAGCCATATGTGCACATGTGGAAGCTAATTATAGGTTGTACTAATAATCTTGTGTGGCAGTGTAAATTGTTTGAGCTCTCCATGGACAGATAAGTTTAATACAATTTTATATTACAAAATAAACTACAGGGGGAAAAAAAGTACAGGCACTTGACATTTGATTTCATGCAGATGAAAATTAGCTTAGTTAAACAAATATTTCTTAATATGGATGCTATCCATATAGCAGAGATGCCATAGTGCATCTCTGCCCCAAGATGAAGATGCAGAGAATTGCCACAGTTCAAAAGATAACAATTTTGAGAATTTAACTTATATCAACAGATTCTAAGCTAGTTTTGTTGTAGAGCAATTCCAGTGAGTCTCCTAGAGCCTGACACATCCCATTGCCTTCTTGTCTTCACTCTGCTCAATCTGTTTAAAGATTATCATCTCCAGATGTCACCAGCAAGCTTAGGATCTCAGTCACACTGACCATTTCTAATGTGTCTGTGCACAGTGACACAGGGTTCTTTGTCACAGATTTTATCCTAGGCTGCTGTTTCTTATTAGATTTCTTTATTAGATCTTTTCCTCAAGCCTTGCCTTTGCCTCAACTTTCATGCAGCTAATCTAGTGATAAGCACCGTTGCTGACTCAGAGCCAGGCGCCAGCCTAACTGAAATAAGGCCTACTGCAAGAATGGTGATCTCAGAAACTGTCCATCCCAGTTCCACTACTTCCACTGCATTACACTGTGGACCTCTTTGGACAATGTATTTAAATAAACAGTTCACCATTTCCCACAGATGCTTTGTGCGACCATCGCAGGGACATTAAACATGAAGGACAAGTCTCTGAGCAGTTATGCAGGATGGCAATGGACAGAAAGCAAAGGCTGAGTGTTCATTGTTTATAGAGAAGTTTGTCTCTGAAGAAGAGGTTTCACTAGAAGAGTTAGCTCCCTTCGCTGTCCTCATCCCTGTTGCAGGCCTGCTGTATTTTCTGACTCAAAAGCAGTGTTGGGCCATGCATCCTTCAGGAGTGAATGGGATTCCACTCATCTTGGGACTTCCTCCACCCCCAAACCTAGCAATAACATAGTTTTTTTTCCCCCTCCATGAACCCAAACCATAGCCCTTCATGGCCTGGGACAACTATCCAAAGAGCAAGCACATTGTAGCTACCAAGAGCTGAGGAGATCCAAGCAAGGGAGAAGCTGTTGGTGTTAGCCTTCAAGTAACCTTTGGAAAGATTGACAGCCTGCTTAGCTGAGGAGAGCACAATCATTACCTCAGTTCTCTTACTAAAGCAATTCTATGGAAACAAATGAACAAGAAAGACTAGACTCTGTCCCAGATTAGATGATGTGCACTAGGACATCTGCAGAGGTGAACCTGGAGAAAATTGTAGCTTCCCTTATGCTCACAAGAACTGGCATAGACCCAGAGCAGATTGGCAGTGGCTATAGTGAACATCAGAAATCCCTGCTCCCTCCAGAGATCCTGTTATCCCAAACTAGGCTATCCTGACTCCTTCACATCTCATCCTAAGCACCTCCACGCCAGATGACTTACCTAGGGCTCAGCAGCTGCCAGGGAACAATTCCTCGTAGAGCACAATTTGCCTGCAGGGACACTGTGTGGTCATCAGTGAGATCCTTGATACACTCTGATCCTAGACAAAAACACTGGCAGTGTCTCCCATTCCCTCCGTTTAGTTATGTCTTGAAATAGCCACCATGACCAAATTTCTTCATGATCTGATTTTAATTTTACATTTATTTTTCACTGACTTCCTGTACTTTTTATTTGTTTCCAGCCCAGAGTCTTATCTGTGGGCTTTCTTCTCAGTTTTAGATGCAAATCTCAATGCAGAGATGTTATATATTGAAATCTAGAAGATTTCAAGGCCTGGGGCTGAGAGCTTCAGTGCTGGGATAGATGGGAGGGAACAGCTGGGATTTCAAAGTCATTAAGGCCTGGATCCAAGAATGGGATACAAAAGGCTCCAAGTGGAAATGACAACTGGGAACAGGAAAATCAGAGAAGAGCTGACTTGCTGCTCATGTCCGACACATGCACGATTTCAAGTTACAGCAAACAGGTGTCAGCCACGGAGCAGAGAACAATGAGACAGGTTGTCCCTGACCCTCAGAGTTTCCACAGGAAATGAACAAGCTGCAGCTGGTGCAGGGACTGCTCTAGTCCCACTTGTTACACTCCTATCCCGCCACCATCTGCTCTTCCGTCTCTCTGAATTTTCATGAAGGAAACAACATGCAAAGACAAACCTGGTTTGGAGGGGTAGCTCACACACAGCCCTTCCAAAGAGCTGAGGTGGCAGCGCAAGAGGTTTTGGCAATGCTAGATGCAGGTAGCAGGAGGCAGACAGACTCATCCAGAACCAGGGTGTCAGGCAGCTCCTTTGCTCTCAGTGGGCTCAGCAGCAGCTCTGCACTTGGCACGGCTGCAGAGCATCAGACAGGCATGAGTTATGAAAGCAGTGAGCACCAGCCAGCCCGAGCTGACAGCTATAAAGTATCTGTAATGATCAATGATGGCTCTATTGCTCCTCTTGGCTTTCTTGTTGAGAAGAAAATGCGCCAGGTGAGGAGGAAGGAAAAAAAGACCCTGCCCTGTTGCTGCTATGGATTGTGGAAGCCTCCCAACATGTCCAGTATGTCCACAGAGGGTGTGCAGGCTGAGAACCTTATGGATGGCAGATGCCACCTACTAGCTTACATGCTTAGATGTTACCTACATAAGCCCAGGCTGACTGACAACAGACCAGGAGAAGTGAGGTGGTGGTAAGTTTCAGAGAATCAAAGAAACATTTTTCTCAATCGCTATTTTCTCTCCTAAATAAGAGCTCTCTCTTTCCACAAAACCTGTGCTTCCCACAGAACGAGTTATCAAGGCACTGATAACTTTAACAGTACCTAATGCTTCCAGCAGTGCTACCATATCTGACTTCAGCATCTCAATGTCCACATATGTTGTCTGATGCTCTGTGCTATCCCTGAGGAAAAGGAAAGCTGCAGGGACACAGGGACACTTCATTCTGCTGTACGACCGTGACTGGGAACAGGATTATGTTCCTACTGCTACTGCAGCTGTCTAGGAGTGGCTTAAGCTCTCACAGAGACGAGATGCCAATGATGGTCTGGTGCCTTTCTGTGAGGCAATTTTCTGCAGCAGCTGGCTGATCTTAGATAGGGAAAACTGCTCTTCCACAGCCTTCCCTCCAGGAGCTGCCTCTAAAAACATCACATTGCTCCAGCACTAACATTTCAGGTGAAATAGGGTGGGTAAGATACGGGATGGATGCTCCTCTTGGCTGCGGATACCAGACGTAGTGCCAATAGCACAAAGCAGCAAAAACAAAACCAAAATGTCAATACTCTGTGATCTTGCTTTGAGGTATCATAGACTGACTCCTAAATTAGTTCCAATCTGTTCCTTCAGGTAATTTAATACTAGTGGTCATAAAATTGTCTCCTAAATCAAGCATAAGTTAAACTCATAGTTCAATAGCATAAGCAATTTCTTCACACCTACAAAAGTATCTACAAGTGGCTACTTTCAAAACTTTGAAAGTAAAAGGCTCCTGGACCCACTTGTTTGCCTCCTCATCCTTACTATTGCTTGCAGGAAGGAGCTGTGAAAAACTCTTGGTCCTGTGTTTTTTCTCGGCTGTATGAATAAGATGATACTCATTAGAATCTAGAAATGAGTAGGTCTTTTCCTCAGTATCAGATCAATCTTAAACTACATTTTAACTATTTATCTTATCTACATAAGATCTGCCATTCCTACAAAAAGGTAACCCAAAAGAATGCATGTAGAATATGCATTCTATAAATACCATGCTGCAAACACAAACTAGCTCATGTAAGAGGTTCTGTGTTTGACTTCAAGCTTTGGGAATTTGGGAATTATTTTGGTTTGATAACTATTTTTTTTCCTGCCCACATTCATGAAAAAAAAATTCTGTGTATAAAAAGTTAATGGTAGGTAAATAAAATATTTCAGACAGCAACACAGAAGCAGCAGCTTCTTCTAAACTTTCAGAAGAAGGGAATCTCAAGGTAAGCATTTTTCTCATACATTGTATTATTCCGGAATAAGCAAAAGGGACTAAGTAAGGATGAATATAGGATTTATGGCCAGAAAATGTCTGCAATAAATTATAACAGACACTGCATTAGGTCAACTGCTTGATACAAGAAAGATGCCAACTTTCCTAAATTTAACCTGCTGAATAACTGTGGTGTTAATCTGAGCAAGGAGGCAAATACAGGTTGACTCAATAC
>JAUBOD010000825.1:580221-596641 GCA_032353885.1 Nothura maculosa | reverse complement strand
GAGGCCATAGGGAGCTGCCAGGGCCCCGCAAGACACCGGTGCCCACCAGCCAGGGCCCCCCACCTCCCTGTGCCCACCCAAGCCCTCCTGGCCCCAAGGCTGGGCCAGGGTCCCCCGACCCGGCCTCGGGCCCCCCCCGCGCCCCGCACCGCCCGCCCGCCCGCACGGGGCCGCGCAGCTCCGCGCCCGCCGCGCAACTTTCGCAGCCGGCGCAGTAAGTGCGGGGCCCGCAGGGGGGAGGGAGGGAGGGCGGCGGGAGCCTCCTCCGCGGCTGGCGGGACCGCGCGGGACCGGGGCCGCGGCCGGCGGGAGGAGGAGGAGGAGGGCGAGGAGGAACATGAGGAGGAGGAGGATGAGGAGGGCAGCGGGGCAGCAGGGCGGCCGGGCCGCGCGGGGCCGTGTCGGGCAGCGGGCGCCGGGGCCCTCGGTGCCCACGGAGCTCCCCGTGGGTCCGCGCTGCCCTCCCCGCTGCCCCGGTGGCAGCAGCGCCTCTTTTCTCGCCTCTGAGGAAGGCGAGCGGTTTATCCTGCCGCCTAAACCCGCAGCTCTCCAAGGCGCGGTTTATCCTGGCGCCTTTGCCCAGCATATCCCTTTGCTCCTTAGGGCTTGGGTGTCTTTGGAGGATTTCGTGCTGGAGAGCCAGTGAAATCCAGCGCTGCGGGGCTGCAGCCTGTGACCCACGGCAAGGCAGCAGAGCCTTGACTTGCTTAGGAGAGGTTTAAGAGAGATAATGCGGCGTCTGGGCTTTCCTTGTTAACTGCGTTTTCTGGGAGATGGGTTCCTGGAGCATCTTCCAAGTTAAAGCTGCTGCCTCTTCGCTGTGTATTCAAAGGCGCCTCCACTTGAAAGAGAGGAAAGAAAACTGTGTTGTTTCATGCCTGGTGTTTCTTGCTGACTGCTGCGGTAATGATGCTCCGTGCCAAAGGAGTAGCCTTGGGGGCTTTCCTCCTTCCTAAATTTAATTTGGGATCTGAAAGTCAAGCTAGATCTTTATAGTTGATGCTTCACTGTAAGGATTCTGCACTTAGGATTTGTGTTGAAAATGCATCTTTTATGTGTTTGCACTTAACAGATTTGCAAGAATTCATCTCGCTGTTTTGCTGATCTCCCTCTTGGCGCTGATTAATACTTAAAAGTTGCTTAGCCAGGCAGTATTACTGTGCACACGCGTAGCGGAAAGATTGAATTCTGCATCAAATTGAGACCTCATCTCTTGCTTTTCATTCCTGTCCTTCCCATCCAAAATACAAATCAGAAATTCTTTAGTTTGATCCCCCAAGGTGCCTTAAGGACTTGTGTGAGTTTAGGTATAGTAATGTTAGCTGCAAGTGTCTGTAAAGCAGGAGCAACAGGTTGCTGAGCCTTTATTTGTCTTACTGTTGTTAAAGAGGGTCTTTATCTGTCTTACTATTGCTAAAAAAAGGAATATCTTAAAGAATTTTTGTTGGAAAATTACTAAATTATCTTGGGAATATGTATTCAGTTTCACCGAGAGGATAATGAAATTGCGGAAATTGTGTGAATTATTCTCAGCCTTGAACTGAATGCTGTGTATATGCCACTTGCTTACATTTTATATGTATAGACTATATATTTACAATAAGTACTACTGACACTGTAAGTGTAGATGAGAAGAATAAAACAGCTGTCTCTGAAAAAGTAGAAACAAGCTAAAAGCAGATGGATGCTATTAACAGGACATTATGAAATCTTCGGCAAGAATTAAAAAGAAAGAACTTTGAAGTCAACAGATTTTTCATTCTGTTGGTCTCTTCTGAGATTTACAGCTTTTTTGTTCAGCCTGGTGACCTGCAGACTAATTGATTTAATAAGATAAAGATCTACTTTACCTGTAGGCTGTTGATTTACTTTTGCTTTTTTAACTGCAATGATGTAGATTTTAAACTGAGCTGATTTAGAATGAGCAAATTAAATTTTGCTGATTTTCTTTTGAAAAAACAAGCCTTTTTGCTCTGTAATGCACAGGGAGTAGGATAAGCCATGCTTTTTTTTCTTATGATTACCTTGACCAATGGATTTATGTGAATCTGAAAGTACAAGTTGATGACAAAACTTTCACATATTAGAACCTGTAGCTTTTGTTTAATATTCCTATTTTTTAAATGTTATCCAGCACTCCTTAGATAAGTCTTCCTTAAATGTGAAAGTTGCCGTAAGTGTTTTTGAATGTATAAACTCTTTATACTGTTGCCCTCCATTTTACCCATGTAATTGAAATCGGATACATTCCTGTGACCTTGTAGGTTCTTGCAAGGCGAAGAGCATCACACGGCAGCAGGCCCTGCTTGTGGCAGGGACTTTGCGGAAGTGGCTGAACACAGGAGAAAAAAGGAAAGCTGAGGAATAGTGTGAAGGATTAACTAGGTTGAATAAGTTGGCTGCAGAACAGGACGTGGGGCAGCCCTGCTGTGGAGAGGGTTGTGTTCCTGCAGGATGAGGGTCCCTGGAGGATCCAGGGCGCTGAGAGAAGCCGCGACCAGGGCTCTGAGGCCTGCGGAGCGCTGTGTGCATCAGTGATACCTGGGAGTGTGGATGTAGTTAAACAAAAACCTGTGACTCTCTAATGTAGCTATTTCACATATAAAGGACCTTTGTCTGTAAGAGCACCACGTTCATTCTGTAGAAACACTAGGTGTTCTACAGAGAATTAGGTGCTTTTTTCTGATTTGTTTTTGTTTGATTGTTTTTTCTTGCTGATTGCACTCCTGCTCCTGCCGCTGACCTGCTGCTTTACTTCTGCCATCTACGTGTGTCCCCTTTTGTGTATGAGCCTGGGACTGCCACAGACAGTAGAGGTGAAGGACTCGGACTTAGCAAGCCATGACTCAGCAGGCGCTGCCGATAATTAACTGTATAAACTCATGACAACAATCCCCAGTAAAGCAAATGAAGACGGGAAGCGGCCACACTGTGAACAATTGTAACTTTAATTGCTTCTTAGGGAAATGTAGTTTCTGCTAATAAAATAGCATGTGCAATGTGACTGTCCTTAGTCTGAATGTTCTTAATTCAAGTATGTTTCCTGTTGACATTAGCATTGAATTAAGCTGGTAATTTCCAGTACTGGCTCAGTCATGTTAGTGACTAAAGGCAGAATGCATCTTGGAAATATTTGCTTCAAATATTCCTGAAGCACCTGTATTTGTTGTGCATCCTAAGGAATTCCTCACGGGCACTAACAAGATTAGATACTCTGGTCAGCTGAACATCAGAACCAAGATATTTTACTGGAAACACTTGGAGGGGAGAGGAGGAGGGGACTGGGGAAAGGTGAAGGGGAGCACAAGTAGGTGCAGGTTCTTAGGAAAGAGTGGAAACAGCAAATACTTGGTGGCATCTTAAGTACCTGCAGTGTGAGCCTGTGCCTGTGCACATGCTGGCACGCTCTAGCTCACAGTTTTAAAATGTGTCCTTCTTCCTCTATGGTCTCTGCTGTATGTATCATGAGACCAGTTCTTCCTGTCTAAATTGTGGTTAAAAAGTTTGTTACTTGCTTGCTTTGCAGAGTCCTGCATTTTCTTTGCAGATTCTTGTGACTGGCCATTTCTTGGATGTACCTACGATAACAAATTGCATGATCTCAGTCTAAAGGATTTGATAGCTCAGCCCAGGCACTCAACACAGCTGCTTTTATAGAAGAGTGTTTTTTGCAGTCTCCTCTCTTAGAAGACCACTTAAAGCCAGAGATGATAAAAGTGTAGAGGGAAGGGGCTTCCAGACATTTGTTCTTAGCTGCTTTTGTTAAACCAGCTTTTTGTGCTAAACTAACCTTTTACTGGTTTAACAGGAAGCAATTTCAGGAAGTTTGTCAACACTATAAAGTGGGTTTCCTGAAATGAACTTTTCTTTACAATGTATATTTTATATACATCTAAATGCATATTGTCTTATTTTTTGTGTCTCCTTCATTAGTTTGGACAGAAATTTGTACTCAAACCACTCTGATGATTTTTTTTAATGATATCCTATATTCAGACTCTTTCTTGGGAATAAGCTGAAATAATATAGTATTACAGGCATTAATGAAGTATATTTGGCTGATGACCAGGTTTGTTCTTTCCATACATGACAACACTAGGGGCTTCCAACAAAATGAATATTAGAAGCTATGCGTATGTTTAGTGACTTCCTACATAATGGTGACATTATTTATAAATACATAGGTCTTTCTTATGGATTGAAGAAATACCTATCACCTCTTGATAATGGTGATATTTTCCAGCAGCATAAATTAGTGGGTAAGGATCTGCAAAGTGATGTATCTATCATGTGGACTGATAGATATTATTGACAGCCATGATTAAACGGGGTCTCTTAGCAGTGTCCCAAGTGCCTGTGATTCAGGCACCAGCAGCCAGGGGCTGCAGGACCTGGTGGAGCAATGGCCAGAGCTGGAGTCCGTGCTGCTGAGGAAGTGAAAGTCCTTGGCAAGGGCTCAGGAAGGACATGGGCAGGAGAAGAGGAAACGCTGTGTTGGATGTGCTGGGTTTGACATGCTCGAGATATATTGCAGGGATGGGAGGCAGGGCAGGTGAGCAGGACGTGCACAGGAGATTCAAAGCGGGTTGTAACTGCAGAGCTACCATTGCAAAAGTTATGCAAAGGCTAAAGAGAAGTGGCGCAGCCCATGAGGAGGGCAGGAAATTTGTCTTTTAAGCAACTCTCCCACTTTATTGCAAGGGCAGCACTTTGCCTTCCCTTTTCTGTCCTGCAGGGTCTGTGTGCTCTCACTGATTTCCATCTATAGTTGCATGAGCTGAGAGAGAGATTGAAAGAGCTACCCTGGTGCCAGCGAAGAAGCATTGGCTCCTATTGAGGTGAATACTAAGCCTACTTTTCTTGGCATGTAGGTGGCCTCTCTGACAGTTTCTGCTAGGCTAGCAGTGGGCAGCAGTTCTCCCACTAGACCTGACTAGGAGAGCGTGCTATATATATTCTGTTACCTGGAAAATGTGGAGTTTGAACACTTTCCGCACTGTAACAGTGCTCCTTTCCTACAACTTTTTCATTTTTTTCTTCTCCTACTTTTCTTTTATTTCAATAATATTGAATATTCAATAATATTTTGTTGTTTCCTTATCTCCAGCTTGTCTTAACGACTCTCTGTGATGGAAGCTGTTAACCTCACCTCTTAAACTGGATCTCTGCATCTCTGCATAGCAGCTTTTCTTTCTCTTTTTGTTTTTCTTCTTCCACAATATAAGCTTCAGCATCTTTAATAATCTATTTATTTTTGCAATCTTGCACAGCGCTGTAAGGAAATATGTGGCCCCACCATCTTGTAGAGGTGTGAAGTCCTCTCGCCTACCAACCTGACATGGTTTGACAGAGTTTGAAGGTCACTTTGTGGTACTATAGACAGGCAGAAAGACCTTTCACACTGGAGTATATGTAATGTAGAGATGTCTCTCATGTCAACATGCCCCATATGCTCTGTGACCAGAAGAGAAACTTGAGAAAGGGGAACTTCAGCATGCAAGCACCAAGCAGGCAGTAGAGCTTTGTGGAGCCAATTCAACCATTGGCAGAGCAGATCCTGGCAGAAAATAGACTTGGTTGGTGCTGAGCAATAGCGGGAGGGAGGTGCCCCTGGTGAGATGTTTCTACTCTAGGTGGAGCATTTAGAAAGTTTGAGAGCATTATGTGAAATGCATCGTTTGAGCAACTTATTTGAATCAGATATTCTGTAATTACGTACTGCCAAAGTCCTTTCTTGTTATGTTTAGAGGAAGGGGAAGTCCATTTCTTTGCTCTTGTGATAAAGGCAAAGCTAGCAAAGTCTGTGGTATAGGATGGCACAGGAAAGTCATTGCTTCTTTGGGAACAGAGGACAGCTTCAGTGTCATAACGGTACTACATCTATCGTGTGCTGTATCTTGTCATGTTCATTGAGAGAATGTGCTTCCCTAGAGGCTGCAATTCTCTCTACCCATTAGCTGTCATCACTCTTGGAGTGCTTTGATTGTTTTATCTCCATTATCTCATTGTTTCTCTGGTTTTGTTTTACTTCCTTGCAATTCTGACCTCTCAGGATCTCCAGTCTTTCACTCCTACACTTTTTCTGGTGTGGTTTATGATGTCCTGAGGGCTTCTTATGCATGGCCAACAATTAAGCAGTGCTATTAGTTTTTCAGATGTCTTCCTTACACAACACTTAATTCTGTGGAATTCACATGATGGATCATTGTGGAGTTATTACAGCCCTTTGAAACAACTTAGTAACCATTGTGAATACTCATTTACTTTGTACTTGGAAAGTTGTTTGGGCGGCCTGTGAGTGCAGAAATCACCTGTGAGCATTGGAGCTTGCATACAGGCTAGGGTGATGTTATTTGGTACAGAATGTAGCCTGCCTATGAGCCATGTATTTGTTATGTGAAGTTATGAAGGTTTTAAATTTTAATGAATGGCTATTAGTATGGTCATAATAAGAGTCCTGTAAAACTCTTGTGGTCTGTAGTGCAAATGTGGAAATAATTCTTGCCATGGGCTTCTATTTACCTTGAGTCTGAGTTTGCCGACATCACACATCAGTCTCCTACTTAGTAAGGTCCATGTTGTGCACTTTATTTAATAATCCCTGTCCAAGTTTCTTATAATTTCTAGAGTTCCTTTAAGTACAGGGTTTGTATGCCGTCAGCACAGGATCTTCTCTATTCTAAAGAATAAAAACCTTGGATTTTAAATATATATATGTCTTAGCAGAAGATCTTTTGCACGGGAAGAATCCACATACAAGTGGATTGTGATGCCAGTTATTCACTATCCTGTCTCAGAAGAGATTGTCCAGATTTCCCTTCTCTTCTCTTTGAAAATTGGAATAATGTCTTATACTCATTCTTGGTTAACTTTTAAGGAGCTTCTCATGTTTACCAGAAATTAAAAAAAAAAAAAGCTTAGAAACTTGCATGTGAATTCTTATTCCCACTTCATTCAGTTCTCTATTTCTATTTGCAGTCTTACTGTTACCCCAGGCTAAGCAGGTAGTTTTGTGAGACTCGTGTCAAATTTATTTCTGTCACTACATACTAGATCTTCAGATCTGATCCTCTGGCAGCTTGTGTTCTGTAGAGTGGGGTTGGTGGGGTTATGCACAGTGCATAGGTATCCACAAAACCCTAATCTCAAGGAATTAATCCAGAAAACACCCCAAATTCCTTATCATATGATGTTTACTATGTGATAGTAGCCACTTGCAATAGTTCTTCAGCTATAGCTGGGCAAGAAATTAACTGGAACGTGAATGTTTTAGGATTGTGCCCATATAATTAACACAGAACTTAAAATACTGTACAATGAACAAGGCATGAATAGGACTCTGAACCACTAGAACATGATGTACCATCTCACACTCCAAAAGTTAAAGGAGATTCTGCTGCTTATGTTAGTGTGAATGAAATCAGTGGTTCTTAATGTGTCTGCTTATACAGTTAGTGCTGAATGTTCGTCTGATATCCCCGAAAAGATTTACTAGCACAAAGCTTCATTTCTGCTGGAGTAATTCAGTGTCTCCAGGTTCTGGTCACTGCCCAATTTTGAAGAACTGCTGCAACTTCCTCCTGCAACTTGAAAATGACCAAAGGTCACAAAGTTCCAGGAACCTAAGTGCTTTCCCCATATCAGCATGAATGATTTAACCCTAAATTTTCATATAAGTTTAAAGCTCTTCTTAAAGCCACATTACATATCCCAGGACAGTGGCTGGTGTTTCAGTGCTTGTGCTTCAGAATTGCTGTATGTGTATCTACTGCTCAGGGCAGAACAACTAACAAAGCACAGAGTGGGCTGCTCCTGGAGCTTTCTTCACAGCTGGACTATATGTTGTCTTTTGAAGAGGATAAAAACGTCAGATTTTTCTCTTGTGATTTCTTTGTGCAATTTAGTGCTCTAGGTAGCCTTAGACAGGTTCTTGAGGCATAGCAAAAGACTGCTCTGCCCAGAGCGGTGCCTTTCACACGTTTGGTCGTGAACATGTGTGCGCGGTTAAGCAGAGATGACCCCAGATAAGAACACCCTGAATAATTGAGCAGGAAAGAAAATGCCCCATGGTGCAAAAGTGATATGGATTAGAAAATAACCAGGCTGGTAGAGAGTTAAGGCCTGTTCATTTTAGGGTGTTTTGTTGTTTGTTTTTTTAAGTGACTTCCTACATAGTAGGAATGTATTTATTTCACTAACCTATGTGATGTATACGGTTATTGTTGTTTATAACAATATATACTTTTCTGTGCTATATATTTATTATGTTGTTATTTACTAAGTTAGTTATTTATTTCACTAAACACACCTGAAAACCAAATATAAGCCCAGACAAGAACTGGTAAAACTTTCATGGGGCCACTAACAAAGCCTTTAGCGTGGGCTTGTTGGCTCTGCCCTAGCTGCCCTTTTTCATGTTTTCAATGACACGCTGTGGTAGTTTCGTGATCTTTGAGTGCTCTATAATCAGTACTGTTGAGACTTTGAAGTATGTGTGCATCTCAAAGCAGAAGACTGTGTCTGGAAAAGAGAACTTATTGCCAACAGCATCCCTGTCTAATCCGAGGCCATATTCAGAAATAACCATCTCTTCTCCTTGGTCAGCAATAACCATCTCTTCTTAGTGATACTGGCTAGTGAGGAGACTCCCTAGCAAATGCCTGGCTTGTCCTTTCGTCCAGGCACGTGGAGCCTAAGCACTGTGTTATTGTAATAACATTTCAGGCCTGGTTGTTACCTGCAAGTGCACCTAGCTACGCACCCTGGGGAGCGGGCAGGCAGAGTGACATGTTTCTCATGGAGCTGCTAAACTGGGATATAGATAGATAGTCAGGTCAGTTTTGTGGTGCACAAGCTCACGAGCCTCAGAAAGCTGCTCCTTTCCTCCCCTCTATTCTTCTGAGGCTCTGGGGAACAGCAAGGGCCAACTCTAGCTCTTCTCATGCCCCACGACGTAGATGCTGGTGTCTGCTGGGGCAAAGGAGCTGGTGCAACTCGTTAATCTGTAACTTGTTCGCTGGCTGTGTCCTTGTTTCCACATACATTGGCAGGTGTGTTGGAATCCACAGCATTTGAGTAAAAGCGTTGTGTATGTAAAGCAGGCCTTTGGGGCTAACCCAAACGCTCTCGTTGTGCTCCTCACACTGGGAGGCCAAGTGTATGTGTGTGAGGGGAAAGAGAGCAAGGAGCCAGGTAAGCAGGACTGGGATTGGGGAAGGACAGGTTATACACGCACAGGTTGGGCAAGGCCCAGAACGCAGAGTACAGACGACCTGCATAGATCCACGACATGCAGCGACTACGCCAAATGTGGTCTGGTAAGAAAATATGTCGAGTTTTTCATTATTTCTGTTCATTCTTCTGTTGTGTGGCTTGTTGTGAGGATCTGAATCTCCATACAGTCATTTGGGCTTCTGCTGGACCTTGCTGCAAGACAGTGTCATTTTTTATGGTAGCTTCTCATTTTCTCATGCCACACTGGTTACACTAGTCATTAAAAAGGTGGAGAGGAAGGATCTTCTACCGTTGTTAGACACTAAGACTAGACAATGCAAACCTGGATGCATTGTTGGTCATACCCAGAGAGGTAACTTCAAAGCTGAAAAACAGGGTCTGTAAGCTATAGTCTGAGCCTGGAATGCATCCTTGGTGTTTGTCATCTGAGGAGTGGATCACTTGCTAACATTTAGGGAACATTGTTGATTCTGTTAAACATAGTGGCTTGACTGGATTTGCAGCTGGAAATGAAGCCTTCAATAAATGGAGTTGCTGTTTGGCATTACTGAGTTATTGCTTGTAAAGAAAGTGGTGTTTTTACATATACTATGGATGCTGCTCAAGCTGTAAAGTGTTTTGGGAACCTTCTGTGTAAGTTAGTTAACATGTTGGAACAGCTTTTCTCTGTTCCATTCCATATTTCATTGGTTTGGTTCAAAATTTGGGGAAAGAATTTGGGAAAATTATTTGTTATGACAAAGTAAGATGTTATTTGACCTTTCCTATTATCTTCAAAGGACAGAGAACAGTGGGAAAAAATGAGGAAGTGGAAGATGTGGTTGCCGTAGGGCTGGCAAAATGAATTAGTTCGTTGTTGATATTGATTCAAAATTTGCAAGGATGCAGTTCAGGCAAATGATTGTAATAAAATGAAGTGAGTGTTACAAGGTCAGAAAGCAGATGTTAGCTTAATGTAAGGCCCAGTTTGAAATCATTGCCAAATATAGTGGCTATGTGAATCTGGAACATTTTTGTACTGCATAGAGTCTGTTATGCAATGTTAACAAAATTACAATCTTGTTTGGATTAACTTTTTGCTTTTTTTCATATTTTTATTCAACTGCACAAAGAAGAAAACAAAGTTTTTTCTTTTCTTTTTGGTACCACAGGAAAAATGCCTCCATGAAAACAAGTTTCTAACAACTCCAAGCAAAAAGCATGGTGGATTTACAGACTGAATTATTGAATACTTTTTCCCTTTCTTCTTCCCCTCAGTCCCTATCAGAGCTGCCTTTCTTGTGGTCAGTTACACTGATAATTATATATATCTGTCATGGTGTCATTTATGAGTTTCAGCTGAGATCAGGTATCATTTAGATGAGCATTAAACAAACTTTTCCTCTTCCCAGGCACTTAAAGACGAGAGAGATGAAGGTTGGTCTGTGGATTAATATCATCTGAACACAGGGAGTGAGGTAGCTGAACCAATGCAGTTCATTTTACCAGAGCAGTCCCCAATGGCTCTTTTGAAGGCGGTGAAGGGAAATCCATAACCCTTAAGCCTGCCCAACCACATCAAATTCCTGTGTAGCTCTATCTGATCACATCACAGTTCAGAGTTTGAGGTGCAATAATTAAATAATTTATTTTTAGTGTAGTATTTATTTTCTATTCATGTGAGTTTAGGCAAGCTGTTATATAGCTAAAATGCCTGTGCTGGCAAATTTAAAGTAAAGGCAGGAGGGAGAGGTGAGGAGAAAAGTCTTCTCCAGCAACTCCAGGTATGTTATTTCACTAGAGCCTTTGTGTCCTAACGTTAACTTTTGGGATGTTTACGTTGTACAATGTAATACACAGTGCAACCTCATTCTAGTCAGATGGCAGAATACCTTTTTTCCCCTTCTAATTGGAATTTTCATATTTTTTTAAATAAAAAAGTTCTTTAAACTATGAAGTGGCAATGAAGGTATGAATATTGGATGATCCTACCTTTCTTATCAATATGCAGACTGATATGGGAAAGGAAAACAGAGCACCCAAGAGCAGAAGAGTGGTTAGGAGAAAAAAAATATTAATCAATTATTTCACCCAGACAGACATTTGTGTCTAGTATTGTTGGGATTCAGAGCCCCAAAGAGCAGGAATCGTCAGTGCAAAACTAGATATTGCAGTGTAAGTAGAAATACAGTGGTTTTGAACTGCAGTGGAATGCAAGTGTTGATAGGCAAATGTTTCCTGTAATTGATTTGGGAAAATCAAAACGGAATGAGGGAAGATAGCATGGAAAGAAACAAGTTTGTCTGGACGTAACAGGTCACAGTTGTTTAGGAGAGAACTGTGAAAGAAGCTGAAAGGAGCAGTGGTGTCTGCTGTACTTGCCCCAACTCTTGGCAGTAGCAGCTGCCTAATGTTATAATTGCAGAGAAGCCCTTTGGTTGATTCTTTCTCCCAGCAGCCTGAAAAAGGACATTCTTTTCTTCCCGTAGATACCTTCTTAGAAACAGGAAATTGTTATTTTAGATACTTTGATTTCCTGTTATTGTTTGGAACAAATACAACTAATGATGGTATGGCCCAGTTATTCCCGGATATGAGAGATGATGGATTGTTCCGTTTAAAAGCACTGAATCAGCATTATTTTAGGACTAGTGTAATTAATAAGACTATTTTAGAATAGTTATGATACTTAGGGAGTAGTTTCCGAGCTAAAAATGCCTTAGTTGATTTGGTGTAAAAAATGAAGGAAAAATCATCGAAGAGTCTTGTTGCTAAAGCTTTCAAAGCCAAAGGCCAAATCTTACGAAAACTTAGGTATCATCTCAGCTGTTCAGAAGATGATTTGAACAGGCCAGCGTGATGGAGGTGTGAACATGACCCTCACTGCTGCAATCCACTGGGCGATGCATTTCTGTAGACCTAGGGAAGCAGAAACATCGTCTGCTATGAGGCCCTGTTGAAAGCCCTTGTGAAGCCCATGACCAACTCCAGTCTGTCGTCCTTAAGGATGAGTTCCTGCTGAAACAGATATGGAAAACGGCTGCAGAAATGACCAAAGGGAAAGGAAAACAAAAACAAAAACCCAACGACAAAGATTGAAAGGGTTTGATCCTTAAAACTTAGAAGAGAGATGGAAAGGGGTCTCTCTCTAGTCCCTAGAGTGAAGGCAGAGCTATTTAAGTGAATTGCCCTTATCTGCACAGACATGTATAATCCTGGGAATTAGGAGACACTTTCTAATCCAATTTGGTGAAGGTCTGAAATTTCAGTGATTATAGCGATGTTCTCCCCTTAGAAGAACAGAATTCTACAAAACATTCTTTCCCTCCTGTCTTCTAATCATGATGATAAACTTAGTAACTATGCTATAAAAAGTGAATTTAGAAAATTTGAGGGTTTGACTTAAATGAGGGCCATTTTGAGGAAATCTCACAGTAACCTACTTCTTACCTACTTTCTGCTACAGGAATACCTGGGTTTGAGGGGTAGGCAGGAGGTTAAGTCTTGTTGTAGTTCAACACTGAGTAGATCCAGGCTGCTTGTGCTGCCTTTTAGATGCCTTTCAAAGAATGCTGCCTTTGTGCTCCTGAATCATAAAAGGGATTGATTAAAAATGGGAAAATATAGATGCTGTAATCTGAGCCCATAGAGATAAACTAAATTAATAAATAAAGAGGAGATTAAAATATATTTGCTTAGGTGTGACTGATACATGCAGAATCATTTCATTGGAAAGGCAGAGGAAGAACAAGGTGCACATGGTTGTTCAGTTGGTCTCTAATGCCAAGCCTAAAATAAAAGCTGACCCAAGATTTCTCTTTCAAGAGCCTAACTTAATGAAAATTGCCATAAAGTTGAGACTCACTGTAAGACAATAAAAACATTATTTTAACTATGAATTGCATAACAAGCACAGGGACAAATACAACCAAAGCTGAACATTTTTGAAACAGCACATTGTTTCACGCAAGGAACACTATCCTCTTTTATTCAGCTGCCATCCAGTTTAATTCTGCCACTAGCAGCCAGCTAGTTTTTGTCACAGTTCCTCTTAGCACGGTCTAGTAACATGTCCTCACACAAGGGAACAGAAGAGCTTGGCTCTTGCACCCCAAATTAACCTCCCCTGGGTTGCCTGGAGGGTCTGCAGCAGGCAAAGGCATCGATGGAGCTCGTGGGGTAAAGCAACCCTGCCAGGCACTTATGTTTCTGCACAAGGTGCCTTTAGGATTTTTCTTCCCAGCATCTTTTTTTTTTTTCTCCCAAGATCTTGAGGCATCGGATGGAAGCATCAGGATATGGAGAAACAGCAAATCTGCTGGTGCAAAGGTGAAAATAGAATGGAAGTGGGAAAAGTTTAAAAGAGAGGAGAGAGGAACATGTTGTCTTCAACTTTTGAAAGGGTGTTGCAAATAAAATGGTTCCTCCTCTGCGGCCCAAGCTGCTTTAAAGTTCCTGTTTTAAGAGCAGGGTGTCTTGGAAGCAGCGCCGTGGTGCCGGTGCCGAAGGGAACTGCGTCCTGCCCGGCAGCGCCGGTGCAGCTCAGGAGCTGTGGTCTGGGCTCATGATTTTCCCTTTCATTTGTAAGCATATCTTTACTCTGTGATCCTCATGCTGCAGAGAAACAATTTTACTTTGTTTGCTTAATGATATTTCACTGGTGTCATGCAGCAGGCAAATGATAAAATGAGAATTATGTGGGCTAAATGAGTTAGTGCTCGTAAACTTTGTAATTCAATACGAAGTACTATGCATCTGCTAAAATAAATGTGTGTATGTCTGTTAAGCCTATTCCACCCACAGCACTGCTCTTTATTATACTATCCTTTTGAAGAATATATGAATTGAATAGGATGACCTTGTGTACATCCAGAGTATGATAGTTGTAGTTCTTTAAAGCTACTGTTAAGTACTGTAGTACCTTAAAGTTACTGTTATTGGAAGTGCCGGTTTATAATCTATATTTTAGCTAGTTTTAAAGATTAGCCACTGGTAATCAATTTTAATTGCAAAAAGTAACGTTTTTCGTAAGGATTAAAGTAAAGCTGCTCTAAACCATTGACAAAATCATGAGAATTTGTGAAGCATTTCTCTTATCACATGACTTCATGCTGTTTTAGGAGATAATTTTTAATTGTCTTACAAGTAGTCCCTCAAATAGACTCTTTAGGATGCCAGCAGCCGTGACCATGAGCAGAATGAGGAACGCTCTCAGTGTTAGCAAAGCCAAAGATAAGCACTTGGAGGAAATGGGACCTCAAATGCTATTCATAGTGGAGGGACTGTCAATGATCGTAAGACCTTTGATTGTTTGAAGCAGCAAGTGTGAAGTTTGAGAGAAATTACTAATACTAGAGCAACAGGCGTGTAAAGCAACAAGGCATCTCGAATAAAGAGCAGCTTTTGACTTTGAAAAAGGCAACTTGCGCTAGTTTCTGACCTCTTACTCTATTTTGAAGTGCTGCTGTAGCAAGGGGGAGAAGGACAAATAATAAGGGATTCAAGCAGAAAATTTAAGTTCTCTGCAGACATCAATGTTGTCTACAGAACAACCTGTTTAAAGAGGCTTGCTGTGGTAATTCTTACAAATAATTCCATAGTTTTTAGAAGATGCTTAAAATTAGGCTTTTATTAGCACAACATAGATGTCATAAAAATGTCAGAATGGGAGAATGGGTAAGGTTTGAGTAGGGGCTGACAGCATTTCCTTTGATGTCTGAATTATTCTTCTCTCCAAAGAACAATAACATAATTCCCTATGTAGGACTGCTGTGCTCTCTGGATAGCTGTTAGCTCGCCGGATTCTTTCTTTCTATATCTGCACAAAGCACTTCCTTGATGTCCGCTCCGATAAGGCAGCAGAGGGCTATGCAAATAAACACTTTACACCGAGTATTTTGTCTATGCGTGAAGGAACTTCCCCCCTTAAGATTTTCCTTTACAAGTACTCTAAAAACCTAAGAAAGATGCTTGCCCTTTATATATTTCAAAGCCTTTTTGTGTGTGTATGTATGGAGAGGATGGGGTAATGATGTGTTTGCTAGGGTTAGGTGCTGATGAAGCTAACTTCGGTGATTGTGTAGCATTTTGTATTTTAAAATTCATCACTGTGAAATGCACTATTTAATGTGTGGTGATTGGGAAGCCCTGGTCAGGGCCTGCTGTTGATCCTGGCCCTGCCGAGCTTTACTTGGACATTGCTCTTCCCAACCCGTGCCAGGAGCTGCAGCAGCTTTTGCTGCCGGAGCGGTGGCCCCCAGTGCCCCTGGCACCGCACCGGGGCGAGTTCAGTGTGTTAGCACCGAGCAGAAGCTGCTGAAACCAGGACAGGTACCTCTGTCCTGCGTATAGGGCTGGACTTCCCGCAATTTAAATGTGAAGTCTGGAATTCAGTGCACACAGCTTTACAAAAGGGAGACTCTTAAATTTCTATAAATGCTAGTGGCTTTTGAAGAGTTCAAAAGACATTTAACTTCCCTGCCTCCAAAGAGTGTGTGCTTATTGATCCACTTTCTAGCATTTAATGTATTTTTGCAACTGTTAGGCTTTTGTTCACATTATGGAGTGGGCTTGGAGAGCAGGAACTGGATCCCTTTCAGAGGTCCCGGTGCAGGAGGGTACATACAGTGCTCTTGGCACTGCGGCATTTTGGGCGTTGGGGCCCTACGAGAACAAACGTGCAGCAAGGGCCCTAGAAGCAGCATCAGGTTTTTCACTTTGTAAATCCACTGCTCTTGGGCTATTTGCTAATTACTGTTGGCTAATGAAGAAATATCATCAGTTCTGTGAGGACTAAGAGCCAAGTCTACAAGAGACTTTGCTGGGAGCAAAAGGCCCTTCATTCTGAGGCATGAGACATTTTTATTTATATTTCCATACATGTGATGCATTTTACAGGCTTTATTTATGTATTATCATACAAGCATCCTGCTGTGGGGTTATGTGCTCCGTGCACGTTGGCATTGCTGATGTGCTGACACTGTTGTCACAAGCACTAACCTTGAGGCTGCCGGCAGAGTCGCACTGACACGGGGCAAGTTGCAGTCTGCAAGAATATCCTCAGGATTCCGTACAGCAATAGGCGGCAATAGGCTAAGGGATTTTTGTCTCACACTTTGGATCAAATTCCGTTATGTCCTTAGCTTTGGCTTTTGCTCTGTAGAAGTAGGATTATTCAAGAGCAAAAATGTTAGCCCTTAGATGATTC
>JAUBOD010000825.1:564073-575589 GCA_032353885.1 Nothura maculosa | reverse complement strand
ATAGACTTAGAGTAGAAGCTAAGTGAGCTGGGCCTGTTTAGCCTGGAGAAGACTAAGAGGAGATCTAATCAGTATGTATAAATACCTGAGGGAAGAATATGAGGAGATTGGGGCCAAACTCTTCTTGGTTATGGCCAAGAGGTAAGACAAGAGGTAATGGGCGCAAGTTGAAACACAGGGAGTTCCATCTCCATGCGAGGAAGAACTTATTTACAGCGAGGGTGCCAGAGTCCTGGAACAGGCTGCCCGGGGAAGTTGTGGAGTCTCCTTCTCTGGAGATCTTCCAAGCCTGCCTGGATGCTGTCCTCTGCCCCGTGCTCTGGGTGTCCCTGCTGGAGCAGGGGGTTGGACTAAATGATTTCTAGAGGTCCCTTCCAACCTCAACTATTCTGTGATTCTGTGATCTCCATAGTATGTGAAACTACAAATGTATGCCTAGTTATCAACCCAACTTTGATCAAAAATAGCCAACATTTCTACAGGGGCTTTAGTTCAGAGAAAGATGCTTTATTTTATTCCTCAGCCCAAACAAAACTGTTGGCACAACAGCAACTGAATAAAAACATCATTGTTTTCTTTCACTCACTTGGAATATTGCTGTTGTTTCTGTTTTTCAGGCAAGGAGAATGGTGGAGAGCAAAATCTCTCACAACAAGGAAAGAAGGCTACATTCCCAGCAACTACGTAGCAAAAATAGACACCTTGGAAACTGAAGAGTAGGTTCTTCTACCCTCTCAACATTGGCAATTGTCTTTTTTTATATTGTTATATCCATTGGAGATGAGGAGAAAGATTCTCATCTTTGAAATACCTTTCAGGTGGTTCTTCAAAGACATAACCCGAAAAGATGCTGAAAGACAACTCCTGGCTCCTGGGAATGGTCCTGGAGCATTTCTCATCAGAGAAAGTGAAACGCTGAAAGGTAGGCAATTGGGTCTTGGCAACTGGTGGGAGACAATTTACCTTGGACCTTGGGATTGTCTTTACTAAATTGCAACAAGTGACTGGATATTAAATTGTCCCAGTGTGTCCAGTTTGAATTCACTGCAATTAGACAGAAGGGAGAAGGGTAAGAAAATCAACAGGGAGAGAGAGGAGTTACATACAGCCCATTGCACTGACAAGCAGCAATGACTGAAGAGGTTTCTGAACACTTGTGATTCCTATACTAACAGGCCTTTTTAGTTGTAAACGGTAGATGCTGCTTTTTATGAAGTTTTTTTTATTATGTAACTTGTATCTGTGATTACAAGTTTTAATGTATGTGTACTACATGGTGAGAATTTACACGTCTGCATTGTAGTTTGATTTTTTTTCTAACTTTCTGGTAAGGATTTCTCCTGCAGAGGCAGCTCTTTGTACTGAAATGTTTGCTAAAAGCATCAGATTCTTCAGCTGAAGCTTTCAATAGAATATACTAGGGTTCTCCATCAGTATCTTATTTCCACTGTGCATGGCTATCCTCTCCATAGAGCAAAATTCAACACAGCCTGCTTGGGAGTAGGGCAAGACACTGCAGAACATACTGCTTTCTATCCCCTTCTACCACTGGATCTGTGAGTGGGGAGAAGGAAGGGACTGAGCTGGCTTCATATCCTTAGAAAAGGACAAGAATTGTATGGGTGGGAGAAATGAAGAAGTCCTTAGTTTAAGATAGATGCTGCTGCTCATCTTAAATCCTGGCTGAAGTTGGGATCCCGAATATGAACAAATCTTCATTCCCTCCTGAATGCCCCAAGCTATCTCCAAAGGAACATTCAATGTGTTGCTCTTGTGCTTATCTTTGAATTTTAGCTTGTATCAGACTAGTGAGATAGCCCTGGAGTTGCCTTCCTATGTGACCCCACTCCATCAGTGGGACAGAACAGTTTGACTTATAGACCTCATAAACATTTTGAATAAGATTGGAAAAGAAAGTCCCATCTCTCAGCTTTTGGGGGCTCAGTTCAACTCTGTTAGCTAACTTCCTTGTGCTGATTGCAAAGTCCTTTCTGAGGAAATAGCAGAGTAAGAAAAAAAATAGGTTTTTTTTCAAAGATACTTCTGCTATCTGGACAAGTACATGTTTGGTAAGTACAGACTTACAATCTGTTAGTGATCATTCCTTCTTTGGTTGTTCACAGGCAGCTACTCTCTGTCCGTAAGAGACTACGACCCGCAGAGTGGTGATGTTATTAAGCACTACAAAATTAGGAGTCTAGACAATGGAGGCTTTTATATCTCTCCAAGAATAACTTTTCCCAACATCAATGATATGATCAAACATTATCAAAGTAAGTTAAATCAATTAGTAAATTACTTAATAGAATGCAGAATGTTATTTCCCTTTTCCCTCCCTTTTTTTTTCTCTGAATAATTCAAGCATGGATGTTATCAAAGATGAAGTGAAATTGGTTAGAACTAAAGTAACCTTGTTAGCAAGCAGCATTAGAGCTGGTAATGACCTGTTGTAAACCAAGACAAAGAATAGCTTTATAAAAGGTCTCATCAAAGCATTGTTGATGTGAGAGAAGGAAGAAAAATGATTGCACTGTAAATAATGAAGTCTACATTTGATAGTAAATTTCTATTTGTGATAATAGATAATGTTTATTATTTGTATAATACTATAAATATTTTCCTGTATTTTATCTGATGATAGGTGTAGAAGCACTTTTATCTTCCTGTAAAATTATATTTATATTTAGCTATATGTTTGTGAATGGAGTTTTTGAAGAAGTAAACTGCCACTGCCTTCAAAGAAAGGAATGTTATTGTGATTGCACAGAAGGGTATCAATATTACAAAAAAAAATGGGGGGACATGGCAGGGAGGAAGAGGTTTCTGGCTACTTCTTAGCTAGAAAAGTGACTTTTCATTATATATGACTTCCTTGTGAACCAGTATATACTTTTTTTTTCATCTTGTAACTGGAAATTTGAGACTGTAAAGCATTTTTTAGTAAGACAGTTCTTTGGTTGCTGCTTTTAAGCCAAAATGAGGGCCTAGTCATGACCTTTCTCTGAACTGTAGCATCTATGGTAATTCTTTGGTGCAGCTTGAAAACCTGACAATTATTTTACATTTGTATTTAAGTTATAGCTGTTCAGCGACTTAAAAATTAATCATGACCTACTTATGCTTGCATGATTGTGTGTGCAAACATGTCTGAAACCAGGCTAAGAAAGAAGTTAATAACAAATTCAGAACATTGGGTCCTAGACTGACCCCAAGTTGCATCTTCATCAACATACTGTCAGAAATGAAATCTTTTGTTTTGTTTATTTGGTTCTAATAGTAGTAAAAATAATAATAATTTGATGGTAAAATGAGCCTTTTTTACCTCAGATACATGCCACATTTCTCTTTTAAATCAGTTTTTGAACTCTGAATACCAAATTTTGTGACAGAAGAATTTAATGTGAAAACAACAGAAATTTTTCATGCCCATCAGAGCACCTGCTGGAAAAAAAAGAGATTTTGAGCTGGTTGCTGTATAACTTCAATTGTGTGTTCTTTATTTCAAGACATCTGAGGCAGGGAAGTGTAATGGATTTTGTATTTTGTTTTTCCTTTGAAAAACAGAACAAGCAGATGGCTTATGCAGAAAGCTAGAAAAGGCTTGTATCTGTCCTAAGCCTCAAAAGCCATGGGATAAAGATGCATGGGAAATTCCACGGGAATCAATTAAATTAGTGAAGAAACTTGGAGCTGGTCAGTTTGGAGAAGTCTGGATGGGTAAGTTTAGACCTTTGAAAAATGATATGTAAATCTGCTGAAAGTGATGCTCTTTCAAAATCATTGATAATAATATTGGAGATCAACCTGGTTCAGTATATTTATAAAAACAGTACAGGCAGACATCTGACAAAGGCAGGCAGCAAGTTCTTTGGCATTTTTGAAGCAAAAAGCAATTTTGCTTTTTTCATCCCAGTGAAAATGGGATTTCATTTCAACTTCAAAAGTGGTAAAGAGCTTGAAATAAAAAGATCTCTTTTAGTGATTGGTAGAGACTTGAATTCTCTAAAGAAAAGAATATAGTGCCTGGACAATGGGCCTGCCATACTGGGTGAAACAAGGAGACACTTAGTCCAAGATCACAGTTTATGAATTTGCTGGCTGGATAGTATGAACTTGCTTATGAAGTAAGAAGATTGCAGATTAACCTGCTGTGAATTATAATGCAGGTCTGTAGCAATGAAAGGTCTATAAGCAGTGAATTTAAACCCATACCCTGCCAAAATGCTAGCATTAGTTATTACAATCGTAAGTAGCCTTGCCATGCATTTATAAAAGTCCTATTTTCGTAGTCTTGCGGACTTCCTGTGGCCAGGGGCACTGGCCGCTGCCTCATCACATGTTGAGCAAGAAACATTGACTTCTGCTCTCAACAGGCTGTCTGTGCAGGAGCTGAGCATTCTTCTGGCTTCCATGGCACACTTTCTCTGTATTATTCATTACCATCTGGTGTGGTTTATTTGAGATTTTCTTGACCCCTCTTTGAATCTCTTTCCTGGAGGTTTGGTTTAAATATCAATAAAATTGTTGTAAAAGTCGATTATTATTTATAATTCTGTAGGTAGGAAAATTCTGAGTGGCTCAGTGTATCCCTAGGCTCAGTAGAAGACACAAAGGTGGGAAGGTTGTTCTGATGACCCAGGAGAGTGCAGAAGTCCGGTCATGCTGCTTGGAATCTCACTGTTTAGGAGAGATACTTCCATGAAGTAAAGCACAGGGTGCTTTAGTAGTAGTAGCATAGTAGTAGTAGTAGTAAAGTAATTTGAGTGGCAAGTCTGACACATGATTATAGTGTCGATCAGAAAGTTGTAATGCAACTATAAATATATTTTTTTATATAAATCACACTAAAATGCAAGCAACAATCTCCATAATGTAGCTGAATTTGGCCTTTTGGCTGCCTGCGTAAGAAAAGACTGAAGAAAGCCCCTAGCCATGATAGGCATGAGTGACATTTTACATACTAGTTAAGACAAGTGCCAGCCATTGTGCAGCTTTTTGTCTAAATAGCCAGGGCAAGAACAATTCAGCTGGCACTGAAATGCAGGGAAAGGCTTCGTGGCAGCAGCTTGCTGCTTGTTTGAAATTGTAGCCCATTTTGGGAAGTGACTACTTCTGCACACACACACGCACACATAAAACTTAAAATGGGTGGTTCTGGTTCAAGATGTTTCCTCTTGTTTGTATCTTCTTTCTTTTTTAGCCATCCAGCTTGGGCTTGACCCTTGCTTGTAGCTGAATTGCTACTCGCTGAGAGAAATTACTGTTCTGTGAAACTGCTCACCGTGTTTCCTCTTCTGTTTGCTTTCTTTCTGAAGCCAGAGAAGCTGATTTGCATGGAAC
This sequence comes from Nothura maculosa, assembly GCA_032353885.1. NCBI lineage: Eukaryota > Metazoa > Chordata > Aves > Tinamiformes > Tinamidae > Nothura > Nothura maculosa. The sequence goes on along the minus strand of JAUBOD010000825.1, from coordinate 570,249 downwards.
TGATCTTTTCTACTCAGAACCATTGTGAATCTTAGAACTAAAGAAGCCAGAGCTGTAAAACAGATAGCAGGTTCAACTTCACAGACTCAGCACACACTGCTTATTGTCATAATGACTAGTTAGACCAAATAAGCTTCTTGTTGCAGTCTCTTGATAATTTACTTCACTTAGAATCAAATTATTAATTTAGACAGTAGTGTGAACTGGATTTGAACTTCATTCTGTGGCTACATTGCCAAAGAATTTTCAGCTTGGTAAAGGGAACCAAGAGTTGCACTTTCAGGAGGGACATGGGTGGGAAGACGGAGGTAATTCTGTTACTGCAGGGTGAAGATTTGCTCCCGTGTAGAATTTTTGGTTTTAGTTCAACCAGAACTTTCCCTGGGCTTGCAAGCTGGGAAGAAGCAGTATTTTGTAGGCTTATTCACAAAAAATCCTTCACATGCATCCTGGAGATCTGGTTAGAAATCTCATCACTGCTCTGTCACTAATTCATAGAGCAGGTGGTTGGCCCAACTAAGCCCATCAAAAAATCTGTCTGCAAGGTGGCTGTCCAGGACATACGCCATCAAAATCGTCATCATTAACTCCAAAGTAAATAGGAAAACTTCTGGAGGTTCTGGAGGACTTTATTTTAATGCAGGGACAACACAGCACTCTGCTTAACAGCTGATCGGATTTCTCAGACTTTCATATCATGGTTTGTATCATCTTTATTTTTTTCTGTGTGCATCATATTTAATTTTTAACAAAAGTCCAAACTGCTGAGAAACCTCCTGCTTCCTGCCATAGTACGGAAGATTTTCAGACTGTTGAGACTGGTACATTTGGGCAGCTTCTTTTTTCATATGACGGACCAAAGCAGCACTGCAAGAGCAGGGTCTATGTTTTATGCATTTTTGTTCGTAGCGTGCACTGATACGATGTGAACAGTGATGCTCGCTGGCATTAATAATCCATGAACAGAATTCTCAAGCCAGGACTAAGAGAAAAGTTAACAACCCAAATGGAGCCATTATGGTGTATTTTATTAATGAGCCACGTTTTGCTTGCCTCTCAGGTGTAAAAGATTCTCTCATTTAGCATAGCCTAAATTAGAATATCTGTAAGTAATACACATTTTCTTTCGCAGTTGTTAGAAAAAAGCAGAGAAAATCATACTATAAATACTGTTATTAAATAAAAAGCACCTAAAATGAACTGTGAACGCTTGTTGTTGCAGCTCATCACTATCATGGAAGTATTTTACGGTGCATACGTGGGCTGGGTATTAGTGGCAAAGAACTTTTTTTTTTTTGAGATATTTGAGGTGTAAACAAGAACTTCTGTGCTTATCTGTCCTTTCAAATTCATGTTTGAGTGGCAAACTGAGTACGAATTCATTTGTATCCTGTGTCAACGAATAACATGACATGAGTCTTTAGACCTAGATCCAAGTTCACTTAAGCCAAGGGAGAGACTGGAGCTGTAGCTGCTGCCCGCTGTGGGGCTGCAGTGCTGCAGGTCCCTGCTCTGGGCACACGTTCCCACAGCAGCTTGTGCACCCAAGGAGTGATATAGGTGAGATATTAGATTTACTGTCCCCCCTGGGATGCCCTGAGGCCCGAGGTTTTCCCTCGGCCTGCACAAAAGCTGCAGCCCGTGGTACCTGCACAGTCAGTAAGGACAACCCCGAGATGTCTTGTGGTGATGAATACCCCAACGTGGGACCCAGGACCCTGGGTCCTGCCCTCAGCTGTGCCGCATTCCTGCCCTGCCACCCCCATGTGCCGCTCCTGGTGGCTCTGTGCCCCTGGCAGCGAGGTGACATCGCCCTGCTGAAGGGACAGGGGCTCGTACTGCATGAGCGTTCAGTTTTGGCTTGGTTCTCAGCCTACATCAGTTTAAAGCTCCTTTACTTATCCGATGTGAAGGAAAGAGGACAAGAATTCCAGTTTTGTCCAACTGTCAAGGGTTTGTTTTTTACAGATGCTCCTCTGGGTGCTAGTGGATATGGTTAGTTCATGAGGATCTTTCTTCAGTTTTTCTTTTCCCAGTAATTGATGAAGTGAGGGAATCTGAGAGAGATCAGGGTCAAACTTCTACAGTCTTCTCATCAACCAGTTTGCTCTGTGTGCTACCACCAGAGAGTCAGGAATAGACAGTTTTCCTGCAGGAGTCAGTTATCAATAGTATTGTTAGTGATACGAACTTTCTGCAATTAGATTTGACACCTGCTGGATCTCTTGAACTGCATACAAGTATTTTACATTCACTAATGTTAAGTGTATTGGTCATAATTGTTTTAGAGAAATAACATTATTGAGCATTGAACTGATTGAGAGTGGAATTCCATTCCATACCTGTTCCTGGGCATGGGATGGAATAGCAGGAACTCCAAAAATGAGCTTTCTCCTTTTTAAGCACAAAGAGAGGTATTTAACACTTCTTTTCTATAGGTAGCAACAGATTGTCCATGCTTTCAGGGGCAGAATTTGACCTGAAGTTTTAATTTCTTATTATCTTTATTACACTTAATTGACCTTACTGTGCCTGGAAAAAAAAAATCAAGTAGCCAAAAAGATGCTTATTTTGTGACAGAAGTATTGATTTTATGCAGCCGATGACCCTTCTTTAAAAGAGGTGATAGGAGATAAAATAGAGAAGTTATTTAGGAAATGGATATTAGTTCCTTGCTTTACCACAGATTTCCTATGTAAAAATGAGCAACAGTATGTTAAAACAACAGCAACAAAAAGGAATTAGGAAATTGGGGGCTTTCCTTTAGAGCTACATATGTTGTGGTAACACTGCCCAGACTGCTGCTGAGTAGGGAAATGCAGCAACTGCACTGAGTCATGGAAGCCTTGCCCCTTCCCAGAAAGGTTTCTGCAGCGGGGAAATGCACACGGGAGGTGCAAAGGGTGCCCTGTGATACCCCCGAAACATTCTAGAAATCTGCAGTGTTTGGAAGGAGCTGCATTTTTATGGGCCTCTCTGACCTTTTACAGTCCAAAGGCTTTGACGGACAAACTTTAGGATCAATGCTTGCTATTTTTAAGATGTTTAATGTTTTGATCAGAGGACAGTTTGTTGCTTTTCTATTTATTGGTATTTTTTTATAAAAATGAAATATTATATTAGAGTGTGTAATAAATAGAGAAAGAAATGGCCACTGTATCATCCACCCTTGGCATGGGCTACATGATAAGAAATTATTATGGTTTAAGTCTTGCCTTGAACACTGCAGGCTTCTTGTCCTGCCAACACATCTTTGTTGTTATTGAGAATGTTTATTTGATCCCCCTTTATCATATGGTTCAATTTTGAGTAGAGAGCACTACAGAAATATGACTGTTATGCACTAAGTAACTATAGTCTTGGTATTTAAAGATCTTCCAGAATCTTGCAGACAATTTCTGGAATCTCTTAGATTAGGAAACTATGCAAACAGTCATTAAAAGCATCTCTTGACTCTGTGAATTCTTTCTTATGAGTTCTTCTAAAGTAAAACTTTGTATTAAGTGTTACCTTTTGCTTTTCTAATACAGATTTTTCAGACGAACGTTTTAGAAAAACAGAGAGTGGATTATTGTCACTGCATTGAAGTGTCTGTTGCAAAATGTAAAGGGATTCCTGGTGGCTTCTGCTAGATCTGGGTTTAAGAGCTTTCATGCTCTAAACATTGGGGCAACGTTGGCCTTACCGGCCCTGTGGCTTCCCGCTACCCAGGCCCTGCGGCGAGGCCTCGGGGCCCTGAGCACTCCTGCTTGTTTCAGGTTACTACGTTAATAGCACCAAAGTGGCGGTGAAGACCCTGAAGCCTGGGACGATGTCGGTGCAAGCCTTTCTGGAGGAAGCCAACCTCATGAAAACGCTTCAGCACGACAAGCTCGTTCGGCTTTATGCTGTGGTGACGAAAGAAGAGCCTATTTATATTATCACAGAATTCATGGCCAAAGGTGAGAACAACAGAAGAACTGTAAGCACTGTTTGGAATGGTTCTTAGCTTCTCTTGATGCAATCCTTTTTCTCTGAAAAAGAAGGGAATAAAGAGTGTTTCAGATTTTAGCATTATTCTTGGGTGAATTTTCATATCATTGGAAGAAGGACCTATCTGAAGAGGGTGACTTTGAGAAGATTTAATCTTATGATTCACCATTTCATTTGTTAAATAATTTTTACAGGCTTCTTTAGATTAATGATTTTTGAAATGTTTCAAATGCAGCTGTAACCCAGGTTATAGTTCCTTGTAGGTTCCCTACCAAACAAGACACTTTCTAATTAAAGCAAATCTTAGAAATGACCTTTTGCAGCCCTTCAGATGATAGTCCTCTGTCTAATGAGGCAGTAATGAGTCCTCATGCAAGGATTGCTGCTGTGCTAGAAAAGCACAACATTTTCAGAGCAGCAGTACATAAAATAAGTGAAGCTTCCTCCTTGTGTTGTTTTGGGCAGTAGCGTTTTTGTTTTGTTCTATTGTCAAACAGTTCTGCTAATGAGTTGGTTTATAAACAAACAAGAGCAACCTATTCTTTATGACTTGGAGAGAGTTAATATGTGTAATCATTCTAGACAGTTTTCCTGATAGTCCATATAATAAGGTAATTATCGAATTTAACACCACTGATCTAAGGCATGGCATGGTGAGGTGACCTGGAAAGCTGCAGAACTTAGACACCCAACATGCTGACCTGGATACTGCTGTTATCAGAATAGGTAAAGAACCTGCAGCTCATTGTAGCCACCTTGAAAATGCCTCCAAACGTTCACTGTTAAAAATAAATATATGATCTAGAAAATTGAGAGACTGATGTTATCTTTATTTTGGTAATAAGATGCACTGACTTGCTCCCTCTCTCATAACAGGGAGTTTGCTGGATTTTCTGAAGAGTGATGAAGGAAGTAAATTGATGCTTCCAAAGCTGATAGACTTCTCAGCTCAGGTAAGTTTTTAAGAATTATGTTCAAAATTAAGGGGTTTCATTTATCTCCTGGGTTGAAACTCATGCTGGGCAATTATCCCAGCATGATCCAAAAATTTTTGGCATTAACAATTTCATTTTCAAAGGTGTTTTATCTGAATAAATAAGGTTATTGAAAGGAGTAAATAGAAAAAAAAAGGTGCTTCAAAGGGAGTATGCAAAGTTGGACCTACTTCTTAGGTGTTGCCAGCGATGTTCTTGGGTGACAGTGGGACAGTAATTTCCACAGTTTCTATGTGGAAAGGCTGTTTCGCTCCCAGCAGCTGTGAGGTGAATGTGTAAGTACAGGCTCCATGGAGTGGTCTCTGTCAATCACTGCAACAGTATTGACAGAAGTGTCAGATTTTCCTTTGTAAGGGGCAGGATGATTCATCAAACCTCTTCGTTAACCTCAACAGAGCACTGTCAGTCACAGAGTTACTCTGGAATAAATGATGTCTGTCCAGATGATGTTTCAGGTTGCTGGGCTCCAATGTGTGAACCATACTGATTGCTGCAAAGTATGCCAGTTATCCCATGTCCAATGCATCAGAGTGATGTGTATATCAAGGGCTTGCTAGAAAAGGTTGGATCTTAGGCTCATAGGTCACTTTATGTAAGAGTTGTCATGTTGAGTGACATTCTAAGTCATCAAAGGAGACTAGATCCCCGTATTCTGCTTCTGACAGTGACGAGTAGTCTAGGGAGGCATAGGCAGGGAACAGAGCCTGCAAGTTGTGGTTCATGCTGCTCATAAGTAATGAAGGCATTTGGGGGTAGGATATTGGTTCACCAATCTTTTGGGTCTTCTGATAAGCATTAGACTTGTAGAGACTGTTGAAAACTGTTGTACTAATTTGCTGATTAGGAAAAAGACAAGAAAATATTTGAATGACATGATAAAAACATAGGTGATTTATGCCAAAACGTTCAATGTAACATTATCACGTATTTGCTCAATATAACTATTGCTACATAAATGTATATAGTTGTATGTTGTTATGTATTATACATTGTTATACAAGTATTCAGTGTAGCTATTGCAATACCTAATACAGATTTAATAGAACTCGTGCTTTATGAAGGTGTTGAGTTATCAGGTGTATGAAAGTTTAGGTTATTGCCCTTGGTAAAATTGTTAACTTGAAGACCTACATTTAGCAAATAGAGACATGGGTTGAATAGTCAGGACTGATTTTGCTGCAGTTGTTTCACTTTACCTGCAGGTTTATT
>JAUBOD010000825.1:489199-511637 GCA_032353885.1 Nothura maculosa | reverse complement strand
TGTTCAACACACTGCTAGATGAGGAGAGGGAGCTGTAAGAAGTTTGCAGATGAATTTATTCAGGACAGTAGGGGCAAGTACAAACAGGCAGAATGAAATCCAAGGCAGACTGATATTAAGTGATGGAGCAGGCAGAATGGTCCTTTCTGCATATCAAATGACAGATTCTGACCCATCAGGCCCAAGATCTTTGCTTATTAGTATGAAACCATTGATCAGGTGCAGTCAAAAGAGATCAAACATTAGAAATTAATGAAGCTATTTTAGAAAATAAGACCATGGTAGTGCCAGTAGGTTATGATGCACCTATATTTTTATTCCACTTGGCAGAATTCTCAGAAGAGCATCCAGCAGAACAGGCAGAGACTGCAGAGCTGAGTGCCACCTAATACTGTTCTGATCAAGTGTTAGCAAAATTTTAATGAAATTTGATTTTTCAGAGACTCAAATAGTACTTATTGATGCTGAAGCATTCCCTGAATATTCAAGCTGAACAGCTGTGCTGTACACAGCCATCTCTGAAATAGATAGTTAGTAAAGTCACCTAGGCTTCCTAATCTCAGTTAGCTACAATGAAGAGGGTAACACTTAATTCTGAAGTGATGTTTTGGGAATAACTGCGAGAGCTTCTTGAAGTTGGCTGCCATGGGGAGCAAGCTTCAGCTCACAGCCGAACAGAGAGCCATGGCCGAGAGAAACGTGGAGCTGCCTGAGATTTCAATGTGACTGTTTTCCTCCCGGGGGGGTGGGCAAAGAGGCAGAGGCGCCCATATCCTCTGCATTTTGATCTTATTTTCTCCACAGACCTGATCTCCCATAGCCCTCTGCCTATTCACATTTTGCTACTTCGTATTGAGAGTGTCGTATTGCTCAGGAAGAACTTTTGTCAGCCTCTTCCTTGGTAGCACAGCAAATATCAGCTTGGTTGGCTTCATTAGGCAACGGTATCCCAAACTATTGTGCAAGCAGCAGTTAATCCAACTCTACACCTGCCTTCAGTTTAACCTGTCCCTAATGCATTTGTTACATATCACAAGGGGAAAAAAGTATGCAATTTATCTGATCTATTTATGATAATGTTAGAAATTTGAGTTTTCAGGGTTAAATATTTGACTAGCCACATATTTCAAAGCCAAAGCCATTGAATTGCAGTTATGCTATGAGACACAGGAAAAGATTGGAAAGGGTTTGTCAGTACTATTTCAGATATCTTCTATCAATTGAATGGATAGACTATACAGTAATAGAAAAGAATTTCCAGAGGAAAGACCTTGTTAATCTTTTACCTAATATTCAAGCAATGCAAGTTTATGAGGCAATGGGTATAAACATGTCCTCCACATGCCTTCATAGGATACAAGGAATCCATTTTGATGGGTCATGATAGAATATTCACTTACAAACATGCTCAGATAAGCCCCCCAAATACCAAGTTTTTAGCAATTTAAGCAATCAGTTGACTAGAATGACAAAATACAATTAAAAAAAAACTTGCTGTTTAAGGGTTTAAGGCAAGACTTCACCTGACATTTTCTTAAATGCCCTTTGCTTGATCATTTTAGAAGCAGCTGCCTTATTATGATAAATTATAAGATAGGCCTGATTTATTGAAAGAATTCATGCAATGTGAAAAAAAATCTTGTTCTCTAGCATAATTATTTTAAAGGAGGGGGCACACATCTATTCCAACATTTCTCTCTTATTTAAACAAGCAAGAAATAGTTAAGCTTTATAAAGCATTAACTTTGAACAGCCCAAATACCAATAAGACCTATAGAATCATCTCAAATTCGGTCACTCATTTCCAGGATTTCACAGGACTAGAACAGATGCTCGCCCATCCCCACCCAGCAGGAGAGTTTCAGGTGGGGAACAAAGATGAAAAATAACTTAACTGAAACATCAGTCTTCCTCCCATCTTAAAAGGGAGCAGAACCTGAGAGGAAGGATACTATGAATTACAGCAGCCAGATCTTTGTAGTCTGGATAAGGGTTGGGATCTAGACAAATCTGTAATTATCATTTCTGACAGATCAAGGATCAGAGCTCTTTTTCTTCACCCTTGCCTAGAGCATTCGCTGTCTCAAACACTTTACAACCAGAAGAGAAGAGCGGGAGTAGCTGAAACACTAATAGTTGCAATGACATGAGCAGAGGATAGTTCATTAGTGTATGTTTTAAGCACTGGCAAAATATAATTATTAGCACTTTAATTGATCCTCCTTTTGACTACTTGGAGTATCTTACATAGTAGTGACCTTGGATTCAGAAGGACAAGTAACTTCTTCCCCCCCCCCCACCCCAAGCCACAAGAGCTGAGGGGTTTGTATTTACATGTCTCACTTCAAGTTCATGAGTTTTACAATTTTTAGTTGTTTTTTTTTAAAAAAAAAAAAAAAACAAAAAAAACCACCTCTTTTTCTCCCAAACCTAGAGCTTACTCAAACAAGATACTCCTATGATACTTCAGAGGCTATTCCAGTTTATGGCAGTATCTAGTAGACCAACTAGCAAGTTGTGACAGACACCTGACAGCACAGAAATGCTGTATAAGCACAAGATGTTCAGCATTCATCCAACTTCTTACCTTTAGCAGCCTCAGCTGAAAAGGTTCCTTATTTCAAAAGGGAGATCACAGAGTTTACATTTTCCGTTTCAGAAGCAACATACTTATTGAAATTAAGTACATCTAAAAGCAGGAGAGAAACACTGACTGTCTCTGTTTGTCTTGGTGCATCCACTGCTCTGTGATGCACACTTTCCTGGAAAACAAAGAGGAAAGGCTCAAATGCAGCAAGTCTAGAGCACTGCTTATGCCTCATGTTTTGAGGATACTAAAGTTCTTCTGTACCAAGAACCTTCAGAAGCAGCTTTTTTTTGTACTTCATTACTTACTTGAAAACAGCTATTTTTCTGTATGTCACCTTCTCTATTATTTTCCTGGGCACAACAGCAGACCACAGAACCACCAGAAAAAAAAAATAAAAAAGCCATATTTGCCAACATCTTCGTCCTTGCTTCTATCTCCTCTCACAATAACAAAATACTTTTGTTAAATCTCTTTATTTATAATCTTCTCATAACAAAGCATTTTTTTCTGTACATAAAAAATCAGGGGGTGCAGCAAAGCCTTCAGATCACACAGAACATGATGCGTTCAGGTAGGTCAAGGGGATAAGAAAAACATAAATCCCCAACAAAGGAGCGGTGAGGCAGACATGAAGAGGGGCGAGTTGTCCCTAGAGGCCGCCCCGGAGGGCACGCAGGCTGGGCAGCAGCTGGGCCGCGCTCAGGCGCTCCTCAGCCTCGGCCCTCCAGCAGCGGCCGATGATGGCACCAAGGCTGCGGCGCGCGGGGGACATGTGGAAGGCAGCAGTGTCCAGGGGCGGCCGCAGGCCGTAGGCCACCACAGCGTAGAGCACGTGCTGCCGCTCGCCCACATAGGGCTGCTCCTGTGTCACCATCTGCCACAGGGTGATGCCGAAGGAGAAGATGTCGGCCTTGGCGGTGACTCGCTCCCCCTTGAGGAGCTCGGGTGCACGGTGGGTGTACGTGCCCCCTTGCTGGCAAACCTGGGCGCTCGGTGACAGGCCGTCCTCCAGTCTCTGGGAGCACCCAAAGTCTCCAATCTTGCACGCTCCCTGTTCAGTGATGAAGATGTTGGCAGGCTTGAGGTCCAAATGCACAATACCCTGCGAGTGAAGAAAGGCTAAGCCAGTCAAAATGTCACAAGAATAACACACAGTCTCCTCCATGCTCAGGGCCTTTTTTCCACATCCTCCTTCATCATCCTCCGCCTGCCTCCATGCGTCACTAGTGCCGTAGATTACGTGGTGCAGGGTGATGTTGCCCACGTACTCCATGATGATGGTGCCCAGGCTGTTCTGGCTGGCGGGCGCGCAGGTGCTGGCGGCCACCACGCGCACCACGTTCGCGTGCTGCAGGCGGGCCACGTTCAGCTCGGCCCAGAAGCTCTGCCGCGACGCCAGCCTGTTCTTGCTGCTCTTCTTCACCTGCTTCACAGCCACAGTCACACCGTGATACGTAGCTTTGTAGACAGACCCGAAGCCACCAGAACCGAGGGGCTGCAGGAGGCAGAGCTGGTCCCAGTCTATGGAGCACCAGGCCAGGCGCGGGGGCAGGCGGCGAGTCCTGAGCAAAGGGGTTCCCCCCAAGAAGCTTTTTCCATCTTTACCAGGGATCACCAAGGGGCTGCTGCAGGGCCGTAAATCCACAGATGGGGAAAACTCCACAGGAAGAAAGCGACTGACAGGGATAGGTGATGGCATAACAAAACAGAGACAAGAATAGGCAGTCACTAAGACAGAAGACTAGGCAGCCCCCCTGACAGAAAGAAGCCTCCAGAACCTTCCAAGGCTGTTTTATGCTCTCTTGGCATCTCCCAGATGAATTGCATCTGTCACTAGTTTATCCTCAATCAGGTTCAGCTGAAAACATTCTTCTCCAAGCCTTCAGTAAATCTCTAAAGTGTCGAGGCAAGTGGTTTCCAAAGTGACATATATTAACAGACGTGTATTTTGTGTAGCTCATCAGCTCTGCAGGAAAGAGAGATGTTCTGTGCGCTGAATAACCCCAGCAAAGCCTGGTGAGCGCACTGCTCCTGGCTCCAAGTAGGAGCCATCCACATCAGATGTGTTCCACAAGTCACTGTGACAGGTGGCACCTGGAGCGCCAAGTGCTGGCACTTGAGTAGCCTGTGAGTATTAAAGAGCCTTCACAGAGAATTGCATTTAGGTATGGCTGGAACATGAGGGACTAGTTCAGCTCCTCCATCCTGGCCATACAGGTCAATGGCAGGAAAAAGCCAATCAATGGCTCTGTTTCCCCTGCAGGACACAGTAAATAGCATTATACGCAGATGTTGTCTTATCTTCTAGTTGCTTGCAATACAGGCAGCACAGGTGGGTGTTGAGTAAACTTACTGCTAAAGTTATGCAGCTGCTCTGGCAGAAATAATAAAAAAAAAATCAATATTTTGATAATTCAATACTTTCAATAATTCAAAAACACTCAATATTTTGAGTGTTTTTGTGGCTTTTCCTCTCTTGTTTTCACATACTCGCACTGCCTGCACTCACTGCCTGTGGCAGGTACCTGCTGTACTTGCCCATACACTGGAGCACTCCTCGGGGACTCAGGCAGCAGAATGGTTGGAACACTTCAGGAAGTATTTTTCTGTACTTCAGACAACTAAATATCTCTGAAGAACTAACCTACCTCCCACCTCATCACCCCTTGCAACCTTCACTTGGCATCAGCTTTGCTGACATCTGACACAGATCTTTCCTGGGAGTTCACAAGCCAGTGGTGCCCATTCCTGCAGCGTTTACCTTTGGGCACACTTGTTCTGCAGAGGTTCCCTGAAATGTTCTCCTGTCGTCTCCTGTTTGCCTTGTCCTTCCCTGGGTGAGCAGGAGCAACGTGAATGCTCTGAGGGAGATGCTCAGAACGTGAACAAGCAGAGTTGTGGAGTTCTCTTCCATGGGAAGGGTTCAGCTGTTTCAACTGGAAAACCTAATGCCCCAAAGGCCACTTCTGCCTTGAGCTGGATTCTAGACTGCCTCAGCCAAAGGGTTTCAAAGGCATTGTCCTACAGACCTTACCTGGTGCTGAGACTTGTGATTGTCAGGAGAGGTTTGTTAATTGTGATTCACGGGGAAGCAAACTTGAGTAGAGAGGAATGAGAACGGGCAATCTGGGCTATCACCTGTCAGTGTGAGACAAATTAATAGGGAGGATTTAGATAAGTAAGAGTTAAGAATACATTATAGGAGTTGCTGCCTAGTAGAGCGCAAAGACCTAGGGATGCAAGGGGTCAACAGGACTTCCAGACAACACAAGGGGCCTCTTTCCTTGTATGTATTTGAGGCAGATGGGCTGAGAACGACTGGGAGGCAATTCTGGCATAGGCTTTGGTGCCTACACATAATGCCCAAAACCAGCAGAGACGATTCCTGCTATAAACTCTCCAAGAACTTCGGCCTTCTCATGGGAGGAATGTAACTGCTGCAGCCTCTTCTCATGCAACTAAGGCAGCAGAGGCCTTTGGAAGGGAGAGGGGGGTGAGGGAATGAGGAGAAGGGCCCTAGCAGACATTCTGAGTGCTGCACAACACAGGAACAACACATGAGCTCAGAAAACGGACGGTCACTGTTAGATCTCTTCCCCCATTTCTCTGTCTGAAGTCTCATTTGGGAGCCTAGGGTAGACCTTAACATTTTTTTCTTTTAAAAAAATCCACATCCTCCCATTTCTTCTATTTGTCTCTTTTTTTCTTCATAATTTTGTTACCCCTTTCTGCAAAAAACCTTTCTGTTCCCATCTTGTATTTCAGCCCATAGCGTTGCTGACTCCTCAACCCAAGTCATGGAGGGAGCAAGGAATTCATGGCATGGGTGTTGCATTGTTCTTTGGGAATCAACTGAATTCAATTTTGAACATCAAGAGGGGCATATTTTGAGATCTAAGGAGACTTAATTTAACTCTCTTTTCTCAAGCAAGTTGCTGAGGGCTGGAGCAGGAGGACATGGGGTTTCTTTCAATGTGAATGCAATTAAAGCACATTTAAACCCAACCAGACTTACATTCCTAACAAACGTGGCCCTCCTGCAAGGCACTCAATGACACGGGCCAGCCTGTCCTGTGAGAGGTGGTCGCTGGAGATGTCCCCATTGGGCTCCACAGCCACGCTCAGCTCCAGCACCATGGGGGCCTGCGGGGCCCCCTCGCCCACCCTTCCCGGGGCCACCCACAGCACCTGAAGAGGCCTCCAGGCCGGCAGCGCCCACGCCCCCAGCACAAGATAAAGGGGAGCTGCCTGTACCACAGCCACCTTGGGCACATTTGGGATCACCGGCAGCCTGAAGGGTCATTAGGAACAAAATGTTGCTGAGGCTTTTAGAAAGGACAACAGGGGAACATAGAGCAGAGCCGCAGCATGTGGCAGTCACAACCACCTGGGCCGCAATGGGAACGTTCCAGGGCCGCATGTCATGTATCGGAGCACAAACCCATCCGTGTGTCTGATGTTGGGGCAGGTCCTCAGCCCAATCTGTGCTCCAGGCTGAGGTGCAGCATGGGGTCCCTCTTGCTCAACACACCGGCTTTCATTTCAATGCTGTGCCAGGAGCGCCTTGTTAGCCACCTCTGCTGGGAGGTCGTATTGTTCCTTCCTTTATAAGACAGTTGAAGAAGGTCCAGATGTTGAAGGAGTCTAATGAACTGATAGGAATATAACATGGCACAACATGGATATATAACGGACATCTATGTCCCTTACTTCTAAGTGCAATTTGATTTTGATCACGGCACACTGCTGCTTTTCCTGCCTGAATCATGCAGCGGGCAGAACTGGAATCTGGGAGTGATTCTGGAGAGTTTAACAGTGTATAATTCTATGCTGCTTCACAGCTTCTCATGGCTTTATTTCTTCAGGCATTTGTGAGGTGGACAATGCACCAAACCCTTGAAGACCTGAGCATTCAGTGGCTTCTAGTTACTCCTTTACAGAAAAATAATACAAAATTGTGTCTCTACTAAATTACCTTATAATCTTGCTAAAAGGCTCAAATTTATCTCCTAAGTGCTTAAATTACAGTCCTATTTGGCAAAATAAAAACAAAACAAACAAACAAAAAAAACTTTTCTTCAGCCTGTATGTTAGTGTTTTCTGATTTTTTCCCCTCTGTTTAAAATCAAAGTTTTCTTTTTCTCTTCATTTACTGTCAGTCCCTGTGACTCAGTTTAGCATTTGATGATCAAGCCGCATTCTTTCTTGCTCATGTAGCGTTTTTCAGCCTAAATGCTGCTTCTCCCCTGACCTCAGGTGATACTGCAAGGTGCACGAGAGCAATCCTGACACAACCAATTGCACAGGTGACAGCGGCACCATCATATGGAGCCAGTTCCTACACAGATCGTGCTCTGAGGTCAGGCCATTGCTTAACTTCTTCTTTTTGACCAAAAGCACAGGCCAGAAAAGAATGCAGTTCATACGCAGAGTTTGGTTATTTTGGTGGAATAAGTGACACTTCGGAGCAGCAAATACAAACTTTTCCTCAAAGGAGTCAGAATGCAAAGAACGATCCCATCTGCAAGACCTGTGCCACTGTTTTACAGCTGATCTTTAGAACGGACCCATCCTAACAAACACTTACAAAGATTAAACCCTAGTTTATAAATAACAAGCTCAGGTTTCAAACACCCGTTGCCAAACAGTTGCCCATAACTCTTCCCCTCCGCGGGGAGGCTGCTCCGCACATTGAGGAGGAGGGAGCAGAGAGTCTCATTCACACCATGCACCTGGGGTATAAGTGAAGGACCTGGCACCTCCCTGCCCACCCATGCACCAGCAATTGCAGTGTGGGACCCGTTGTGGGGCGTTAGGATCATGTGCTAGGCAGGTCGGCACCGGCAGGGTCACTGCTCTCGGTCGGTGGGCCCCTTGTGCGGCATCTGCATTGAAATTGTCCACAATGGTTTTTGCAGCCTTGCCCCAGAGCAAATCTCCCTATGACCCTGCTCACTGGGTCCTAGGGAGATGAAGAGGAACGCTGGAACTTGAGACTTGTAGCTTAGGGACTCGAAAACAGCTTTAATGCCTGGTATGGAGAAGGGCCGGCTGCAGGAAAGGGCCTGGGGATGATGCTGGTGCTCCTGCCCCGCGTGCGAAGCTGCTTCCCCAGGTACAGCCCATTAACGGAGGGGAGGATGCGGCCCCAGGAACACAGTAACACCCAGCTCCAGGTCCGCTCCTCTTTAACACACACACTTGCCACAGGCACCAGAGCTTCCTCTAACACATCCCCACGGGATTGCAAGCTGCTGGAGAGCCAGGAAGTTCCCTGGCTTTGGAACAACAACCTGGGCACCCTGTTGGCCCCAGCAGATTATCAGAGGCTGCCCCAAGCTGGAGGATACTAAACGTGCCCAGCTGCAGTGTTTCATGCAGCGTGCCACACGGTGCTGCCGTTTGCACCAGCGAGCAGACAGAAGCGTGCCCGAAAACTAAGGCAGGAGAAGAAAACCCAGGAGAAGAGCTGAGTGAAGCAGAACCCCGGGGAGAAGCCCTTGTGCACTGTGCAGCCATAGCAAGCCAGGCACCAAGACAGGCAGAGGGAACACGGCTCTTGGGCGGCAGGGGACACCAGCACCTTCGGGGTTG
Organism: Nothura maculosa; assembly: GCA_032353885.1. Lineage (NCBI taxonomy): Eukaryota > Metazoa > Chordata > Aves > Tinamiformes > Tinamidae > Nothura > Nothura maculosa. The sequence goes on along the minus strand of JAUBOD010000825.1, from coordinate 502,453 downwards.
TGGCCTATGTTGGCTTGTCATGTCTTTGTTTGGTATTTGATACTCTTACGTTACAGGCTGGATACTGCTTGATGATGGCATTCCCCCCTCCCCAGCCACGAAGACTGTTTTATTTTCATCTTCAACTTAAGCACTTGTGAGGAAACTTAAGGAACTAACGATGGCTTTGTGTGTTGCAACATAAAAGCAGCGAGCCCGAGATGAGCTTGGTTTCAGCTACCCCGCTCACAGAACTTCTCTACTGAACTTGTATCTAGCAGTACACAAGGAGAGCTGACAAACGCCCTCCTTGCAGAAGCCGGTGCACCCTGCAGATAAATGGCTGTCCCTCGTAGATTAATCATGTATTTAGGAGAGACTCTTCCCACCGGCTTGGGAAATCAAACGTTGTGCTAACTAGGAGATACTTCATAAACCACACGACCCTCTTTGGCACCTGTAAAGCACCAATACTTTACACTTACATTTTTGATGTAAACAAAACCCATTTCTTAATGTTTACAGGTTTGATTGCTTGCCTCTCCCCATATATATATATATATATATACACACACACGCACATAAATGTATAAAAGCTTAAGCAATATATAAATCTTCTGAAACTATCTCTATTTTAGTCCCCTTCACTATTTTACACGTGTCAGGCAGAGCTCAGACCGATGATATGAGAACACCACAATAAATCACTCTATCTAGACATTGCAGTTTAGCGCTACGGTTAAAATCGGCGCCAGGAACAAGGCTCCATGCAGATGATGACCACAGTGACCACGGGACCGCTGGGTACGGACCCGCATCCGCAGTGCCCAGCTGTTGGCTGGAGTCTTTTTCGGGCGGCTCTTAGGCCAGCTGGCTTTGGAGCTGGTAATCCTAGGGCACAAGTATCCCTGAAGGAGACAAGGTTGTTCAGTGAGGAGGAGTACACAAATGTTAATTACATTTTGAAGATACATGTCCCTCAGAAAACATTATTTGAAGACATGCAGGCCTTTAAAACAAGTATAATTGGTGATATAAAAATACAAAGCAAGGTGTTACAGGTGGTACTGATTACTGGTAGAGAAAGACTGTATGGAATTACCTGGGATATAATCTGGAACACAGTACTTCATGCCACTTCCATGGACCGTCATTCTTAGTATCACTATATCCACCATTGCTAGAAAATGGAAATAAGAATTGCTCTTTCTTTGCTAAAGGCTGTAGCTAATAAAGACTTCTAACACTTTTAAGCCGAGTATATTTTATTATAAAGCTTACCTTTCTGACCTACTTGCTGCCTGTTTATGGTCACCAAGTGTTGCTGTGCTAACTACACCAAGTGCCAGTTTGGAAAACCGAGTTTCTCTCCCATTTAACACAATGTTTTGATTTGCAAGGCAGGGAAGCCAGGACCACGCAGCTGCTCAGCTCCTGCTCCTCTGGCTGCAGCTCTGGTCCACACTCTTCGTGCCAGGCATGCTTGTATGTGACAGGAAAGAAGGGAAGTGAGGGGGAAACTAGAACGGTCTCCTCCACTCCTGAAGGACGGTGGGGCCAGATACACAGAGGATATCGGGGTCTCAGTCTTCACAGCTTTACTCAAGATGCGGCCTGTTTCCTGTACTTCCAAATGTGAGTTTTGGACAGATGGCTAGAAGAGAGAAAAGTGGGGTGAAACGCTTGCGGTGCTGCACAACTTGGGTGATCTTTCCAGATGTCTTTTTCAACACTGCGCAATCCCTTTCCTTCCCTAAGGAAGAAGCAAGATGAGAAAATGAACTCAACACAGCTTGAGAGAACCATACCACACACAAGACAAATCCTTAACTTACCGTTTTATTTGTCTCTACTCTTCCAGGAATAAAGATGGGACACTTGGACTTTGTACCCACTTGGTTACTAGCGAGGGAATAGTTGTGCTTTGAAGCAGTAAGACTAAACTGCAAGGAAAAGACACAAGACACTCACCCTGTTGGGCCCTGCCAGTTCACATGATGCTAAGAAGTCTCAAGGCTCTAGTCATGGTTAGAACTTTATTTTTTGAACAGAACAACTGTCCATATCCTAATCCTCCTCCAGGCCTTGGAAGAAGCCCTTGAAGCTGATAGGGAAAGCTCTAGAGGGGCTCTGCCAGGATTCCTCTCCCAATACAACACAGGGATTTTCCATTCATGTGGCCATACTCTGCGAATCACAGACACTGCCAAGGTGTCCAGGCGCTGTCGGTGTGGAAGGAGGACGTGCTAATTCAGCAAGGGGGACAAGGCCAGCAATGGTAACAAGACAACGGGGTGGCTTTCTGTCCGTGGGGGAAATAAAGGCTTTAGCAGAGCCGCTAATACCTGCATGGCCTGCTGTGCATTTCTCTTCATCTTCCTTCTATACCAGGCAAGCAAATTAGGACAATAACAACGAGAACCTCATCGTCCTGCATCCGCAGAGCATGTAACACTGAAGATAGCACGGGCAGCCCTCCCAAGCAAGTGAGAGACCTGTGACACAGCACTGGTCCATTCAGAGGAAAGATTCCTTGTAGGGAGAAGGCAAAACACAATAATTCCTTACAAAAATAATTTATCTCAGATTGCGGTACAGAAAGAAAGCTAAAGAATCACAGAGCTAAAGAATCACAGAACTCAAAAGCAGCTGAACACAGACAGTGCTAAGGACATTCACAAAATGCAGTCATGAAAGCAAACGAAAGAGGATTTCCGAGCAGCCACAGGGCAAATGCCAGGCTCTCACTTTCCGGGCAAGCAGCCTGTGCTACTGAAACCACTACATGGACACGGATGCAGAGCCTGCAGGTCGGCGCGAGCTGCCCAGCTCTCTCCGCGCTGGAGCCAGACGTCCCGGGGAGGCTTCAGCCGCGCGGGCCAGGCGGGCGGCAGCTCTGCGGGACACAGCAACGTGAGGAAGGTTCTCAGGGCAGCGTCTCAGAGACACACGCGCCGTGTGCCCCCTCTATAAATGACTTCCACTCACGTCAAGCGATGGACAATCACTCACCTGCTTCTGCCAGATCACAGAGTGGTTGAGGTTGGAAGGGACATCTACGGATCATCAAGACCAACTCCCTGTTCCAGCAGGGACACTTAGAATACGGGGCACAGGGCGGCATCCAGGTGGGTTTGGAAGATCTCCAGAGAAGGAGACTCCACAACCTCCCTAGGCAACCTGTTCCAGGGCTCTGACCTGCAGCCAAATGCCCAATCCCACCAGGAAAACCCCACACTCACCTTCGCTTTTCTCACAGCAAGTCCCAAAGCGCAGGGTGACGACAACCTCCATCGTGTCCCTCAATTCGGATTTGTCTTGTCACAGAGAAATTAGCATCATCCAGTTTGTTCCTTGGTGAAATCACGAAATGCAGACACTTATGCTGTAAGATTTTCTGAAAAAACTGACAATTTTACCAGTCATAACACGGTTATACCTTTGCAGCATCAAAGTAATTACACCCAGCAAACTGGATGTATTCTACTATTACTTACTGTAATTCCTGTATTCTATAATTACTTAATGAACTTCCGAACATGCAGATCACGATTATCTATTAAAATGCCAGGCATACGTTATTCATTAACTAAAACCATTCTGTATTTTTATTGATATATTTTGTGGAGTTCACATATTTTTGTACAGCAAACATAACACTGTAGGCCACAAGAAGCTGCAGCACTATTGTTTAATAGCAGCAAGGTATATTTTATAATCAGGGTATGTGGACAATAAATAGTCTGTTTCTTTGGATGTGAATGTTTAAAATGAAGTTCTGCTGCAGCTTCATAATGTGATTGCTATTTTACAGAGCTTATACACAAAAATATATATGCAATCTTTTTGTCTATATTTTATACAAATACAACAGTAGTTTGTGAATACATTTTAAAGTACATATACATGATAAGCAACTCGATTTCCCATATCACAGGATAGCAAATTTTAAATGCAAGAAACATATACAAATTCGGTCTGGAATGCAGGGTTTTCTGTGTTCATTTTTCTCTATTTTGACTCAAAACTTTTATCATTAAAACATTTTAGCATACAAGTCCAAACAATTTTTTTCACTAGCTAAAAATATAATTTCAGCAATCCGAGTCGGGTTCGGGTGCGTCATCATTCCCCATGTACTTTCCCAGTTTTTACCTAAAGTCAGAGGCTTTTAGTAACATATAGCATGTTCTTCACTCCACACCATATAAAAAGCCCAAATTTTATTTTAACTAACAGTCATCTTCTACTTTCGAGAACAAGAGTTGGGCTGTCAGCGTTTAAATTTGCATGTCCAAAATTTTACTTTTGCAAGTGCATATGAATACATTGTGGTGTTGTACAAAGTTCATTAATGACAAATTAAGTCACAGTATAAAAATATATCATACAACTATAGGTCTAGTATAGTCCTTTTTTTTTTCTATGGGTAAAAACACATCTGAATGAGACAGGGAGGTTTGTAGCACCATGAGAGGAGTTTTATCCCAAGTTACATTAGCAGCATGATCCAATATAACAATATTGCAGGAGTGTTTCTGAGGAGATAAACATTCACTCTGGTTCAACTGTACCACTGAAGCTTATACTGAAAAGTGTTTACATATGATTAGCAAGAGTTCTGTGTCACTTCCAGGGCTAGATAACTGTTATCAAAAGACACTGCCTTCCAACAAAATAAGACACCCTTACTACATACAAAAACTCTGGGACTATCCAAACACATTTTGGATTAGGGGGTGACGGTTCTGAGGAGTTGGGTGCAACGCTAGGTAGGCTGTGGTTGTACCTGTGCACTGGGAGGATGCAGGACGGGCAGCTAGGTCTATGCAACTTACTTCATGGCAGATAAGGACATTTGTACTTCAGAGGGACTGAGAAGAAGGCGGGGAGGAGCTGCTAAACCAGTGTATGAGACAGACATAACCAAGGATGCAATCCTGCTCCCCGTGACCTTATGGGCGCAGGATCGGGCCCTAAGTTAACTTCAGACAGCAGCAGAGCGATGATAGGATCGGATTAAAACAAAAATCTATGTCGGATCCTGCATGTTAAATATTTCTGCGATGGTTTATCATGCGAAACTCCAGAGGACACAGTTTACAACGGGCGAGGATGGACACCTGGCTCTCTTTCTTTTTAACTGGTATTCAAAATGGCAGTAGAAGACAGTGTAGTTTGAAACATGTAAACCTAGTAAAAACCATTGTAAAACCCTTAAGAAAGACACACTGGTTCTGTGCAATATAGCAAATTGATAAGAAAACACTGTAAAAATGTACCTGTTTAAAATTACAATGTCTACCATTTTGTACACAAAGCATTATACCAAAGGCCTACATATATGTAATCTAATGGCACTTGAAACAAATTATAATAAAAGGTTTTATAATAAAAAGCATAACCTGTAAGAAATTTTCTTAAAAGGTTTAGGTTTTCTTTTTGAAAGTGCTATATCTTGTAATATGTGTAACATAGAGGTTGACCAAGCTTTATTTTAAAAAATATTGGCCTATAATACATGTTTAGCTCACTAGGCAAATGATCCTGAAAATATGTACTCTTAACATTCATTATTAGCTTAATAAAGCAATCAGCTCTGGCTCATGTTTCAGTCAGTATATGGTTTTTAAAAACCGCTACTGCCAAATTAACAATAAATCACTCTATTCCACAATTTACTACTAAATAAAGCACAAGCAACAAGTACACAAAAATATATATATTAAAAAAAAAATTTACTCGAAGTTTAGAAGTTGCACAAAGAGTGGTGCATGATCAGCCAGCCCTCCCCCCTCCCTCCACGAGGCAATCTGAAATCTAGAAAACCGGGATTTCTTAAAAAAATGGCATTTGACTAGTGGCCAACAGCGCCTTTGCCTGTGTGAACGCGAAAGCCCTACCCAAAGTGTTCATATTGCTTACAGTGTCAATCCGCTTCCACGCAACCCCAGGGCCCAGCGCAGCTGCCTCCGCCGCAGCCCTGGCTGAATGAGGTTCAATATCTTGTCTGAGGTCCCTATTTCTCAAGTGAAATGTCTGTCCAACTCCGAAGTGAAATGTCAATCCCTTTTCAGGAAGCTAAGGCACTAGGAAAGCAGGAGAGATCCCGGCTACGTGCTACGAAACGGGTGTTGGCCAAGTGTCGCTCGCCTGGTTTCATCGGGCATCCCCAGCAGTCAGGGCTGCTACACGGGCAGCAGGGCCTCGCACTCAGCGCCAGATGCACCTGGCAGATCCCCCCAAATCCCCGCCAGTTCCCCGCCACACACAGCAGCCAAGATTAAACTAAAACTTAGTCTGCGCCGGGGCGGAAACTCCCTGGAGGTTTGAAATTCAGGACACGGCCACATGCGGTGCCCGGCAAAGGGCCTCGTCCACCCAGGCCGCAATGGCCTCCCCAGTGTGGCAGCATTGGCACTGCAGGTGGAGAGGGGGACACCGGGGCCCTGGCGGGTGCTCAGTCCCACCCGGGACACGTCCCAGTGGAGGAGCCAAGTCCCTTCACCGCCATCTCCAGCTGATGCAAGGGCCCGAGAGCAAACACCGGGTTCCTCCTGTGTGCATTTGTGGCTGCCCATTGAAACCAGAATTACATTCTATTTGCCTTGTGCTCTGTTTGTTTGTCTGCATTTTTTCTTTCCTTTAGAAAGGTGACGAGAAAATTAAAAAAAAAAAAGCAATATTGAACAAATCATTCAACTAAAGATGTAAGCAAGCAAGCGATCTGTTTCATAGAAACCAGAGGAAGCAGTCCTGAAGCAGAGCTAAAAGCCCACTCGGAGATAATACGCTCCTAAGCCCCAAATCTAGGAGTTTGCAGAATTTGAAAAGGTATCTTCCTTATTAATAAATCCTTATTTTAATGCCTTTGGAACACAAACACATTTATAAAAATGTTATCTTTCAGTAATAAAATTTAAATACACATATGTATAAAATAGTAAAACTACACCTGCATATTGCTCCTAGAATTTAAAAGAAAAAAACAAAAAAAGAAGTAGGAGCTACTGATAAAACATCTGGAGCATAAGCTCCTTAAAAGGGAGCAACTTTTGTTTCTGTGAAGTATATATTTAGTTTAACCACTTAAAACCCTATATGAATCCTCATTATCGTTTGAGAGATACTAATATACTCAGTTTCTATTTTTTAATTCCTCGTACAAAAATGACAAGGAAAAGACTGTCAGTATTGAATCGCAGCAAATCTCGTTTGCTTTCACGCAACACATTTTTTTTGTTTGTTTTTTTCCTCTTTTGGTTACAAGGGGTTGGGGAATAGACTATATTGTATTAGGTAAAAGTGGTGTAAGCAATATGCTTTTACTTCACTCCTAAGAGTCCTGTCTTTAAATCTTGGCAACGGGCGAAACGTCCCTAACCAAGTACCCAGGTGTAGAAAGCGTGATTAACATCTAACTTGTTGCTTAGGAGGACATAACACACCATGAAACACAACTGAAAAGAGCATTTCCATTTAAAAAAATGGTATTTGCAAGTTTACATTCACTCTGTGACTGCCACTAGTACGGAACGGACAAGAGATAAACACTTCCTGGCTGGACCTGATCCACCCTTTGGCGGTGGCAGCTGGGAGAACACTGATGCCTACAGAGGTGAATACTCTACTGGAAGATTCCTATGCAGTACTCTTTCTATGCTACTAAAGAGAAAAAAAAACAGCAAGTTAAGAATCAAAACAAAAACTGCGACAAAATATTCTGCATTACTAACTTACAACATTTTTATACTTCAAGATCAGCCATTGTTTTTCTTTTTTTTTTTTTGCCTGTTTCCCTCTACCAGAGTCTTGAAAGCACAACACAGTTCCAATTTCAACTGGAAACATTTGTCATTTAGCAAGCAGAGATTCTCTCAAATTCTGTTAAATTGTGGTTTTAGAAAATTAAACTAAAATTTCTTTTCTTTCAATATTTCTAACAGGCCACAACAATTTAAGCCAGAAAATGGCCAAATTACCTTTTATAATGACTTCAATACGAGTCAAATGTTATATATAAGTACATGTGTATATATGGACTTCTATATATACACACACAAGTCTTCAGAAAAATCTGATTTATATATCTATTTAAAAAATTAGATTTTTCATAATAGAACAGATCCAATGTTGCCATTAGGGAAGGGTTTTCTTTTTTGAAAAGCGGCTAGGAGATTTTTTTCCCCCAAGTCTTCAGGAATCTGTGTGAAATATGTTTTAACTGGATTATATGCAAATATTAAAATATATAGAAGGTAAAAATGGTAGTTCTACCACTGAAATCAGTAAAACAGAATGACTGATACAGGTGAAAAACTTTTTTTGAAAGTATGGGTGTGAAACATTTGGTAGGGATGACTTTCTATTGAATATTTTACGTGTGTCAATTGGCAGTGAAAATGAAAACAATACAATGAGACTTTCTTTTTAGAAAACAAAGTAAACAGTTGAGAATAAACACTTTCAAAACATTTTTAAAAAAGTTAATTTAAATTTCTTACTGGCTTCATGAGATCGGTACTGTACAAAAGCAGAGAACTGATAATGTCTTATCGTAGGCACTAAGTTAAAAATGGTCACCTAAGGCATTTCTACAAATCGACAGTAAGCCAGCTTTGTACATCCTACTGGAAAGCTTGGTGGAATCGTGGTAGGGTGGTGGTTGTGCTTAGACTGCTTGTGAAAGCTGCTGACAACGAGTGCAGGGGCCCAAGACCTATACTATTGCTAGGATCTTGTGGATCCGGTGTTTGTGGTGGAAGTTGAGTCATAGAAGAATGTGCCTCCTCTTGCGTGTAACTCATTCCAAGGTTTCCCACTGAAACAGAAGGATTATAGGGAGGGCCATTTACAGGTATGAAGTTGAAGAGCTGAGAAAAGTCCAATGACGGGGTGCTTAGAGGTTCGCTAATAGAAGCGGAGCTCTTGGAAAGGGAAACCTCCCCAGCCCCATCATCTAGTGGCCCTACTTGTGGATCCAGCCCTAGTTTTGATGAAGATGCTTGAGAATCCTGGGATGAAGAAGGCATACCACCTTGCAACTCCATTAAGTAACTTTCAATTTCCCCTTTTAATGGCTGTTCTTTTTCAGGCATAGAAACTGCGTATGAGGTAGAACTGAGCGGATATTTCAAAGATAGCTGGTGAGAAGGGTGGACAGATTCCATATCTATTGGACAAGGCATTCCCAATGGCAACGATGTGGCGACCATTTGGTGTGCAGATGCAGAACTCTGCATGGACTGAATCTGAGTATTGTAGAGATTTAATTGCAAAGTGTTTGTAAATGGCTTTGATGTCAGTTCACTGGAAGGTAAAGACATCACTGGAAGCAGCTCATCCTTAATAGGCACAGAAACGTTGCAGGTAAAGGGATCTAGAAGGTCCATTGGCTCTGTTTTGACCTTCAAAAGTTCTTGGTTGTGACTTTTCTTCATATGGCGTGTTAGGTGATCCTTCCGCCCGAATCTCTGTGCACAGTATTGACAGAGGAAGTCCTTTCTTCCAGTGTGCACTACCATGTGTCTACGGACATCCTTTCGGGTGTAGAACCGACGATCACAGTGTTCACACTGGTGTTTTTTCTCCTTCACTCCACCCGATGACTTGCCTGCGTGAGTTTTGAGGTGCTCCAGCAGCACTCCTGTGCTTTCAAAAGTCTGCAAACATACCTTACAGGTGAGGTCACCGCTTGTTGCAGCATGCAAAGCCAGGTGACGTTTGAACCCAAGCTTGGTATTGTAGTTCTTTCCACATTCTTCGCACTTAAAGGCCTCTTTGTTGGGATTGTGTGTATGTAGGTGATTCTTTAGGTGATCTTTTCGGTGAAACATTTTCTCACAATAATTACACTTGTGGGTTTTCTCAGGAGAATGAGTAGCCATATGCCTTTAAACACAGATATATTCTGTAAGTAATTATTTTGATCAAAAAGACACACGTGTTCATTTTTTAATGGCAGCTAAATACTACACTAAGGTTGCTTTGCAACAGAACCTTTTAACTGAAAGCATAACACTACACAGACAGTTTGACAAATTAAAATATAACAAAACATGAGCCATTTCTCTTAAATTGACACTTTAGTTTCTGCTGATTTTTAGCTACTGCAACCGGGGTATACGGGCAAGCATGAAAGTACTTGTGCAAAAGTCCATAGCCAACAGATTTTTCAGTCCATACTCTTTTCTTGTGACAATTCCTTATACAAATGAAAATTCTATTCTCATTTAAAAAAGAATAAAAAAACAAACAGAAAACAAAAACAGAAAACAAATTAAGAAACAAAATCAAAGACATTAGCTTGCAAACTTACGTACTGCAATTTAGAATTCTAGAAACAATCCCATGTCTACTTTAATTAACATATCCTCTCTGCAATCAGCTGAAGGCGTACACAAATATATACTTTTACAAGGCTTAACACGGCCGACATAAAATAGATAATATAATCTGAAAGATAAATAGAGTTTAATACCTTAGTAATTTGTACTTAGAAACAAAGGCCTTGGTGCAGTCTTGTTGTGTGCACTTGTAGGGCCTCTCTCCTGTGTGAGAGTATGAGTGAACCTTTAATTTCTCAACACTGTTAAAGGCCTTGTCACACAGTTGGCAAGGAAAGTTTTTTCTTGGTTTGGTTTCACCACGCTTACGTTTCCCTGAAGGGACTTTCTGGGTATCTCTTACTTCTGACAAATCACCAGGAATGACAGTGGCCATCGCAGCCTAAACCAGGCCTTCTTGTTGGACACTTGGGAATTGCCCAACTCCACTAAATGATTTAGCTTTAGATGGCTTCTCAAGTTTCATGTGGTCGTAAAAGAAAGCAAAAGGGGACTGGAAAAAAAAAATAAGAAACAACTAGTTTGTAACTAAACTTAAATTTTGAAGTTTACTTGCTATGTGATGCTTCTGAATAAAACTTAAAAATAAAATTAGGTTCAGCTGGTCTAATGTAATACCTGTAGGTTTCTTTTACACTATTTGCTGCAACTCTTAAAACGCATTGCTCAGGATGCACAGATCCACATATGCCCTGAAATGACACCTCACATCTTTCCCCTCAGGCAGTGATGGAGCACAGCAATGTTTCTGCCAGACTACAGGTGGCACCAAACACAGAACTTATTTCAGAGCCTACGGAGGTGGCTTTGGGCAGCTTCTGATTTCAAAGGGGTTAATGCTGTGCCGGTGCTGTGGTACACACACGCATGCACACACACACACATGCACATTCACAGTTATCAAAATGGAAAATTTTTAGCCCTGAAATACAACCGTGTGTTTGAAAGCCTACATGAAAAGCAGCACATACACATTTTGACTGAGGGGTGCACAGCTCAGATTTCCTGGCTCATTTTGATTACTGTATTTATATGTATGTGTACGTATGCTAATAAAATGCCAACATTTCCAATAATTTTTAATGGCAAGGGAACCCCCCCCCTACAAACTTCACCTCTAGCTACTGAATACCTGTCAGGGGAGGACGGAAATCTCATAGCTTATGCCACCAGCCCAGCCCTGGATCCTGCTGTGCTCCTCACGCTGCCTTGCGAGGTGCAGAGTTGTGGCCAGGGCAGTTGGGCTCAGCTCGGGATGGAGACAGGAGGGAAGGGCACAGGGAGGGGGACGATGGCAGCCAGCTGTGGGGCATGATGAACCGTGCGCACCAAGCTCTCAGCTAACAGAGGTGCGTGATGCTCCTATACATATAATGATGTGTTGGTAAGAACAGCTCTAAACCCATTAGCTGCTAACGTAGAGCTGTAACATGTAGTTACGGGGTGCTGAACAACTTGCCATGGCTGGAAAACTGTGCAGCAGCTTGTTCGGAGCACCCGAGCACCACCAGAGAGCACCGTATGACTGAGGCCATGGAGATGGCGGCCCGTGGGCCATGGAGAGGGCAGCCTCGGTGCAGGGAGCGGGCACCGCGCTGGGCCTTTCTTGGCGAAGCGGCCGCCCGGGCCGCGGGGGGCTCTGGGTCCGCGGGGGCTCCGGCAGCTGCCGGGCGGCGGGCGCAGCTGCTCGGTGCGGCCGCGGGCACCGCGGCGCGGGCCGGACCTGGCCAGGCCGGGTGGCTGCGGGCCCGGCCGGCAGCTGTCAGGACAGGTGGGGCGGGAGCTCCAGGGCCGCAGCTGCTTCGGCCTCGCACCACCACCACGGAAAAATGAAACAGAACCGGAGCGGATCTTGCCCGCAGGCCAGGCAGCCTGGCGGGCCTGGGTGCTGCTGCGCGCTCTGCTCCTTGGTGCCGGAGCTCCGCGGACACGGAGCCCGAAGCGCAATGTGGAGCAGCGGGAATCGCCAGGTGCTGCTGGAGACGCAGCACGGTCGGGAGGAAGCAGGGAAGGGACAGGGCTGCGGAGGCTCTGTGTGTAGGACAGAGCGGGCTGGGGAGCAGGGTGAGGGGCTGCCTCTCATACCTGCCCGGGTGCTTTTGGAAAGCCTCAGGTTGAGGTTTCCACTTGAGACGTGGATACAGAGTGTGTCTGTGGGCCTTGTCCTCCTCCTCCCCATCGCCCTCCCGTGTCTGGCTAAGAGGAAAGACAACTGGCAGATGGAGATAGAAACCTGTTCCTTTTCCAAACCTACAATCTTTGTCTAGTGGCTTGGGCTACTTTCTTAAATCACAAACCTTTTTGGAAGATCACCTCCCCCCAGGTTTGACATGAAACCACTAAGCTTTTGACAGACACCCAGCAACAGAAAAGACATTTGTTTAAGGACTCTTATGATTTTAACTTTGATTCATCTCAACTCATGGGATGAAGCTTGAGGACAACAGTCCCATTAGTGAGAATATTCATCAGCCTTCAAAGAATCAGCTTAATTTTTGTTCCTCTCTTTTGAGCAACTTTCTAGCTATTAAACAGCTATTTGGAAACTTGAAGATCAGTTCCAAAGACTTCAATGAAGCTCCAATGTAGTCAAAAGGAGGATATGATCCAGATAAAAACTGCAAGAAATTTGTAGATTGAAAGAATTTTCTACGTACGCTTTAACCAGAATCTGATAACAGCATTAACTGTGCTTTCCCACAAATTAACACACTGCTCTTCTCTCCGTATTGGCCTGAATACAGAATGAGCTGTTGCCTTAGACGATCCTCTTGTGACAAGTGTGCCTTGGGGAGTGGGATCCTGACTCACTCAGTGCTCATGTGCAGACCCACCAGCACCGAGGGGACTCGGGCTCCGGGACTCGGTCGGTTGGAAAGCACCTGCTGCATCCAGGGCTTCCCTGGCCTCCTTGGCAAATCCACAAGCG
>JAUBOD010000825.1:478336-489099 GCA_032353885.1 Nothura maculosa | reverse complement strand
CAGAATGGGGCACACGCAGGAGCTGTGGGGCAGCCAGGAGGAAGTGAGCAGGCACCAGGCCGGGCAGATGCAGGAGAAGCAGTGGGCCATGCAGAGGGATCATGTGCAGGGGCTGGTGTGAGGCCAAAGCAATGCTGGCAGTGGAGCAGCATAGCAGGGGGAATGGCTGAAGCTGGGACAACTTCTTGTGCCTCTTCTAAATATGAGGATCACGCTTCAGGCGCGAGGCCATCTTATATTCAGGCCAATATCATGCTACTTTTTACCTTCTCCAAAACTTCAGATAAGCTACTCTCATATTAAATGTAACATTCATGGGGATAAGGAATTCCAGGTTTGTTTCTCCATCATCAAAATTTAATTAAGCTGACTTTGAATTGCGTTTAAGTGTCCTTAAAAATGCATCATTAAAACAAATATAATGTAGATTCAACCTTTGACAATGTTTTATTAAAAATGTGTATGCACTATTATCTCAGCATCATTTCTCAACAGATGAGGCAATTAAGAACAGTATTTAACTCTGAATAGCAAATAACCACTCTCTTTTTCTTGTGGATGTATAGACTGAGCAATGGAGATAAAACTTAAAAAAACACCGATCCTCAAATATTACACTTTCCAAAGACCAGCTGAAAGAATTTTATGAGTAATATTGCCTGTTTGTGTCTCAACACATTATCACTTAAAATCCTCATTCTTATTGGTGCTTTCACAACTGCAGGATGAATGACTATATGCAATATCACATATAGCAAGCACATTATACAAAAGCTCATATGTAATAGCATTTTAAAGAAGCATATACTTAAAAAAGCAGGATTAAAGTAGCTTCTGTTTAATGCACACCTGATGTTTGCCCACTAAAGTCCTCAGATTTTGGTCTTAACCAGTTCCGCTGACTCTTCTTGGAGGAAACCAGAATCCAGTACTTCCCATTTTTACTGGTCTGAAAAACAAAAGGAAGAAGGGACTAGACTCAAGTGAACCAGCATGTTCAGAAAGCCTGGGACGTGGCAAGACCAGGAGTTGGAAAGAATCAGAAAGGAAAAGTTGAAAGGGATAAATGCAGCCCATGCACAAAACATTATACACTGTTAATTATAAACAGTATGAATCAATTGTTCTTGCATGATCAGTAGCAATTATGTACTTTAAGGATACTTACATCATTTCAACTAATGCTATGCTGGATAGTAACACACAAACAGATAAAATTAGACAAATGCAAAGGAGCTTTCAATAAAGTTAAAAACAAAACAAAATATTCACAGACCACAAATAATGTAGAAATAACAACAGAACACATAAAAATGCTGGGCCCAGACTTGAGTTCCTTACTCAGAAAAGACTGAATAAGAGAAGATTTCTGGATTAGGCCCAACTTTACTAGAACCTAATGCCTTCATTCTGTTTAATTATACAGGAAATAGCAGCTTAAAAGGTGACCTGCAAAGGAAAATAAAATTAATTTAAAAAATAATAAAGCCTCTTAATAATGTACATGCTACAGGTAAATCCCAATACAAGTCTTGGTGTGCCTGAACAAATCCAGAGGGCCCTTCTGGAATTTCCCTAATTTCTCCCTTTTCTCCTCTGCTATTCTTTTGTAAATATGCACTATGTGTTCTTTTTCTTGCTAGAAGGCCTTCTGGATAACACAGGTATAGACAGAAAATACGTTCACCATCTCATTGTAGAAGAGAAGTTTATCCCATCCAACACTTCCAGGTACATAAAGCAAAACCCTAAAGAGAGCCCATACCCTACATGGTATATCAGGCTCCTCGCCTGTGGCAGATGTTGATCGTTCCATGTAGCGTCCCCAGCACTTTCTCATTCCCCATCCACTCCTAAAAAGAAGCCTTTATTTTGATATGAGCTCAGCTTTGCACAGCTGACCCTGTGCTGGGCAGCAGGTATGTGAGTGAAGCGGCAGGCTTGACCACAAGTAGCCCACAATAAATAGTCAATATTTAAAAGAGCCACATAAATTTAATGAAGTCCTCATAGATTTAGTCTCTCCACTATTGATATGTACAGAACATTTCCTGTTAAATAAAATCTATTTAAGATGTTACAATGTTCCATCAACCCTGTAGAACATCATCTCTTAAACGCTTATGATGTTCAATTCTCACTAAACATCTGAAGTATCTTGAGCAAAAACAGATGGAAATGGATGATCACAGGCATGGAAAGACTATCATACCAGGAGAAACTGTAGCCACTGCGACCAGTCAATAAGGAAGGTAACAACCAGATGTATTTCAAACACTTAACATGAATGAGGACGGTCAGATGCTCATTTTTACCATCTAAGAAACAAGCAACATTGCAGTGCAGCAGATTCAGATGAAGGGAATGATATATCCCTACAGGACCATTATTAAATCAGAGCTTAACAGAATACATAAAAAACAAGAGACGCTTATGTGAATAATGAAAACATCTGCTATTTTTGACAGAATTAAATAAAAACAGAAGATTAAAAAATTCTTATGCTTTGCAGACATAAACTGGTTAGAAGACTGTTTCTTTTCAGCAGAATACCAATGTTGTCTGTTACAATTATAATTTTCAAACCACTCTTCTCAGAAGCTTCTGATGACAGAAAATCTCTGCAGCAGAAGGCTGGACAAAGATGTACCATTCCTCTTAGAAGTGTTTATATCTACGATATTACTAAGTTTTCCCCTCAATCAGGTAAGTTGGGAACAATTTTCAAATTCAGATTATTCTCCATGTGAAACAGAGAAGTATCACACTGCAAAATGAGCTGTCACAAGTACATGCCTAAAAACCCACTTAGAAACATATCAAAAGAGATTCCTACTTTTTTGCTTCATAATTTATGAGACGGCAATTTTCAAAATTAATCAGCTTTTCTATTATCCATGAGGCACTAGTTTTACTAACCCTCCAAATACCTAGATAATTTCACATTAGCTAGTACCAGATTTTCTAACATCTAACATTTCTAACAGTCAAGGTAAAATAAAAACAACCCTAAAGCCTTAAACAAAATTGTGTATTCCTGCTTCTATTATTAAACAGGAGGAATACTCTTTTCAAAATCTTTAAGTCATCTCTGAGACTCTGAAAAAATAGCTGTGCTTGAAAATGTTTTAAAATGTGATTTGATATGCAAAGTAAAATGATAATTAAGACATCAAATGAAGAGAACCAACGATCCTTCTCCTAGCTTGCATTTCATAATTTTTGAGAGCATTTGGTCATGATAATGGAAAACATCAGTTTCATGGTTATGGTCTTTCAAAATAAGTCAGCTATCATGGGAATACAGTGCCAGCTTGTGTCATTGTGTCTTCTATGCAGAAGAGTAAATCTAGTTTCATCTCCTGGAATTAATCTGTCTGTAAACCAGAGTAACAGTCCTAGAAACATTAGTCATAATAATGACAGAGGTATCAATGGCACTACAGACACATCTTCAGTTTTACATATTTCCCTAAGGAAACAAAATGATGATTACTTGCCCTGTGGTAACTGTGATTCTTTAAGAAGGGCTGTCCACACAGCTCCCTGGTGAGCATGGACTCATGAGAACAAGACCAAGTTCTTTGAAGACAATAATGTGCACCCAGGCCGTGCCTGTGAACCCTCACGATGACTACGATCAATGGCAGAAGAGCTACTATCAACTGGCTACTCGGAGAAGAGGCAACTTCCAGCTTCACTGCCTGCTCCCACATGGAAACAGTGACTGCAGGAATCCTGATGGCCCTGAACACGTGCTCCTACCTCAGGATTTTGGGTGTGGGATGACAGGGAGTAGACAAGATTCCCTGTGCATCACGTAAGGGACAAGGGTCCTAGCTTGGCACAGAGAGAGCAATAAATGGGCAGGGGTTGATGTTCTACCTGCCAGTTGGTTGTGAGGATGGGAAACTGGAAACATGGACTGACTGCCTGGTTTGGGGAAAGAGATGATGAACAGAGTGACTTAGGAAGCCAGAAGCTGCAGCTGCTAATAGCAGTAATGGAGCAGACCAAGCGTGGGCAGCTCCAATCTAACCTATCAAGTTTGCCAGCAGTTAAGTGCCCTTCAGAATGAGGGATAAAAGGGTCACTTGTGGAAGCTCTATGGAAAATGAGTCTGGATAATCTTCAACTGCTGCAGTGTAAGTGACCACTTATCTTCTTTCCTGTGTCAGGTGACTCTTAGAGCAGAAGAGCAAGAACACTGACTGAGACAACCTGCTCTGTGGCAGCAAACAGCCCATGTGACAGCGGTGCTGAGGAGCAGCAGAGGGGATAAAGTAGAGAAGTCAAGTCAGAGAAGGAGAAAATGAAGAGAAAAACTGTTCATCAGTGTAACAGTCTGCTTTGGTATAGAAAAGCCAAGAGGGCACTTAGGCACTACCTGAATTAGACTGCAGCAGAACTGAATGAAAAACTGCCTCACTTGGACCGTGTGTCTCAACCAGGGCCATCAAAATTGTGCAAATGTCATCAGAATTACCAGGCAACCAGAAAGGAGCACCACTTAGTCTCAACCACAAGACTTGCTGCTTTCCCTGGCTCCCATTAGGCTGTTTGGTTCATAAAAGGTGAAGATTTGACTCTAAATCTTGACTCTTGGACACTTCTGCTGGACCGACTGTTGGAAAGGGCTGAAGGCAAAAGGGACAAACTGCTCATGTCTCTACAGAAGAACATGCTGGGACACACATCCCTGAAAGGCTCAAAGATCATTCCTATACCTTAGTTCCTCCTATCCTTAGTTCTTCTGATCTTATAGAAAAATAGTGGACTTTTAAAGCAAGAGGCTCATCTCAAAGTAGCCGTGAGTAGCCTCAGTTTTAGCTGGCAAGTTTAGGATTTCTAGAGATGCGCCTTAACTGAGGGGTAACTTGCTAAGAGATGATCTCTGCTGGAAAGCTTGATGCCATCAACAGAAAAGTCAAGCAGGTAAGAAAAATTCATGCTTAACTGGCAAAGATGTTAAGGTGATAACTATGTTAGGAGCACCTTTCTCAGTCCTGAAGACCCCCATTGATGCTGGAGTCTTACTTGTTCTTGCCTGGCAAGAGAAGGGAGGGTAGCACGGGGTGTCTCTCTGACCCGTGTCCTGCTACCTACAAAAGCTGAAGCTTGAAGGAAGGGAGACATTGTTGGCCTAAGACTGTTAACAAGAAGACATTCTTCCCAGTGAGCCTGCCTAGGCCAGAAACAGCTTGTACCTACAGTTCCTCAAAGTAGCACTTTACTTATTTTTCTCCCTGCTTTATTGTGTAATTTGAACAAAATTTGAGCAGTGAGCAACATGTAGACACATGTTTCTCCCCTAAGAAAAAAGAAGACACCTGGCACGATTGCCTATAAACAACACACTGCCAAGCGGAAGGAGGGACAGATCTCAAATCCTGCAGCCCTGCCTTTGCCGTCTCAGACTTCTCTATGGGAGGCAGAGAGAGCAAGGGAGCCATCATCTTGGAGGCTCCTCCTCAATGGGAGGACGTTATCTTACATTAGCAGATAATCAGTTGGTGTTTTTATGGCTGCTCTTCTCTCAGAAGTTTATAAACAGACATGAAAGAAAAAAGAAACTGGGATCTATGCAGATGTCATGGTGGTGATGAGAGGGAACTGAGAAGTGGATGAAGCCACTTGGTCTTTTAGACAACATCTGCTAAAAAAGATTCAAAGATGTAGGTCCTAATCCTACTGTAGAGCCATGTTTTATTTAAAGGAGGCAAATGAACACAATAAAAAAGAATCCTTTTTGCAAGGCTGCATATATTGAAGTTCAGTGTTTCTCCATGTAATAGACAGATGGGTTTAGAAGACTCTTTTTCCATAGATTCAAGTTCTAGTCTACAATATAGGGAGGTAGCTGAATGAGCGAAGATGGATGGCAAGGAGAGCACATGCAGACTGCAGGAAAATAAATTACAAAAAGAGTTCAAGAACACAGCAGGAGAATTGCCTATGAAAACTCATGTTGAAGAATAATGAGATGGGCAAAACAATGAAAATATCTACCCAGTGATCTTAGAACAGACATAAGAATGACTTAAAGATAATAACGCATCAGACTTAGACCTACTAACTCCATGTAGTCTGCCTAAACATAAGCTAAAACATAATGAACTGGCCTCCACACTGAAACTAGGAATGTGCCAATAATTCTCATCTTCTCTTAGAGACAGCACAGTACCCAGATCTTTTGTGTGCAGAACAATGATTATGCTGTGAAGAGTGCTACGTATAAGGTAGACAAATGAAAGAATTAAGATATTTCACCAAAAATTTTACCAAAACTCTGTTTTTTATCAAAATACTCACAAAACAGATAAACTTTCTGGAATAGCATAAAACTGAGGGGGAAAAAAACCCCTGATCCACCTCTTTCAAACTTCAAACTGGTGTCATACAAGGGTAGTTAGGGGAATGAATAGACCAAAATGGCCAAAAACACTTTTTCTGTGGACTCTAAGTACCTAAGTGCCACTGGTAAACACTTTTTTTAAAAAAAAATACACATACTTCTTATTAATTAAGAAAGGAAGTATCTGAAGTAAGAAAAAAAAAGCTGCTGTGAGACAGTAGTTGTCATATGAAAATAGATATGTATATATGTAGTCCTAAACACAACATTTTTTTTCATGATCATAAGACTATTTGCCATTTTTAAAGCCATACTAAGGTCATGAAATCTTGGATTACCAGCATGTTAATATTAGAAAATAACTTGTTTTCAGCAGAAGAAGTATTACATAACTTTTCAGAATATTTAAAAAATATTCTACCATGCCTGCTTTTTTTTTTTATTCTTTTTGGAATCATAGAGCATTAATTGATGAAAGTTTATTAATCATGACCTATTACTCTGTAATTAAAAAAAAAAACACACAATGCTATCCAGCACCTTTTTTGTGGGCTTTCCATGTTCCAAATGATTTAGGTCCGTTTTAAATCTTGAGAGCTCAGTTTTGGTTACTAAATGTTCCAAAGGATTCCTGATTATATTCTAAATTAAAGGAAACAAGAGCTCCCTAAAATGAACCCATCTGATGCTTGTGGTTTTATGGGCTTTTAAAGAACCTCTATGGCACTGCATAGATGCTTTCTAAAACTTTTGGAGAGGCTGTGATCACAATGTTTGTACTGTAATTACTATTACAATGCTTAAAATCTCCCAGCAGGCTTTCCTACGCTTCTGAATCAAAACCAAACCAAACCAAACAAAAACCCCAAACCCTAAGAGCAACCTGCATAAACTCATTCCCAAACTGATGATGTTTCTGAGAGAGCAACTTTTGATTATGACATAATTTGCATCTAGGACCATGTCATTTTTATAATAAACCCTAACCAAAAGCACATTCTGTATATGCATAAGTAAACAAGACACACATCCAAAAGGTGCCTATCAGACTATATACTATGAGCATGATGATGAATTCATTGATATGAGTTAGAAACATTATTTTCCTTTTCCCATAAGTAAAACAAGTCCTTCTGAGGGTATCTGGGAATCCTCATGAAAACCACAGGAATAGGTGTAGGGGGTAGATTAAAGGTTCATCTAGCCCAATATTCCACCTCCAATTACAGCCATAAAGAGATAGGTAGTTAGGACAGGTCATGAGTGCCTCTGTATCTCTCTCCAACACCGATCTGGACCCCGGGGACTTCCAGGACCAGATGTGGTGTCTAACAACTCAGCACCTCCCAGCAGGCGAGGCTCCAAGCAGCGTTCCCGGCTCCGCTGGCGGCCGCACCAGCCCCCGGACCCCGGCACAAGGGGCACATGGGGCGCCCCACGCACCCCCACCTCCTTTCGCAGCCCTGAAGCTGACTGCAATGCTCCCAACTTTATCCAATCCGGTTCTGAAAGGCAGCGGTCACACTACCCTCTTCCTTCCACTAAAGGTCTCCCATTTTGCAGATCTCTACCACACTGGCCTCATGCCATGGCCTCTCAAGACAGAAATCCCAGTTTTTCAGTTCTTTGGATGTTCTCTCTTAATCTGTCACTTGCCCATGCAAGTACCTACCTGCTTATGTTCCCTTAAACCTGCTGCTTAATTCCCTTAGAGCCTGTTTTAAAGTTTACTTGGTTTTCAGAAACACTGCATCCTCATCCATGTTCTTGCCAGTGTCTCCAAAGAACCCCAGAAGAAGCACCCGGCAGGACTCCCTCACAAATGCTCATTAAACTCTTCCCAAATAATCCTATCTACTCAGGAAGGCATCATCTTAACCTATCCAGGGAGGCATCATTCTATTCTTTATTATAGTTTTTACCAAAACAGTCTGATACAGATCTCAGATTTGCCTGGTACAGGCCTGTAGTTTCCCCAATCCCTCCTGAAACAGTGACTTTACATATCTTCCTACACCTGCATCCCTTAGGAAGTACCGTTTAAGTGACAGGCTCAGGCTGCAGCTGATGAGTTATGAATTATGGGTTTTGCTTTCTGAGACAGAGTGTCGTAACCTGGATCAAAGTACAAGATGTTTTTAATAGGCTCAGTAAGGAAAAGAGGTTCTGGTGCTCAAGTCCGCTAGGTGGGAATGACGGGGACATTGGGGTACCCCTGATGAGCCCTCGCTCACATATTTCACCATACAACGTAATTTTATACAACTAGTGATCTCTATTCTAGAGGCAGTCACAGCTGACAAGGCACAGGGAACAGCAGCCACCAGTCACCCTGCTTTGTGCTGTGCTCATAATGCAAGCTGAACAAGTCCAACTTAGCAAAGAGCAATTTCACTGAAGGTCTGCAATGCAGACAGCGCAAAGGAACTGGCTGTGCTGGAGAAATTACCAGGGTGCCAGAAGGTGGGGGCAAGGTTTAAATAGCCAAGTCTGTAAAATAAGCATGGGCTAGGAGTCAGAACACACTGGACTACAATAATCCAACCAGTGATTCATCAGTTGGGCTTGGACAAATCCTCCATCCTACTCCAATTTCTGCCCGCTGCAAACCAGGGGTAATACTGACCCATCTAGCTGACACAAGCTCAAATGAGGAGGGCAAAGTGCTGGGAGGAAGCGTTTGAAACATCGCACTGGCACGTGAAAGCTGATGGCACGTTGGGTTAGATGGTCAGAAACTCCCGTTTCAGACAAATACACAAGTCAAAAGGGAGAGCTATAAAGTCACCAAGAGAAAGGAGAGTCTCCCAGCACGTATGGCACACACTGAGTTTACCTGGTTACTCTATGCGGCACTGCAAGGAAGGCCGCAGAAGCCCCGTCCTGCCCTCAGTCACGCGGCTGAACAACACTGCCCGTGGCGGGACACCAGGGCAAGGTCTGGCCTTGCCTTTTTCCGTAACCTTGGATTTCCGTATGATTTATTGGTGCTATTCCAATTAAGATGCTGCTTCTGATTTCTCTGGTTCCTCTGTCCCCACTCCAACTCGCAAAGAAAGGCGGAACGTAAGAAAGAAAGTCCAATTTCTAAGCATCAGCAAGTCTTCTAGTATACACTACAGTGGAGGAATTCCTACTCTATCTGAATGAAAATAACTTGATAGATTACTACAACCTTACATTAAATAAAAAGCATCCTATACATTCAGTCAAGACGCCCTTGCTACTACCCCAGGATGCTGGAGGACTGTATCAAGAGACCCAAGGAGCTGAAACGTAAAAGCCCTGTACAGAGTAACTGAAGATGCAGAATATCTAAGGTGAAATGGAACACACACCCTGAGAGAGACACAAGGGGCTAGGCCGTATTAAGCCTCGGGTAACACTCTGTCATTCACATGCATGTGCTTGTGTGAGCCAGGCAGAACTAAGAGGGCCCGGAGCAAAGGAGCATTTCCAGCGTGGGGACAACCCCTTTCCGAATGGGTCACTACGGGTTAGCAATGGGCCTGCCTGGACGGCCCCGCTCGGCCACAGCTCAGGCCGGGGATGCAGCTCACCCCTCCCAGCTGGGCCCGCACCGGGATGCTAAGGAGCACGCAGCGGCTTTCCTGGGATCAGCACGGCCTCCACGGCCAGGCGCTCGGAGCCTGGAGCAGCTCCTTCATGGGGCTCTGCTCCAGAGCGTCGCGCTGTGCGACGCGTGCCGCAATCTGGGGGAAATCTGAGGTTTGATGCCAAGTTTGTGAATAGATAAAGGCCCTCGTGCAATTTACAGCTGCACAGGATTGGACGCAGCGGAGGGAGATGAAGCCAGGCAGTCCGTATCCAGCACAGTCACCTGGAGCACAGTTGTTTGATTCAGATGACCGGCAATAAATACCAGGTTCAGGCAGCAAACTGAGCTTCCTAGAAGTCTGCACAGCTTCCACTCTGGAGCTGCACCAGTAGAAAAATGATCCAGGAGATCCCATCGGCCTGAGGAAATGTCACAACCGTGCAGATAGTCAGCAGCCACCTCTGTCATCAGTCATGGGGTAATCAGCCTGTTAATGGCAGGGCCACGGAGTCAGGAGGGCTCCCAGGGGCGCATGGAGGTTGCTCTACGTCCTGTCACTGCACCAGAGGACACAGGTGGCTTGGAATGGGTACCAAGAGGTCAGGGTGACAAACACCTGCCCCCTAGCCCATCCTGCCTGCACTTCTCAAATCCAAGGCTATAGGGCATCATCAACAAGGTGGTGTTTTTCTTCATAGTCCTACTAGACACTGCCTATCACAGAGAGCAGTCACCAACACAGGGTGTGTGATTAAGACCTGTGTTCTCCAAGGCAATTTTTGTTCTCCATAGTCCAAGACATCAGTGCAATGAAGAGCTGTCCTCTCTTAGGCAACTTAGCTTAGTCTC
>JAUBOD010000825.1:423779-434800 GCA_032353885.1 Nothura maculosa | reverse complement strand
AGCAACATATATATATATATATATATATATAAATATATATATATATATATATATATATATATAAAAGTACGCATTGCTTTCACAGTCGCAATCAAAGCTGTCTCTGTAGCCCTTTTATGAATCCAGCTCTCCCAGCTAGACCTCTCCCAAATAATTTTTGGCTTAATTTTTCAAACTTTTAGCCCATATCTCCCTTAAAAACAGAAAGGCAACCAGCACACATTGAAGTAGAGTTTTACCTGTCAATGTCTACTACACCAGTACGATCATGTGCATGTTCTCCCTGTAGTGAGATGATGACATTCTAGCTCTCAGAATTTGAAACAAATTTATTTTCCCTTCTTGAAGAGCTATTTCAGATGCATGGATGCCATTAGGCTAATTGTCATTTTCAGAATCATTCAAGGAAGAGCAGACAGAAAAGAGAAACAGAAGATTTAAGAGAATATTTACATACTTAAAGATAGAATTTATCTTCTATTATTATCAATAATTATGTTGTTTATCTTAAGAATGAGTTTATTAAAATTTAGTTCATCACTTCTGAGCAGATACATCAAACACTATGTCAAACATAGTACTTGATGTTTGATCAACACTATGTTTCACTACTACTGAACAGAACATTTGTGAAGTTCTACCATCATTCACACTCTCCAACTAAATGACATTTGAAAATAATTTTTATAATTAGCTTTAGTTCATTTAGTAGTTTATTGATAGCTTGAGCAACTTTTAATAAAGATTACAGCCCAGTGTTTTTGTTGCTAATATAAAAGCTGGATTTTTCAATAATAATAACAATAAAGCAGTCGTAGCTAGATCTGGTTAAGTGGATCTCAGAACTACCTTTCTGAATACCTTTTAAAATTCACATGCATCTGTAATGTCAAAGCTTCCAAGTGAGTAAGTAGGATTGTTTTAAGGTTCAATTAGAGACAAAGTGTTCTATCAAGCCCACAGATAGGGAAATTCAGTCTATCCTGTTCATTGGAGACTTGTGCCACCCTCAGCTGATACCAGTGCTTCTTATAGACCTGGGTCCAGATACTGGCAATTTCAGACAATGCCTTCATAATGGAAAGCTGTGTTTTTAGGCAGTATTTCTTCCCTATGAATGTTGACTCTCTGAGATGATTAAGGGCTTTGAGCATCTATCGTATGAGGAAAGACTTGGGCCTGTTTAGCCTGGAGAAGCCTGAGAGGAGATCTGGTCAATATGTATAAATACTTGAGGATACTTGTACATATAGTACATGTAGGGAGGAGAGGGGCAATCTCTTCTTCATGGAGGCCCGTGATAGGACAGGGGGCAATGGGTACAAATTGAAACACATGCAGTTCCATCTCCATGTGAGGAGGAACTTCTTCACTGTGAGGATGCCAGAGCCCTGGAACAGGCTGCCCAGGGAGGTTGTGGAGTCTCCTTCTGTGGAGGTTTCCCAAACCCGCCTGGATGCCGCCCTGTGCCCCGTGCTCTGGGTGTCCCTGCTGGAGCAGGGCGGTTGGACTAGACGATCTCTAGAGATCCCTTCCAACCTCAACCATTCTGTGATTCTGAGTGTGATTCTGTGTGGCTCGGGCTGTACTCATAGTGTGAAAGCCCAGGCAGTTGACAAACCTGAAATCCTGGCATGTAACTGCTGCTATCGCACTCCTAATGCTTTCGTGCATTCCTTTTGGTTCTTGGTTCCTCAAGAAGTTGCACCACATACCAATTCCTGGCTCCTTGCCGTATCTGAGGAAGTAGGGACAGAAGGGAGAATGAGATCTGAGAATGTTTTACTCCCATCTATGTCTTCTGACAGAACCTGTGCTGGGAATCCAGGTTTTAATTATTGTCCAATTATATAGTCCTGAAATTAAGCCCAAATCTACCTTTAAGTGGGGGAGATAAATGGGGGTCCATTCACCCCCATCCTTGATGCTAGAAATGCTGTTGTCAATCTAGACTGCATTGTCAGAGTGGAAATGCAATGGATGCTCATTTCCCATGGAACCTAGAGGTCAAAGTGACTTTCTGCATGTATTTTGACTTTAATTCAGTGTTTAAAGCATTAAGCCAAGGCCTTTCTAGCACTGTGGGTTAATGAATAATCCATTGCATTTGCTTACCTTGCAAGTTTGTTATTTAATTATTGGTTGCACTAAAAGAAAGCAACTCCTACTGTCAGTAATTACTACTGGGATTTTTTTTAAGTGGCATCTAAGAGCAAAGAAGAAAACATACAGAGTTACAAGACAGAGTTACATGTGGGGGAGGAGTCTTTGTCAAGATGGGGAGAATCTGCTCATTTTGCACCATTCTCTTCAGCTTTTCCTCTTTGCAGTTCTGACACTTGCTGCACCCTTCAATGAGATGATTAAATTTGTTAACTCAGGGAGTTAGGAGAAGAGCTTTCTGTTCGGCTGATGACTTCCTTCATGAAATCTCATGCTTAAGGACAGCGATTGTGCAAGCGCTGTGATACGTGAGCTGCAGGGACCACATGTAACTGTTGCCCTCTTGTTCAGCCATGGCAAGACACTCCCAGAGTTACCACCACTCATGTTGATGAGTCAAGACTGTAACAGCTCTTATCTCCCTGGCTTGGCAAAAGGACCTGTAACACCAAGACACTCAAATTCCATCACACTGTCCAGCTCCAATTTCCCATCTAACATTTCTTTTTTTTACCAATGGCAGTCTGCAAAATAGCCCAAGAAATCAGCCTCGCAAGTAAGTACTGTTTCCTGTTTTCTGAAGCTGAATCCAGAACATCAGTTTGTCTTATGATGATGAACTGTGAACTGGAAGTCTTTTCCCTATAGACTCAATAATAAAAAAAAGTAACCAATATTTTGCAAATCAAGCTGCAGGCCCCCAGGCCGTCACTCCCAGATGGCAAGAATTAGCAGTTTTGTTGTGCTCCCTTTCCCCAGCTGCGTACCCCTCCCTTGTTTTTGGAAGGGCTAACCTTCCAACCGGGATGACTCAACTGCTGGTGAATCACCTGCCCAAGCGCTGAGAGTGAGAGCCTGGCTTGAGTTCCTCCAGCAACAGTGAGCTGCTCAAGGCCGACGAGCAAGGAAATGGTTTTCTGCAGCTGGGAATGCTTTCCTGCCTGCACATCCACCTCTGCTGCGCTGGGTGAGGTTGCCTTCATCAGCGCAGACTTCCCTGCGATTTCAGCAATCTCTACCAAGATCTTGTCTAATCAAAGCTTCCTTGTGCAGCTGCTCCTTAATGGCAGGGAGGGCTTTTTCACATGGAGTGCCATAAACTTTCATTTACAGAAAAGCAATCTCATATGCAGCGTAGCTGGAGAAGCCTTTGTCACTGATGCTTCGCTGTTTGCCAGTTGGCAACATAGAAAATAATGGAGGATCTCCAACCAAGTGCTACTTCTGATTTTTCCCAAAGAGATCAGAGCTGGAAGATCCTTCTGAAATCTTGCAATTTCAAATTACCATTTTTTGGAGTGGTGGCAGCAGAGGAAGACAGGAAGAAAACTAAAAGCCACATAGAAATCTGAGCCAGGCTCTGTTTCCCCAAGGGACTGCACATGTCCCACCAGCAGCACCGCAGAAAAACAAGGAGAACTTGTTGTCACTATGTGGCAAGTCCTTTGCAAACAAACTGAGACAGCTTCAGAGATAAAGAACAGCTCTTGTACACCACAATGCGCCACAACACTTTCAAAAACTAATGTGTTCAATGATCACAGTTGGACTGGTGCTTTCAGTACTGGTGGACCAGTTTGGACTGGTGCTTTCAGTATCTGTACCTTTTTAATATTAGAGGTGGCCAGCTGACTGTTCTCAGTGACAGCAACAGCAACTAGCTCTGCTGCTGAGCAAGCAGCTCTGTGAGAAGGTGTCTCCAAGTGACGGATGGGAACACCTTGGCAAGAACCAGCACGCTTCTTGTTCTGCACTTGCTGTAGTGCATATTTGTCCTATTTCACCTCACCAGCAACAGTTCCTTGAACAGCTGAAGTTTGAAAACCATTACAGGCAAGATACCTTGGCTTCCCACCATCTGCTATGGATGTTGGACTTCAGAAAGTGCTAAAGAAAAACTTAGCCTACTCTATGTTGGCAAATATTTTTGTTGCATATATTTTATGCTTGCAATGCCTAAGGTATTTTTGGGGACTCTGACTCCACCCTCCAGAGAGGCGTCTCTGCAGTTCACCTCTCTCCCACGTGGATAACAGCAGTATCTTGGCCACTCTCCAGCTGGTTGGCAAGCTCACCCTTATCGTCTTAGTGTCTCTTGAGCCAGATTCCTCTCACAAGCCAATGGTTGCACAATGCTGCTTAAATACTCAGTCTTGGGAAGAAAAAAATGATGCCAAATAGGATTATTCAAAGCCATGTATTTGTATAACTCCTCACTGTGGCAAAGCCAGAGGGTTCACCACCTCGCAGGACCAAGCTAAATCAACAACTACGAGTCTACCAATTCTTATGTTTAGAACAAGTCTCACTGATTGCTCTAAACATTTTTGCAGGGGAAGGTCCAAAGGGATGGCAGAGTCCCACAGCCAGGTTTGCTCATATGATCGTGTCTCTCAGTAAGTCCCCAAACGAGTCTTGTGATAAGCTTTGAGAAACAGATTTGCTATTTACTCTAAGATACTCCTTTACATATTTCTTCACCAATCCAATGGACTACTTAGTGGAATATTTAAGGTCCTTATCTGCAGAGATAATTTTCTAAAACATCTCTATGAAGAAAGTGTAGACATCATGAAGAAAGAAAAGCCAAGGTGCACATACCTCTCCAGGTGGCAGGTGATACTGTATACTTTAATTTTTATTTACCATTCCCACCTAGGTACAGAGCCACTACTAGGCTGTGTTTTTCTTTCAGTTATAGCACATGTGCAAAGACACACATAGCCTACAGTCACACAAGTATTATCAACCTCATACTGCCTGTGATTTGCCTCTTGTATTTCTACCTCAACTCATTTTCAAACTAACAACCAACCATTTTACCACCAAAAGTCTCTAGACCCTCAAAGGTGGGTTTTTTTTTTAACTTTATTGACTTTATATAGAGAAAGAATCACTAAAAACACCCACAGATCAAGAGAACAAGCTAGCAGAAATGCTCAGGGATCACACTATTTCTTCCCTGAGGGTTTTGGAGGAAACCAGAGCTATTAATTTCTTCCAACAAATTAGTCCAACTTCAGACTTCTATTTAATTTCTATTTAGCTGCCATCTTAAAAGTAACCATAGCATATATTCATGTAGGTTTACATTTTTTTTTCCTTCCTAAAATAGCAACTTTTGCTAGGAGCAATCTTAGAGGATTCCTTAAAGGATTATAGTGTATTTGCAATCAATCAGTTCATTTTGCTGTTCTTAAAAATGTTCTCTAATAATAGCAATCAATTTATAGCAATCTCTTTTTCTATGCAGACATAATACAAAAGTTCTTAATATTTTCCAGCCAAGTCTCTTTACAGTCTGACTTGGGAGTGGTAGTAGGATGAGAGCCAAGGAATTTCCAGAAATCTTAAAAGTGCTAGTAAGTCATTACGGAAGCAGCACCAGGAATATTTGGTTGCTGAAAGTTACAAGTAGGATCATTCTGCCTTGGATTAGCAAATATTATCTATGCATCCCAGAAAAAGCCAAGGCTTCTCATTTCCTTATGCAGAACATAAAGAAGAAGAAAGGAAGCGGTTTGCCCGCTTAGGAACAAGCATAACTTTTCGGCATTCTTTGACCCCAAAACATTCTCTGCAAGAAACGGTTTTAGCTCCCACCTTAAATCCACCATTCTGAGTTTTGGTTACATTTGTTTTACAGTTTAAAGATTATAGCTTGGTTAGTGTGAAAGCAATCTAGCAATGTTTGTAAATCGTACAGTAAAAAAAAATCTGGAGACAGTATTGTGAAAATTGACTCCTTCCAAAAGAAGATTTCACAGCCTACAAGGAACACGGAGCCTTAACAAATGCAAAATTTCTCTAGTCAGTCACCACAGAAGCTCAAATTGATTATACTGGACATGGACACTATAGATTTTTTTTAGTGGGATTTCCTGGATGTCAAAATGGCCAGGTCAGATGCTTCAAAATCATTAAGAAAAATCATATTTGGTTTGCAATAATTCATTACTCTATCAGGTTTGCTCCATAATCCTCAATTAAAGAGTGTGATCCCTGAACATCTCTCCCGAAGTGTTCCTTTGAGTGATGAATGTTTTCAGTGGTCCTTCTTGGTTATAAATTCAATGCTATTAAAAGTAAAGCAAAACAAACAAACAAAATCTCCATATAACCATAACTCAAAAGAAGGTCGAAAACAGGGGTATTTGCAGTAAGGCACTGTGACTCAGCCCACCACAGTACAATGCAACAAAAAGTTTATTTATACAAGAAAGCACAAGGCAATCCTCGAGAATGGAAACAAAGCAACAACTGTTCCTTTGGAAGGGAAAAATCTACTACTTCTGTATGGGATGCTAAAAGGGAATGTGTAGAAGACTTTTTCCCAACTACATAGAAAAAAAGATGCAGTCATTTTGGTAAGAGATCGTTTAGAGTTTCAAGTAATGCTCATAGAACATGTAATTCCTTTGCAGGATCTCTCTGAGGTGCTTCCAGCCTAACACTGTTACAGCCCAAAGCACTGTCACAGTTGAGATGATAGAAACTTTTGTATTTCATATTCTGCCTTCCTGTTTGGACCTTTCACGGAGATCCTTCTGTGGCTGGTTCTCCTGTCAGGAGCAGGAGGAATCAGCACCAGGAAAAAAATGAAAACCATTTTTTTCCTGGCAGTGAGCCATCTTCAACCTCAAGAATTCATAGCTCATTTGAAGACCCAAACACTCTCTTCCAGCACCTCCTGAAGACAGGCAGCATTTCCATCTCTTAATCTCAAGGATATATCTCCACATGTAACCAAACCATCTCAGTAGATGCAGTTAGATGTAGGAGTTCAAAACCGCCATCTTACCCTGCAGCCACATGAGGTAACTTCAGCATGGTGACCACACTGGTCAGAGACAGCAGTGTGCTCACAGAAAAGCAATGGTTATGTGTTCCTACCAGGATAGTGGCTCACACAGAAGGTGTTTGCTAGTGCAGGTGTATGAGAAGATTTTACAAACTCACCTGGGCTCCAAAAGTGAGACCTCACCTGCTTTTATCAGGCTGTCAGTGCAGTGTGTTCGAGGCAGCTCTCACTCACCTGCTTACTGACAGATTTCAGACCCTACTCAACTGGAGCTTGCAAGAGAAAAAAAAGCAACAAAACAATCTCCCTTACTGATCTCCATTAATAACTTAGTGGGCCAGAGCGCTCCCTCAGCAAGTTTGCAGATGACACAAAATTGGGAGGAGTGGTTGATTTGCCAGATGGTTGTGTCGCTGCTCAGAGCCACCTCAACAGACTGGAGAAATGTGCCAACAGAAACCTCCTTAAGCCCAAATGGAAGTGCAGAGTCCTGCACCTGGGGACAAAGAGTGTCTTAAACAGCACAGACCGAGAGCCAAAATAGCTGGAAAGCAGCTTTGCAGGAAAGGACCATGGTGGACAACAAGTTGGACAGGATCTAACATGCCTTTGGATCCTTGTGGCAAAGAAGGCCAAGAGCCTTCTGGGCTGCATGAGGAAGGCACTGGCCAGCAGGTCAGGAGAGGTGATGCCTCCCTCTACTCACTGTTGCTGGGCTCCCCTGTACAGCAGTGACAGGGACCTAGTGCAGTGAATCCAACCAAGGGCCCCAGAGATGACTAAGGGACTGCAGCATCTACTAGGAGGAGAGGCTGGGAAGCTGAGACTGTTTTGCCTGCAGACAGGCTCTGTGTGCATAAATGCTTTAAAAGAGGGTTTATGAGGGTTAGGACTACCTAGAGCATTTAGACAAATGACTTACAGCATCAGTGACTATGTGCAGTTGAGAAGTACCTCACCATAGGGATATTTTCTAGCACTGATTAACAGGCAAGATGTTATCCCTGGTAGGCAAATTCGATCATGATGAGAAGCTGCAAATCTCACCAGTCTCCCTGCTTTGCACTTCTCAGAACAAGAAGAGACCTGCATAGATACTACAGATTGTAAGAAGGGAAGGCTCCTGGCCTCCCAGGAAGCAGAGCTTGAGTCAGGCTGCTCATATGTATGTTCTGCCTCCCTCCTCCTTCGCTCTAGGAGGGAGCTCTGCACACCCCTTATTTTATGGTTAGAAGTGTGTCTGGTGGGGTATGGCCTTCATGCCAGTAATGAAGAGGAATGAGCAGTCTGCAACACAGTTTAATTAGTGCCAACAGTTTAATGAGTGGTTCAGCTTTATTACCAGCAAACAGTGCAATGTACATACATGTGCTCAATAATTTCTTCTCCTTCAGTAGAAAAATAGTTCTGTGTAAACTTCATTACCTGATAAACTTCACTAATTGCATAGACAACAAAGGCAGTTTCCAGATCAACATGGAAGACAAACACATGTGCATACCCTTTTCTCCATTCTATCCTTCCATTTGTTTGCATAAGGAGGAATTTTCTATAGTCTTAGTTTTCAGGTATTACAAGTACTGTGACAAGAGAGAGGATAAGCAGCAGGTGCTTAAATGATATACATTTAAAGTATAATCTTCCTTTTTCTTCCTTTGGATTTACTCAAAGTCAAGGCAGGCAGTTTTCCAAGTAAAGGGCCACTATTAAAGAGGGGGAGGCCTCCTCAGCATTTGTCCAAAATAAGTTTTAAGAGAAAAAGGAAGGTAAAATTCTGTAGCTGCAAGGCAATCCCCTCCAATCAGGGGAACAAAACATAACATTAAGTCAAACTATAGCTATCTATAGTGATCTCATTCATGTCATGTCTGTCGGCATCATTCCTTTCTGGAATGATTTCCAAAGGAGCTATGATTATGCTATATAATATCTTTGCTTTCAGTAGCTTGTTGTCTTACCTGGGAAGATGTCCAATAGTCCACCTATAAGTAGTGTAATTTGCTTAAGAGTAGAGAATTAAAATTTGTTCTTAGAATATTGCACTTAAAAGATAGAAAGACACTGTCCTACTCCGCAGATGTAGTCATTAGCATTTGCTTTAAAAATAAATTAGACAAGCACATTACTAGCACAAATCCATCATTCACATTCATTTTTTCCCAAACATTCAGTCATTTGAGTCCTGAGATACCCTAAAAAATTAACCCCATGAGTGGTTGGGCGCTGATGCAGCAACGGTTTTCGTTTCAAAGCATCCACTTGTTGCAGTTGAATTTTAGACTCGGCTGTTTCTGGAGCCTCTGGAGCCCCTCCGCTCGTGGCGGCCGGAGGCTTCGCTGCGGCCCAAACCCCACAGAACTGCCCAGTATTAGGTTAGGATGCAGGGGCTTAAAACTCTTCTAACCAACATCACCAAGGCAACTCAATTTCCCCCCTGCCAATGAGGTAAAAATAAATCATTTCACTGGATTAAGTATATATATTTTATATATAAGCTTATGTTGAAGCTGTTAAGAGCTAATTGAAAAGGCAAATTTCCTTAAAAGCCATTACTAATAAAATGAGGCATGTTAAGTTCACAGCTTTAAGCAAGTAAACCTTTCCCACCACCAGCCTTAATACAGTTCCCTTTAGAGCTGCTGCTATTTGATTCCTGCCCTGTTTTCAGTCCTTCTTCCCTCGACCTCTGAAGGTGTCCATGAAGTGGAGAGCTCCGGCGAAGTCTCCAAGGAGAACAGCCACTTTCACAGGCATCAAGCTGAGGAGACACGGTGGGAAACCAAGAGAGGGGGAAAAGAAAAAGAAAACACAAACAGGCATGAGAAATGTTGTGCATTTTATCACAGAAATCTTTCCATCTAGCCTCAGTCAAGCGTGTGTACCCTCTATGCTACAGTACCATTGGGTGTCTCAGTGTGTTACACTCACTTTGCAGCCTTAGTTCTGAGATAGACCAGGTCCCCAACCTGGCTGGCAACAGAGTCAGAAGTGCCCCAAGGATGGGGTGAGAGAGACCAGATCTGCAGTTAGGGTGGAGGAGACCCAGGCAGCAGAGCCCACAGCAAAACTGCACCCAGGTGGAGTCAGAAAGTCACAGGAAGTCATTTCTGTCACTGCTCTGTGGTCTAAGCATAGGAGGGACCCCTAGAAATCAAGAAGAAAACTCCAGGAGCATGTAGAACTTAAAAAAAAAAAAAAAAAAGACACACCTAAAAGAGTCATATTGTCAAGTTACATTATTGGTCAGACTGTAGCCGAAAGGTCATTTGACAAGAAAGCAGAAGAAAAGAGGAAAAGGAAAAGGAGAATAAAGGAAAGAATCACAGAATCTTACTTTTTCAATGCAAAGATGAAATACAGGCTGCGTGGCAGTATCAGGATTTCCTGGTTCTGTCGAATAGCAGTGACGATCTTTTCAGCTACATACTCTGGTTTGAGAATGGGGAGTATACGTGGCCACCTGGAAGAGAAGGAACTTGCAATTACTCCACAAGCCATTCTGAAATCAAATTTTAAATTTTAAAAGAGTCTCAATTTTGCGGATATTTGATGAAAAGAAGAAATAAATCCTATGAAGGGCCTTCATTACATTATCCTGAAAAGAATAAGAGGCCAGTGTCATTTTCACCCCGCATCATGTCCTGCAAGGGGAACACATACAGTCCTGCTATTGAGACACACTAGGCTTTTATTTTGCTCCTCAGTTTGTGATTACATAAGAATCCAGAGCAGAGCTGCACCACTGACTTCAGGATCTGAATGGGGGTTTAGAAAGCCAGAAGGATAAGTGGAGCATTTGGCTTGAGCAGAGGAAAGGGAGCAGACTGTGGGGAAGGACTCGATTCTGTGTTTTATGTTTCCATTTAAATGAATTGCTTGGTATTACTGGGCACTTAAGTGGCCCTGTAATTGTAAAGCAGAGCTAACATCCACGTGAGATCCTAAAAATCATGCAAGCAGAGCAAAGTCTAGTTCCCCAAAGGAAATACGAGCAGGCAGCATGCTAAACATGCAGGCTGCAGGAAAAGCCAACAAAAGCTCACTCACTTGGTCTGAC
>JAUBOD010000825.1:326736-338653 GCA_032353885.1 Nothura maculosa | reverse complement strand
AGCTAACCCTTGACTTTTCAGGAAAATCTTTTAACAAATGAAGTGCATAGATTGTTCCCTGAAAGGAAACCGTATATCAAGTGGTGGCATCCTGATTTCTAATTAATATAATTTCCTACAGATCCCATGTTACATGAATTTCTGCCTTCTTAATAAAACTGTTTGTATTTTTTATATATCATTCCTTTCTGTGTCCCTGCATGCTTTGAACTTTTCTTTTTTTCTTGTGTCAGTTCTTCATTTTCTTCTAAACACATGGGGCATGTGACCTTGACTGAGGACATAGCTCAGATCACTGAACCTTCTGAGGTTCACCCTTGCTTGAGTTTAAGATTTCTTCATTATCTTAGGTTTGTATCAGATCTAATTTTGTAAGGGCTGTCATGTGCTTTTGGACAAGATTGCAAAAGTAGCACTAAGATCAAAACCTCTTAATTCCCATTTCCCTATCCTTTTGAATGACATTTCCAATTTGCCATTTGCAGTGCTGCATCTCACGCAGCACCAAAGTAGAGCAGCTCATTATTTTTTGCTATCCAAATGTATTTTTGTGACTGTGTTTTTAAAGTTTTGGTTTTATGCATTTCAAAGACATTATTGTCTTGCAAACAAATTACACACACTGGAGATTCTAATCTTTAACAATAGTTCCTCTAAATTGCAGTTATGTATTTATCATGTACATATACATACATGAACAAATAAAACACCTCTTCATATCTAAAGAGCTATTTACATACATTAAAGTCAGCTGATGGCTTTCTATGGCTTAAGATTTACCCTGTCATGTGGTGGCTTTGCAAATTCTTTCACAGATGGCTCCTCGTTCTTAATGCTGATAGGGAAAAAGACTTCAGTTTGTCGAAGTTTCCAATCAATGCTATAAGGAAGTTTTAAAAATGCATGTTCCAATACCTAATGATCAGAAAATGTTAGCACCTGCCTGTCAAAAGAGCTTTGTTTAAGAACCTGTTGATAGTTTCATGGATATTAACTTTTATTTCCATTGATTTGACAATGATGCCTAATACTACTCAAGAACAGGTGCAAGAACATAAACTTATAAAATATTTTTAGTGGAAGAAATTAATCATTTTGGCAGAGGCAGCAGCATGACATTAGGATGTAAAACGGTGATGACATGAAGAATAGAAGTATTTGATTATGGATCTCATTTAAAGAAGTCAGAGATTTGCCTAAAATATGTCTAAATCTGTCAGGTCCAAGACAAACTCTGTAATCTATTAAAAATAATTTGAAGTTGCAATTTGCAAAGCTTCCTTCAGAATAAGATTACCTTAGCAGTAAATTATATGTCATCTGTCACTCCCTCTTGATTTACTGCAATAACGATAGGGTAAATTTGGGTTACCTGCACAAAGGATATCTTTCCTCAACCTCAGACTGTACACTGAAGTCTATCTACTCTTTAAACTAAAAAAATGGATCAGGCTTAAGTTTTAAGTTTTTAAGTAAAACAAGTCAATAATGAACCCATGCCAGTGAACTTTCTGGGTAAGCCAGAGTGCAAAACTGGATACTCCAAAGCACAGGATACTCCAAAAAGCTCTGGAGGAAGCTGACAAGGAAATTGCAGCCAGGTCATAGCATATAGCAGCCTGCAGGCACAAAGGAAATATAGAAACAGGAACAGCTTAATAAAATTTTCAATGGTCATTATTATGCATTAATGGTCATTATTGTTCTCTTAAGGAATTCTATGGCTCAGAAGCATCTCTGTCTTCTCTAATTTGTGAAGAATATGGTTTTAAATCCAGGTTATGTTCCTTTTCAACAAGTTTATTAGTTTTGTGCCAAGTGTGCCAGGCTTTCCAATCTAGTTTGGTATTGTCTAAGGTTGCAGGCAGTAGAATGACTTCCTCTTGCAGAACTGAGGTACCCCAAACCATTTATGGGTAGTTTAATAATGAGAGAGGGAATCAAACAAATAATAAGTTTTTATGTTTTTATTTGAATTGCACATACACAAGAATGAGTTTGGACTATCTGGCTTTAAAAGAGACTGATTAAAGCTGATTGAAGAGACTGATTGAAGCTGATTAACAAACTAGGCTAAAGTCAGGCTTAAATAAGCACTTATAGCAAAATACCAAAAAAAAAAAAAAAAGTTATTTCCTCTTGTAAGTCCATTCTTTTCTCTGCTTCTCTGAAAAGCCATGGAATACTTTTTTGCTGTCAGATGATGAAGAATGAAAATAGGTGTTCTTTAATGAGGAATATTGGTAAGTGAAGAAAGAAAAGGCATAACATGTCCTTTCACTACTGATCTCAAGGAGAATTAACTTTAAGAATAATAAAAAGGTCACTTTTATGGCAGTTCAAACCATCACCAGCATAGAAAATTTCATTTCAAATGATCTACATATCAAGCAATTCTAAGACCTAATAAGTCTTTTCCTCAGCCACTTCCTTTAAGTAAATTCCATGAAAATAATGCACACAAAATGTAGTTAAAATGAAGTTTGAAACAATTTTACTAAATTTTACCTATCGGAAAATTCCTGTTAAAATTCATCTGCCATTTTAGCTCTCTTTACAATTTGCCTTAAAAAAGTGCTTTAACAATCTGAGAAAAGATTTGAGTATCTAAATTTGAAAGGAAAATACTTAAGTTGTAAGTCCTAGGACTTCTGTTTTGCTAATGCATGTATAAGAATGAAAACTGATTAAATTTTATTATATTATCCTGTCACCTAGTTGACATTTTGGCAGTAAAACTCCTTAGAACTCATTTAAATTGTGTTAATTTCCATATTGTTAGACAGAGTGGTTAGAAGAAGGAGGCAAAATACAATGGAGAATATCACATATCAACTGATATAAATCTCAACCTACTTTTCCAGCATTCTGTTTACTATTTCCCATTCCTCTTTATTTCTCATTTAAAAAAAAAAGTGGTGAATTTGGGGT
This sequence comes from Nothura maculosa, assembly GCA_032353885.1. Taxonomy (NCBI): domain Eukaryota; kingdom Metazoa; phylum Chordata; class Aves; order Tinamiformes; family Tinamidae; genus Nothura; species Nothura maculosa. The sequence goes on along the minus strand of JAUBOD010000825.1, from coordinate 335,722 downwards.
TGGTGGCAATGACTCTCTGCTATGCATTGTGTCCCATATGGATAAAATCTACTTAATTTGCTTCCTCACATTCCTTGAGTTTTAGAAACTGAGAGATTTATCTAAGGTCATATTTCACAGAATCACAGAATCATAAAATTATTAATGTTGGAAGAGACATCTAGAGATCATCTAGTCCAACCCCCGTGCTTGAGCAGGGACACAGAGAGCATGTGGCACAGAGCGGCATCCAGGCAGGTTTGAAGACCTCCAGAGAAGGAGACTCCACAACCTCCCTGGGCAGCCTGTGCCAGGGCTCTGTCACCCTCACTGGAAAGAAGTTCTTCCACACATGCAGATAGAACTGCCTGTGTTTCAACTTGTACCCATTGCCCCTTGTCCTGTCACTGGCCACCCCTGAGAAGAGTTGAGCCCAATCCTCCCTACATTCTCCACTCAGGTATTTGTACATGTTGATAAGATCCCTTCTCGACCTTACCTTCTCTAGGGAAAACAAACCCAACTAACTCAGTCTTTCCTCGTAGGATAGATGCTCCAGTCCCATAATTATCTTTGTCACTCTACGCTGAACACTCTCTAGAAGCGCCACATCTCTCTTGTACTGGGGAGCCCAAAATTGCACCCAGTACTCCAGGTGCGGCCTCATCAGAGCTGAGCAGAGGGCTGGGATTCCCTCCTCAACCTGCTGGCAACATTCCTCCTGATGCAGACCACGATCCCATTTCATTTGAGTGTTTATCATTATATAACCATCCTTCGGTATGGATACATCAATCTGTTGAAAGTACTTTAAGATTCAGGCTGTTGAATGTTTTATTTGCTATTGAAAGAGTGAGCATTGTGAGATATCTGGGATCTTGTTTACGTTTTTTTGAAATATGATGATAGTCACAGAATTTTCTTGCTATTCTTTTCCAAGCTCAATTACTAAAGCAGATTACTCTTTATGCTATTTGTTTGCTTCTGAGCAGCATGGGGCTCCAATAGCTTGTGTGAATTCCATCAGGTCTGCAGAATGATTCGTAGCCATGTTGTTCAGCTTTTTGAATTTTGAAGTATGTTAGTTTTTACTGACTTTATGATCAGAATTTGATATTAGGTCTAGTTTTATTCTCTGGTTATCACGGCTTATTCAACTTCACCTAGGTACCCTGCTACCCCATATGCTTTAGGGGAAGCATGTTGTCCTGAAGATACTGAGAGGCAGAGAATTCTCAGGTTCTGATAGCAGCTTTGTCAAGTACTTTATCAAATTCCCCATAATCTTTGGTGCCTATTTTTAAATTTAAAATAGTTTGACTTGAGATTCAGCCATGAATCCTTATAATGGTTACTTTGCAGCATTATAGAACCTTTCCTATCTGATATTTTCTTTACAGAGCAGAATTCATGCATTGTAATGAGATCTTTTCTAAATGTACTTTTAAAAGTTAGCTAATTAGATCTGTCATTTTCTGATGTCTTACAGTATAGGATTTTCTCTAGCTCCTCAAATAATTCTTGTAGTTCCTCTATTTTCCCAATGAATTTGGAGACTATTGACCTCCAAACTGGATACAACATTGTAGCATGGATCTGTATCTATGATGCAGTCTTAAAGATGAAAATCAAACCTCTTTCTTTGACATAATTCTTTTGCTATATATGTTAAGTATCTTTTCCTACAGTTACTCTACTGTATAACTTTCCTATTGAACAAGAAACCCTTATGCTAAACCAAATAACCATCATTTTATTTTATTTTTTTTACTATCGATCTGGTAAAAAAAGAGGATTTGTATCTTTTTTTTTCCAAGCAGTTATGCAACATATTCCTTTTATATAATTTTCAAATTGAAAGTGTTAGGATAAAGTATTGCTATTTAAATATTAGGCAAAATGAAAAATGTCGACACCTTGCATATACTTCTTTGTATGTATCCCTACGGGATATGAGCTCCATTGATCTGATTGTTATAATTGTTGTATAGCCTGTGACATATAGAGTCCAGTCTGCTCATTAGTCTCCCTTTGTCAGAAAGGAACCAGTCTCATAGAAAGGCTTTGATGAAGGCTCTCAAATAGGCATGTTAATGTGCAGGATCACTTGTTCTTTGAAGGGGAACAGCCTGGAAACACCCAGGCTTTGTGGAACTTTCTGATGAAATAACTCATTATTTGCGGGTATTTTTATGTTGGAAAAGTGATTATTCTTTCTCAAGTACATTAGTGGAAAATAATGTGATTGCTTTCCTACTTCTACAAACCTGCTGCCAGATTTTCATGACTGCTAACTTCGTAAAGCCAGTGGAGGCTGAAGATAAGATGTAGCTGTGAATATTTGTTTTCCAACCTGGAAGTATCTTTACCCTGAATGCTTGTTATACTTTGATAGTAAGAGAAGCAGAAGTCTGGATAGAGACTGATGGGTATTATCTCTACTGAGGTAAGCAACTGATCATAATAATATAAGCTTGAGGTTTTTCTTTGTGTGTGTTGAAATTATTACCTCTTCTACTAAACAGGCTTAAGCCAGAGATCCATTTAAGTCAACATCCATTCCTCTGGGGGCCATAAATACCTGCCTAAAATGTGTAAGAACAGGCCAAGCATTTGTAGTACTTCCCTCTTGTATTTTCTCAGTCTTTAGCTGTTTTCAGCTCAGACACTTCCTGAGCTATAATCTTAAGAACTGAAGTGTTCATTTTCTTGTTTGTGACTGAGTTATTTTAAAGTCTACAGAAGACTTGTTATGTGCAAGAAAACACTATGTAGCTCAGGCAACCTTTCCTCTTCTCCGTTACCACTGTTACCATCATTCCCAGTTACCGTGATCCCATTTGCTTTCCAGCTATATCAAACGTGTTTGCAAGCAGTGCTCTTGCTCTGCACTCTAGCTACGTTTTTTGTAACATAGCTATGCAAGATAAATTTACACAAACTTCTTTTTAAGGTGTTTAGGTGAACACTTACAAAACCTACAGATTATTCTTTGTACCATATTAGATGTCTGTACAGAGTAGAGAGGTCAGTTTTCTTGGCATTGTTGCAGATGTAGCTGACAGAAGATGTAATGCTGCAGAGCTACTAGTAATATAACTTGTAATTACATTCCTAATTGCTCATTTGCTTACTAAAGAGCTTACTCATTTAAAGCTTTTATAGAACTAATACCTTAGTGTAAAGCTAAATCACATTATACTAAGCTGCATTATTCTAAAATGAACTACATTATACTACAAGTTGTAAGTTATATCACTTTTTACCTGGCAGCAAGAATAGAGTGTTTGCTTCCCAAGCAGTATGTTGTAGAGACATGTCAAAACACCACTGATTCTTCAAGAATGCTGGCTGTATGAAGCTCTGAATGTGTTTAAAGGGATGATGAACAGCAGGCCATTCACAAGTCATTATTTTATTTTAATTTTTCCTTTTTACATTGACTGTGCTTTTCAGGAGAGGATTTTTGTTTGTTTTATCTTGTTGCTGCTGAAGCAACTGTTCTGTGTTAGTTTGAATTTAAAACCTGATTCCTCAACCCATTCAACGGTTTCTCAGAAGAATGGTGGAAGGCTCTTCTTTTCCTCAATATAAAAGATATACATTCAAATTCAAATTCAACTGTATTTTCCAATTCCATTTTGAATAAATGGGAGCTCTTTTGCTCGACTCTCCGAAGAATTTTGTGTCAATGAAAGAGGACTTGTAAAGAACACAACCATCACAATTTCTAGAAGGCAAAGCAGCTCCTGTTTACCTTGATTGGGGTTTCCCATCAACAAACTGCAAAGCTATTGCTGTAAAATGCTAGGGAATTTTAGTACAGCTGTTAATCCTGAGAGATCCTGGGATGAAGCAATTAATTACCAGAATGGATCTGTGTTATCTCACTGTCTACAAAGCTGAGATATTGTTGGAATTCATTCAGTACTTACAGTAGTAAACATATGACAGGATAAATTTATGTTTCCTGATTTGCAGGAGTATTCTGCAGAGTCTCTCTCTGCTGGTTCTCCAGTATTTCAGCAGGGACTACTTGTCTACGGTTCAGCTAAGATTTAGCTGAATTTGAGAACTTACACAGTTAAAATCATCATGCAGGTCTGTGTAAAATCCCCCCCATATTAAGACTGTACTAATTTTTAATATTAATTTCAATACAACTCTTTGAAGTTCCTTAGAAAGAGATTGGTTGAATCTAAATGAGGACTCTTAATATCCTGCATCTTTCATAAGAAAAAAGGTGATTTCCATGGCCCTGGGCAATGAATTCTTGGTTTACTAGTCTCTATCTAACTTTTCTTACTAGCTAGTGTCTAATCTAAAGTCAGAAAATGTCCCTTGGCGACTTTCACCAAATATAATGAAAAATCAGTTCACATTTCTTTGATCTTTTGCCTAAAACTGATGAACAAGTATCAGAATGCTGATGTCATTCCATACAGAATTATTCTTTTGATGAAAAATAACTTCTTATACTATATTATATGCCCTACGCACATCAGAGCAGAGATACTATAGCAGGAGCTGTTGGCCTTAATTTAGTATAAAAATATGACTTTTGATTCTTTCTAGCAGTGAATGAAAAATTATTTAGAACAATACAGTAACCCTTTTTCTTTCATATACAGCATATTTGGGTATGAAAAATGCCATCAACACTGATCTCTCTTGCTAATTTCAAAGGCTAAAATTACATTATTTGCAGAGATTATTCAAAGTTGTAGTGCTAGATGTAAAATAGCTAACTGAATGAAACCATGCATAGGAGAATTGTCTGTGGATTTATTGATTAGAGGTGTCAGCTATGAAATTCTGAATTTAGAAAAAGTTTCTTGATATATGTTTCTTTCTGCTTAATGCAGGAGAAAGGTCTTTGCTTTTGGACAGAAGTTACTAGAAGGGTTTGGAGGCTGCTAAGTCAGTCCTCCAAATGAAGATGAAAGGCAGCTGGGTGCGTTTTGGTCAAGTTTTGGTGTCAGCTCTATACTGCAGAGCTATTGAGCTATGGGCTAGTGGTTTAAAAATAGACAATTTGACAATGATAACAACACCCACAAAAGACATCAGGAATGAGGCATTGCTGCTCCTTCCATGAGAGGATTTTGGTGTGTGATCATTCCTCTCCGCCGTCCAGATGCCACAGAAATGAGTGAGATGCTGGCAAGAGAGTTCAGAAGACCATTTTACTCTTTCTGTCTATGTGAGAAAAAGAGGGCATCACTCTCCAGGACTATAAAGTCCAAAGTATTCTATCTAAGTTAATCAAATTTCCTGTTTGTTCTGGGGGAAATGAGTAACAAAATGAACTGATATGGATCACAAGCAGTGAAAGCTACTTTTCCATTTTGTTAATTAAAAAAATTGAATTGAAGTTTTATCTTTTTAGTTTTAAACAGAAGTTTCAAAAGTGATATCTGCATGGCTAGAGGTAGAAAAAATTTTACATAATCTCTGACCAGGCTCCAGGGCAGCAGGGAGCAGATTTGAAGAGCAGGCAAGCAGGTCAAGACTTACAAACTTTAGTAAAATCTTACTGTAGCAGCTGGTGCTGGTTTTGTCCTAAGGAGAGCAGAGAGTGGAGGTAACGGTGTGCTTAGGAGCCTCTGCTGCCACCCTGGAGACATATAGTAAAATACTAGGATTTTGGCCAATCATAGTTTTTACTTTATATTATAATATATTTTGCATTTTGAATCTATCCTCCTTTTTGAGGCAGAAAGATTTTGCAGACTTTACAATATCAGAAAGTGAAAATGTTAAAAAAAAAGAAAAAAAATACAGGAAGGAGCATAAAAGAAATGCTAACTCCTGAAATTTAATGAAGTTCAGATAATTATCTGTCACTCATTGTCTAAGTATTATTCCCTAATAACCTTATCATCTCTTTGCCTATTTACTTATTATCTATTTAAAGTTGTTGTTTATCATTTACAGCCTGATTGGTTTATCCTGTATGCATTTCCAAAAGAGAGTGAAGATAATATCCTCAGGACTGAAATAGTTTTTCCTTCTTTTTGTTCTACTAGTTGATGAGAAAGTGGGGAGTTTACATAAAAAAAAAAACAAATACAAAACCAAAACCCTTTGCTATCACTGTAATTTAAAGATAGGCAAGAAATACAGAGCTTAGAGCCAGATCCATTTTTTGCAGAGTCTGGATGAACTCAGATTTGGGATTTGGGGGCTGGCTAAATGCTAATTCCATGCTAGCAAAGGCATAAAGTCCAGGAAAAGTGCAACCTTTTGTTCCGGATGAATAAATAGAAACACTGAGGGTCCCGATTGTTGATTACTTAACAGATTTCATACATGGAGTATTCTGGAGTCCCTAAACCCCAGGATTAAGATCTCTGAAGTGTTTAAGCACAAGCTCAGCTTGAAGAGCCCAATGAACCCTTAAGCATGGCACAAATGACCTTCTCTCTGGGCAGGTGATAATAAAGATCACGTTCCAACCTCACCAACTATCACTCTATCTTTGCCTATCTGCCTTGGTGTTCAGGAACAGGCCTCAGATACCTTAAAATAAGACATGATAGTGATTTAAATACAGATAAAGTCAGACTATAGATCCTCCACACCTCCCACTCTTCCTTCTGACACTTATAGATTAAGTTCAGCACTGACTGAGTGTGCTGTCCTTAACTCCACAGCTTTCAGCCTGATCAGCAGCAGCAATATTGTCTGTGGTGCCTGAAGGGGAGTTTGGTTCCTTCAGGAGGTGTCTGGGGGACGTTTTGGAATTGTGTTATAAGTTTTGTGCTCCTAGCCAGATTTAGATGCAGTGGCAGAAGGATTTCCCCCAGACAAAAAGCTGACAGGGGTAGAGGATGCAGAGATCTCAGCTGCTACAGGTTATAGCCTGGCATTTCAAGGTAGAACTGCCAGCACTTTCAGTTGCATGCGCCTATTTCAGTCTAATCCAGAGAAATCATCTCTCTGTCCCCTAAAGCAGCAGGTACTTTTGCTGTAGCAGTCAGCAGCTCAACAGGCATCAGCGTCGACACTTGTGTAAGGGCTGTTGACTTCCAGAGGAGATCCCACTGACAGGAACAGAGCAGCCCACCCTGCTCAGAGCATCGTGCCCAGCGCTCATAGAGACCTCATGGCTTGAAAAGCCTCCAAGAAAAGCACGGAGCTCAGTGATGTGTCCCCGTGTCCCTGTGCATTCACAATTGCCTAACATTCCACTTGCAACAAAGGCAATTGTTTACATGGAAAAATAATGCTATTCATATTTTTCTTTTCTTTTTTTTTTTTTTTAAGCTCTTTCAATGTGTTTTAACAGCTGGAGATGAACAGAGAGCATCACCATGAGAACAGCCAACTCTCTGCAGACAGGCAGTGAGTGCTCTAGGGATTACCACTGGTCTGTGGATGACAGATGGGAACTTATGGTCTATAACTTAACAGATGGATCACAGATCTGCTTTTGAGTTGCATGGAGAGCATCAAATGATTATGGTGCAGCTAAATAAAATCAACTAATCAGAAGGATCTGTGATTCAGTGCAGTGATTGGGAAGATGTAATTTGGAGGGATGAAAACCTTATGGTAATGACTAATGTGTAAAAGCAATAGGAAGAGAGATGAATTATTGCCCTGATTCATGTTCTGTAAAACTGTATCAAAGAAGCATCTCTGTTTTTTCTGCTAATCAAAAACTTTTTTTCATATGAAAATACATGATTTTGATTTAGAAACAATGAGGAAATTAAGTTTACTGTGAAGATTAAAATAAAAACATCACATTACATTCTGATGTGACAGGCTACAGATGTATACATATATACCTATATATATTATCTCATCCATAACTATTTTCTATACTTCTTTAGCAGCTCCCATGAAGTAGTCAGACAGCAAGATCTTTTGTGGCTTATGTTATTCCCTGAGTCTTGCATCATAGTGGGGCATGGCAAACTGATGTATCTGTCATTGCTGACAGTGTGTTATCTTTTATTTTCTGCATATGGTGAAGGTCTATTACAATAAGAAATTATTTTTACTGTCATTGTTATCTTTATTGCAGTGCAACATGCAGTACCAACACACATGAAATGTATTAAATACTTTGGTAGTTGCAGTTATCACACTTCAGGGTCCTTCATTATTACAAAACTGTGCAAAAATAAATATGGTGAACCAAAATCATTCTCCATTTTTTATATATAGTCTTCCGTATTTATATGATACTTTATTTTTCCAGGATCAAAAGGCTCCAACTTTTTCCTGGTCATTTTTCCAGTTTTACTTTCACAACTACAATTTGGAAATCCCAACAAGTCTTGAACTCACTCAGTTTCAACACAGTTTAACAACGTTAGAAACTTTGCAGATAATAAGTTTTTACAAGATTTATGAAAATAGGTAGCCAGAAAGGCTAAGAAGCTCTCCCTTTATCAGACATCAGAGAATCTGTGGAGTAAAGACAGACTAAGAGCTGCTTGTCTTCAGCTTTCCCAATGCTACTCTTTCAAACTTATACTAAACTTGAAACCTAATTGAAAGGCTTACTTTCAGAATGAAAGCAGAGCAGAAAAATGGTGACCATTGACAACTACCAAACTACAATGAGCCAGAAGGTCTATCTGCTTATGGTCATTAATGCACTGAAAATTTGTGCAGGATCTCCAGACCTGAAAGAACACAGCCAATTGCTCAAGCTGCAGTTGCAATTAGAAGTTGCAGCCATTCATTGTGGACTGGACACAGTGAGATACTAGTAAGAATTACCATAGCGGCCTGGTGAGTCATGATCCCAGGAAAGCCTTATTCCAGCATGAGTTTCAAATACCACTTGGATGACTAGAGAAATATGGAATGACCTTAGAGCATTTTACATGGTAATGCACAATGCCAATCTCTGAATTTTAACACCCAGGACAGGAGAGAATAGAGTGATTAATGGTTACAGACCTTCATGCACATTGAAGTAGTAGTTCTGTTTAGAGGGGGAGATGGGGAGATAACCTTAGTCAGCAATCCATAGAGATCTTCCAGT
>JAUBOD010000825.1:303822-320033 GCA_032353885.1 Nothura maculosa | reverse complement strand
AGAAGGTTTCTCAGCTTGCCATAGCCCTGTGCAATGTCCTGTTAGCAGAGACATGAAAAACTCAAGAGTCTATTAGCAATTAATTTAATGCTTTCTGTGTGCGAAAACATTCATGGGAGGAGGAATACAAGCTTAAGCCTGATGAGTTATTAAAGCTCCCGTAACTGTAATAACATCAAACATTTAATAGTGCTGAGGCTGTGCTATTCCCTCCCCTGCAATGAAACTCTCAGTTTTCTACCACTCTCTTGTGTCTGTGTATTGATGTTAGGGGTGAACACAGACCTCTCTGACAGCAGGGGAGGGAGCAGCAGTTGCACAGCTCCCAACTTGCCATGTAATGTCAGCGCTTATGCCACCGACACTGATGCCTTGGGGCCTTCTCCCCTGACTGAAGGATTCTCTCCTATCTACAGTTTTTCCAGTACTTATGAGACTTTTTTGATGGCTTCTATGAGAGTCGCTGCTTTTGTGCTACTTTTGTAATGACATGGAAAAAGCTCCACATGTGGTAGAGTTTATGGAGGTGGCACAATATTGGGGAATTTTCAACAGGCTTTTGAAGGAGGACAGAGCTCTTTGGAGACTTTGTGGAAGGAGCTTTATGCTTAATAGCTCCTTAGGCTTAGGCTAACAAAGGCTTAGCTGGTAGAACCTCAAAAATGCAGTTCTAGCAGAGTAGGGGCTGACTTCTGAAGAGTTTATGGTCTGGCCAGCCCCTGTGTCTGTAGGCAGTGAAGAACTTCGGAAGAATAATCTAGCTTTTAAGCGATGCGACAGAAAATGGGTAGGATTGAAAAGCTGGGCAGATGGTGATGTGCTAAGCAAACAACTGCTAAACAAACTCGGAAAAACACATTGGTAGCTGAGAAGTGCTGTGTTGTGTGCCTGGATCACAGCTTCAGATGGATGAGAAAGACAATACTTCCCCATTGCAAGTTGTAGCTGTGGCTTGCAGCCCTCTTCTGAGCTGCTACTGCCTGAGCTACCACTTCTTTGGGCTACAGAGAGATCAGACACTGCTCAGTGTGTCTGATTTCTTTACGTCAGAGAGGATCTAGATGTGAGTAAAGAACAAGAGAAAAGATTAATGGGCATGGAGCTGGAGAAATTCTAACTTTGCTTCATTCCTTAAATGCCCTCTTTTGCAGGGAGACATGCAATGTGCGGCATTGTAGTCACCACTTCAAGGTGTTTGCTAAGCTGAAATTCTAGTGAGTTTTCACTTTTAGGAAGCATTTTATTACATTTACATGATGTTTGAAACATCTGTATAACAGCTGATGAGCAATTTTAGCAAAAGCCTTGTTAATAATCATTTCATTTTGAATGGAGATTTCAGTGAATTGGTTCCTTGCATTTATTTATTTATTTATTTATTTCCAGGATAAATGAAAAATACAGGTATTAAGTACTTGTTCACTTAGCTTCTGAATTTCTGTGTGGATATAGCTAGCATCAAGTGATAAGTGAAAAGAGAGAGACAGAGAGGGAGAAATTCCTGCCATGAATTCCATAAAATTCTGCCTCAGTTACATGTCTCTGTGGTCTTCATATGGCTAATGCAGCCATTAGCTAGTGCCTAAGCTTTAATATGACCTTATCTGTTTGTGCACAAAACTTTGGCAACATCTGCCTTTTTTGAAGCACAAAGATTGAAATCTTGGCCTCTCAAAATAAGTGGCACAGCCCTTACTGTTTACATGGCTTTAGTGTTAGGCAGGAAACATATCTTACAATCTATTAAAAGACCATGCAATAAGCAACACCAGGAATAGGGCTAAACAGAGGCAAAACTTAGGTTTGAGACCTGTTGGGCTGATGGACTGGAGAAGAGTAAGTGCCATATCCAGAGGAAGGTAAGGAGTAGGAATAAGCATAACCTGAAATAAGACTAATTACACCCAAGATTGTGGTAGTTGCTGGGTCTGGTTCGGCAATGGAATTTTAGTAAAAAAGAGGTCCTAAATGCACCTTTATTTTTGCATTTTTTTCTGTAGGTATTCTGAGTACTGAGCTAAGTAAGCAGGAAGTGAATGAGGAAACCATTTTTATTTCTATTAAACTGACTTTATGGTGCACAGGATGGAGGATAGATAAATGTGTATTGCTAAATATTCCTCTATTATCAGAAAAATTATTTAGATGGTTGCTAAATTATACAGCTCATAAAACTGCTACTAGAATATTTAAATTTGAGATGGTTTTAAATCAGACATGAGCTGCAGACTGTAATTTTTTGTATGTAATGGGTTACAGTTTGAAAAGATAGAAAAAACCCTGAGTCCTGCTTTCTAAGACAGAATGGAGCTCTTTTGAAATATTTTTAATGAAATCTCAATTGCTCCAAAGATTCATCTAAAAGAAGTTTAAAGTTCTGAGACTGTTAATGTGTCCAATATAATTATTGTTGGAATAAAACATCTCAATTTTTGACTTTGAAATGATCGCTTGAATCAATTTAAATATATTATGTACAAAGTTCAGAGGTCTAAATTTAAAAGGAAATTGAAAGAAAACATTTCCTTTGATCTGAAGTTAACATTTGCCTCTGTAATTTTTCACTGGGAAATTTTAAGGCTTGGAATTTAGCTGTTACTAAGAAATTTCAAAATCCTCCATGAAAGGAAGCTTCTCAAAACCATTTCATATTTCCTTTCTATTTCATAAAGCCAAAAGTTTTGAAAAACATTACTCAGTGATGATGTGAGACAAGCAAGTTCAACTTAGTGCATAGTCACAAAGCCAAAATGGATTTACTGTGCTCAAGTATCATTCTGCCATATGAGTAATCTTAATGAGCTGTTGCATAATGTATCGTTCTTGTAAACCTCAAGTGATCAATGTAATTCTTGCTCTATAATATTAATACATTTCGTGTCTAGTTATATTTTTAATGCAGAATTATATGGTATGAGCTGTTCAAGGACATTACTTGATAATTTCATTATATCCTCTATTATTTTCTTTAATTGAGAATCACGAACTCTGGGTATTCTCTAATAGGAATTACCTATACATAGGGAAAAGACAGGGAACATCTCTGAGGTTTATAAATAAGGGTATCTATATATTATACAGATAGCAGGAAGAATGATTCGCTTGTACCACAAGCTCACTCAAAAGTCACTCCTTTGCTATCTTAATTTTATATAATTTTTGTAAAACATTCACATATTTCAAATGTCTTCTTAGTTTATAGAGTGTCAGGTAAACAATTATGCTGTTAGCGATTTAAATGATGAGTCAGCTCTAGCAGATATAGTTTGATCATTCTCATGTTTAAAGAAATCATTCTGCAGTCCTTATGGATATCAAAAAAGTAGCAAATGTCTGCATTTTGGTGAACACAATCAATTCTTCTGGGTTATATTTTTCATATCATGATCCTTTGAATATATTAATGATGCTGTTTTCTTTCTGTGTGTTATGTATAATCATATTTGAAATGTATATATAGTTTGCACATTGTAAACTTTTTCTATGAGATCAGTCTAACACAATGAATATCTAGTAAGAATCCTAATAACTGTGAACTTGAACTTGCTGCAAATATTGTTTGGAGTGTTTGTGTTGTTTCAGAAAAATAATTCCAGTGAATGCTCTTGCTAGTTAATATTTTTAGATTACTCAGAATTTATTCTATATATAATATTGATAATATTTTGTTATTGATAAATAGCAATAATATGTTTATTAATGCATGCTAAATAAATTCATATAGTGCTTTGAGGTCCTTATATTCAAAGTTTGATCTTGGAAGAAAAACCCTTTTCTGAGTGTGCATATAATTTTCTTTCATTTTTCAGCAAAGCTAAACACTGTAGAAAGATTGTGTATAGATGACTTACTTTAATACTCACTAGCACTGAGATTTACCAGAGTCCCATATTTGTGACAAATAATGGGACAACAGGCTTTGCACTGTTATCCTCAACTCCCCAAAAGACAGACCATTGAAGAAATATATACACTTTTTCTCTAAGGAGAAATAGGGCTGAAAATCTCTTAATGAATCACGTAACAAAAGGGATCTGGAAGTCTTTTGACTGCACTAATGCCTTTCCTGCTGAGAAGTTAATAATCTGTTGGCTCTGTTTGCCTGTTTTGAACATTAGTTTCAAGTGTTTCCACTATTGTTTCTGCTCCCAACTGGAGAGAAAGCAAATTCTGCGACTCCACTGTTATGAAAAACAAACAAAAAATGTTTCTCTTTTGCAGTCCATTTGAGCGAAACAAATAGACAAACATTTTCAATGATTAATCTTCCACCTCTGCCCAAATTGTGTAGTGATGGGGAACTTCAATTCACAATGGTATTAGGTTGGACCATTGTTGACGACCTTTCTTTTTTCCCTTGAAAGGAGAATCCTGGATAAGAATCAACTTTCCAGTCTTGTACTAAATCATACTGTATCTTTACTAGTCAAGGTAATTTACCTTGAATAACTTGGTGTATTAAAGTTACTGTGAATGCACTTGTCTTAGCCTCTATTGCAGCTTTATATGTATGACCTTCTTTTTGCTGCTCTAGTCTGCTAGCAGCTGTGGTCTATGAAAAACTTGGATGTTAACTCTATTAACTTACTTACTTGTTCAATTTAGTATTGACAAATTATATGTTGAGTTCTTCTTCTGCTGGGGTTTACTTAAATAATATTAATATGATTATGGAATATTCTTGGGAGTTTGTAAATGGGTAGATACAAAAAATACTGGCAGGCTTAATGAGCTCTCAAGATATAAGTTATGGATCATTACTGCTTGATGACCTGAAAATCTGACCTGCATTGTAGGTCATGAAATTCTTTAGTGATGTGGATGTTGGTATTTTTAATTTATTTTGAGGCCTTTGGAAACTTGAAGTCTAATTTAGAGTAATTACAATAAATAGTAAAGTACCTATTTTACTTTTTTCATTAACAAAGTATCTGAGATATGAAAAAAATCACGGAATTCTTATTTTAAAAGTGGTATTTGCATCTCAAGATCTTTGAGTCTTCCTTCAAGATGTAAGACCATGGCCTAGAAGCAAGATCTTTACTAAATAATTCAGGAGAATCCTAATTAAGCCATAAATAACTTTAAAAATTAGTAATAGTAAGAACTGAATATTATGCTGTCCTCTTTCTTGGGGCAGTTTTTGAATTCCCTTCTTTTGGGGATGTAGGAAATGATGCAGTCAGCTATTTTAGAAAAAAAGTATTCAATAAAAAGCCAGTTTTAACTTGGGGAACTGTTATGATTTATTTCTGACTGTTGATCTCCTAAAAATGTTAAAATATCTACAGTTTTTCTGTATGTCATCCCTCAGTCTTCCTGATATATAAAGAGATGGACATACTCGTCTATTTTCCATTACTGTTAGAAGCGGGTCTGAGCTAAATAAGAAAAAATCACGACCTACCCTCAGAGAGTGTGAACGCAGGTGACTGTTAAATGAAAACTCAGTTCCACATGTTAGTCCATCTGCTTTCTCTGCAGAAAAACTCAACTGAGCCTTACCATAGCCTTACCTTGGGACTCATCTCTTTCTAACTAGTCTTTCTTTTGCAGGTGTTAATCACTGATCACATATAGGAGGTCATCTGGATAGTCTAAAATGGATGGTGAGGTAGGTCAAGTAATCCAGAATTACATGGACTAAGTCATGAAGACTAAGAGCAGTTAAACCTAAGACCAACTAATGTAAGAGAGAAAGGTAATGATCACCATGTTGTTGGAGGTGTTGGGGAAACATATGTTGTCACATGTCTTGCTCGTATGCTGATTGGTGGCTTTCACTTAGTAAAATAAAAATTTCATCCCATTGGATTTAAATTGTATCTTAAGTTTTTCATATTTCAGAACTGCAGTTTGAGTAACACCGTTTTTCATGAAATCTTTGTGTAAGTCAGACCTTAAGCAGATATTTATGAGAGAATATGTGTTTTCCCGGATGTTCTTTGTAATAATGATGAAGTTGCTTGACACTAGTATAGGGAAGATTGGAAAGCTGGGAATCTAAATATATGCCTTAATTGTTACACAATGAAAGAGTGTGCCACAGTAAGGCTTTTAGCATCCAGCAGAGACTTTATAGCTATTCTAATTTCTTATTAAACAGGAAAGCGACTGTGATATTAGAGTGACATGAGGTTCCAAAAATTAACACTATTTAATTGCTCAGCTTGAATTGTAAACAGTTCTGAAATCTGAATGCTAATACTACAAATCCATCTTTAATATGAATTATTACACTTCCTCCTGAGCAGAATGAAAACAAAAACTGTTTAAGGAGAAAACTTCAGTGTAATGGCCTTAATCTCAGTGATGTTCATCTGTGTAATAGTTCTGCACATGCTGAATTAAATAGGGAAAATATGAAATTAGCAGTGATTTAAAAGCTGATGGAATCTGTTTTACAACTTTATTTTCTTGATAAGCCAAAACTGATCACATTGGTCCAGTTCAAGAGGTTGTTATTGCTGAACTTGGAAGTAACTGAGAACTTCCTTCTTGGATTTCATACTTTTATACCATATCTTCCTCTAAAATGTTCAAAATGAGAAGTTTTGTGTTTTTTTCAAATTATGTTTTTGACTTGAAAATTAAGTTAATAACAAGATGAATCTTCCAAAGACACACTCAAAATGAACTATTTTAGAATTATTTAGATTGGGTCATTTTGTTTGGTCTCATGTGAAATTGTAGAGAGTTGTAATTTTTTTTCAAGATTTTGACTTTTGTCCAGTTCAAGATGGAAATAATTTTGGGGCATTTTTTCCTTTTGTGATGCAAACAAGCTAACAATTTTTCTATGACATACTTCCAGCCCCATTAAGTCAAAATATGATGAACAGGACTATTGTTTTGATTTACTAGACTTCATGAAATCACGAGCCACTGTGAATCTCATACTGTTCCTGCTTTTATAAAATTCGAAAAAGAATTCTTAGATGGCTACCAAAACTGTGTGACTGAGGCTTTAGTATTTTATACTATAAAAAAAAATATTGTCTTTCACTAGTAATCAAAGGTTTTGTGATAACTTGATTCTAGCTTTGTGCTAGTGCACTTTAATTTTCAACCTTTTTAATGTATTAGTTAACTTGTACATTAGGTAGCCCCAAAGGAATCTGAAATCAAATTCAGCAAAGATGACAGAAATCTTATATTTTCTTTAGAAGGCTGTATACGGGTTTCATCAAACACTTACTATCTAGAATGATCATTCTGTTTACAATTACCAAACAATGATATAAGAAGAAATATACTAATACTTCTGATATTTTTTTCTGTGATTTTTTTTCATGTCACTCAAACATGAGATGAATGCTATTGGAAAGCATGGCATCTGTGCTAATTTGGAGTCCCAGTGTTTATTATTGCAGTTACTTTGAACAAAAAATAGTCTTAATAAGTGTTTGCATATCTTTGTTGCCTGGGGCACAAATATGTTTTTTGATTTTTCTAGAAAAAAAGAGTGATATGATTGTACTCTTCATCAACAGATTCAGTGGTAAGGTAATTGATTTAAGTAATATTTTGTATGGAAAGAAGGCACAGAAATAAACCTCCATCATGAAGAGAATGAATATGGCAAAATTTCTTTGTAGGTCCCTTGTTTCTTTGTCTGTTGAAAGTGGTATTTTTTCCCTCTAAAGCAAAATATTCTGAAGTTTTCCTACAGAGAAATTTTGCATTATCATTTGAGCTGTCATCTCTAATTATAATTTTAAAACAGTACTAACAGCTATTAGGATTTATTAGATAATAAGTTTGACCACAGGGGTTTTGACTGTAGATGGGTTAAGTCAATTAATCATCACAGTTCACGATATTTTTATGTTAAATTTCAGCTTAGTATGAGCAGAGTTGAAGCTGTGGTAATGCCTTGGCAATGATAAGGGATCCTTTGATGAATATTATGTTTTTTCCTCTACCTTCAGAAAGAATATCAGTGAAATGAACATTTGAAAGATGATATTGGTGATACCAAAGCAGTTATATGTCAGTGGACTGCATGCAGAGACACTTAATAACTCCTACTGATTATGAATAGTGATTTGGTTGTACACTATAAAAATATCTTAACAATTTGTTCAGCCCTGTGCTGTTATGCTGCTAAGGTTATTTCTTATTGTTAAACAAAACAGTTTTACTCTTAAAATCTCAAGTGCCCTTTTATCATTTTATTTTCTGTGATAATACATGTGGATGAGCTCTAGAAGATAGTTGTAATTTGTGGTACTCCTGATACAAGGTCTTTTTATCTCTCCCACTATGCTTGCTGCATTAGTCTCTATATTCTCGGTCCTGCAGTGCATGGGAAAATTTTGGGTATGATAACTTTGGATACCATAGGAGTATGACAGCTTTGGGTGCCATAGACCCCTAATACTTCTAGCACTTGACTGAATCCCAGCCTGTTGACCCACCAAGAACTGCCATACCATCTATTATTATGATTTTCATATTTATTTGCCAGCATGTAAATGGAGGACAGTGGCATTGAGCGAGTGATGGTCCCCTTGGTTGTTAGCCATGCACAGTGCTCCCACGGTGCCTACCTGAGCTTGTGCTGTGCAATCTACACAGTGATGGTTTGTATCCACTAGCTCCCACCTGCTCAGTGATGGCGTGATGGCACGATGCCCTTCCCACCAAGGCTGAAGATCAGAAGTAGGTCAGTATGGCTTTCATTACCCCTTAGGTATCAGGCCAAGCACTGAGGTGCCCTCATTAGGTTGTTGAGATGCTGAGCCTGGCACCAACAGGGCCCACCAGCTCACAAGGATATATCCTTTCCCTCAGGATTGGGAAAAATGGAGAGCGTCCTTTCCTGAATTTCTCTGTGTGCATAGGGCTAAGAACAAAGCTATCCTTCACAAACTTTATTCCTCACAAGACACTCTTTTGTAGTAGTCTGAAAATAGAAACCCCATGGGAATTCAGACCTGGACCTATGGATTAAACTGCAGGCCATCCTACCTTGAGAGTGATAGCATCAAGATGTGACCATCAAAATGAACCCCTCCACTCTAGATTAGTTATACCTTGTAGCAATAGTATTTGGCCCTAAACTGCATAGTGATCCACTAAATAAAGAAATATCCCACTCTATGATGATTGAGAGCTGTCTTCCAAAATCTTTAGATATCTGGCTTGGACAGGAGAATAACCGTTTTCTAAAGGAAGAGCTCTTAACTAAACCTTAGGCAATAGCAGACACTCTCTAGGGTCTGTCCTTATTTTTCTCTCTTGACTCACTAGAAAATGCAAAATTTGAAACTTCTCATGCATGCCTTATCATGCTGCAGTCTGCTACAGTCCATGTACCAGCTCTTGCTGGATCCCAAATCTCAGTCCTAAGCAAACAGAATCACAGAATGGTTAAGGTTGGACGGGACCTCTAATGATCAAACAGATCAACTTTGATAGCGCTCAGCTTCCACTTTGTCAGCAACTGTGTTAAACCCCTCTGATAATGTTGTTACACATAATAAAATGTTTGTCATCAGTATAGATTTGCCTAAATAGCTGAAAATTCACAGATTTGTGTTCTGAGTCCTTTAGATAGGTTTGAAGGAGTCTCTCAAAATAAGAAGCTATTCATGACATAATTTAAATGATAGAATAGCTAAGAAGGAAAGTCCTATTCTGTTTTTATTTTAATTATATTTATTTTTAATTCTATTACAAAATAGCAATGACTTTTAATTTTCACAATCCAAATTTCATCGATGTTTTTCTAATCTTCACCATCTGCCTTCAGTTTTCTATCTCTTTTCATCACAGAGCAAAAAGGTTTCTGCCTGTTTTTAAACATTTATAAATCCTCATGTGCAAATGACAAACAATGAAGCATAATTATACCATCTCTAAGGTATTTTAATCTCCTTATAATTTAATTAAAACATATTAGCTGTGGATTTGTTCAGCGATAATGGAACATCGGGCTACATTCATTCCCCGATTTAACTGAAATCAAGTTCTGTCAAAACATGGAATAATGTTACCTAACACATTCTGGGCACATATAAGGGATTTGAGTGGGCCTATTTTCTCAACAGTTTTGCTTTTTTGTCAAGAAATCACAAATCCCCAAGGCAATTTGGGGAGTTTCCCTGAAAAATGTTACTGCCGTATATATGAGCACACTCAGACCAGCCACTTCGCAGCTTTATTTCTTGGAGCAAAGCTATATGATTTACATCCAGCTAGCAACTATCCCCATAGCCTTCTCAGTGGTTTTTTTTTTTGACTAAGCAGTGCACAAACCACAGAAGTATGTTTGTACGTCTTCTTAGTGTTTCCCTATTCATCTCAACCAGTTTTATGTAACCTATCCATTATGGATATCTTAAATTACTGGTGTTCTACTCTTTCTCAGTCGGTATACTTTTTTCTCCTCAAAATGCCTATGTAAAGTTAAGATCTTCCTTTGTTAAAATGCAATTAAGTGGATTTGTGTGCATATAAGAGCACTTAAGCTCTTATGGTCAGTGGACTAAGGGAAAACTTTATAGCAGATGAATGGATCCCCATTTGCAGGTCTCAAGGCAGATCCCTCCCCTTGTGGAGGAGAGGCACTTCAGACAGCTCTCTCTCTCCTCTCCAGCACAAGCGCTTATTGAACAGTAAGATTTAACTTTGCTGTATTCAAAGATAAATCTTTAATTCTGTGTCTCAGATGGTAAGAAAGAGCATAAGAGTCACGCAATGTGTTCCCAATAGGAGTTTATTCAGCTTTTGCTTGGAAAAGATGCAAAGCAGCTGACAGAAATAACAGTGAATTGATCTCTGCATTCTATCTGTTGAATAAGAAAACTCCTTATGACAGCATGAAAAAAATGATCACCTAACCTGTTTGGTATAAGGACCTATAGGAAGATCTTACCTGGTGTATCGGTACAATCAATGTGAGCAGGTCTTTGGCTTCGTGAATGAAGATTGCTATCAGTCTTCAGTGGGGGAGTTAAGCTTCATACCAATGTGTGAGTGTGGGAAGTAAACCTGTCACCTGTCATTCTGTCTGAGATGTACATAAGGTTCCTCACTTTTAGCTAAAGATTCTTAATTGTACGCAGTGACAAACTGTGGTATTTAAAAAATATTAAGCAGGTATTTATGGGAAAGTAGAGCAAAAACTGTATTCTACTCCTTCAGGAAAATGAGAGAAGGTGGTGAGAGCGATCTCTGAAATAACACATGCTGATTGTTTTCTTGACAAGCAGAATTGCTCAGATCTTAGTGGAAAGCCTTTCAACATTGCAGGGCAGCAAGAATTTTCTTTGGCAGCTCAGTATGATATGCATCACAAATGAATGTTAGCAACAACCATCATTTTTGCATTCTGTTAAGCAAATGTCTACATTTTGTTCTCATTTACTTTCCTGATTCACACATACTGATTTTACAAAATGATGGAATTTCACAGAAAATACTGAATGCTTGAGTGAAAGCGTGGAGAATTATCTGGAGTTTCCCTGAAAAAATCAAAATCAGTTAAAATATTGTGTCCAGTTATAAGATAAACAAGTGGTCAGAATATTTTTATAGATCTTTTTTTTCTCTGAAAATCACCTGGAATCAGAACCAGTTTGATTTTTAACTGACTTCCATGCAGAAAGCATGCATGGTGCATTTAATGACTTTGCCAGGCTGTGCTCTACTATATTCCTTTTCCATCTGGCATTTAATCAGTTAAAATCTCCCCTTGGGACCACATCTTGTGCTCTGGAGGATTCTGCCTTGCCTGTTGTACTGATTCATAACTGACACCTATTGAGGTAGCCTGTATTCTCTTTTCCAATTTATCCAGCATTTCCTCTCTATTGCCTTGCCTGTTCTTCCAGAGCAAGCAATTTACACTAATTTGTATCCATTTATACTGATTTATTAGTCATATGACTTATCCTGCCATATCCTGATACACCAATTAAATCTTTGTTCTGGTTGAAAGATTACAGCTCCTCCAGCTTATTCCTCATACTTCCTGCAGATGGACAAACTTTCTTCTCCCTCCTTTAACCCTACTGTGAGTCTCCTTTGTAGCCTCCTTGTTCAATTTAAGCTGTTCTTATATATAAAAAATGATCTTCCTTTTCTTTTCACCATGACTCTTGTTGAAAGCCTTCCTAACTAGTTTAGCAAGCCAGGATATGCACTTAAGGATAAACATCACCCCATATTTCAGGGAGTAAAACTCTCTTAAGAAAATCAGATTCACCACTTCTGACCAAATCTAACTGCAATCAGCTTCCATGTCTTGATAATTGACAAGTTTATTTGTTTTCTTTTTAAATAACAACAGAAAAGATTAAATGGTTCTGTTCTTTGGGAATAGAATCTTGTCAGTATATTTACAGCTGACAGTTTCCTAAAGGGTGTAAAATTTTGCTCTAATTGTAAGGGTAAGACAATGGGAACAAGAATATTTGTTAATATCAATACAGACAGAGACAATGATTAATTACAGAGAAAAGAAAGAAGAAAGGGCCTGAGTTGTCATCTTTATACATTTTTCATTATTTTTAGCTTGAATAGTGTTTATTCAATGAAAATAGACTCCCTTATACTCACTAAATAGCATCTATTCTAAAATTAAATTTACAAATAGCAAATCAATAGTGATATGAACATATATTTTTCATCTTGTTGCCCAAATTTATTTATTTCCCTATTTGATTGTCTCTTTCTGGATAAATTGGCTATATCTAACTTTCAAAAATGTTATTCTCATTTTGCCTTCCAGCTAATTTGGAGAAACGAAGCTGTTAGATCTCCTGATATCATTTTCCTCCTGGAGATTGAAACTGAGCTCTTAAATCAATGCTTCCAAGAGCTATTTCCTTTTATAAACATCAGGCTTGTTTTTCTGCTCTAACTGCAGCATAAATTACACTCCGATGAAGTCAGCATCTCTCTTCATTAAAGGTTATCTCTGTATCATTTCCATATATTCCATATATTCACTTCCAAATATTCATTTCAAAGAACTGAAATATTATCACGAGTTTCATAGTGAAGGATTGTTCAAGGTAGAAACTCAGCCTTTAGCAATATATTTTTGTTTTAACTTGTCTGCAGCTTCCTTAGTGCTCAGAGTGATATCACAGAACTGTGCTGCTCCTGAACCACTTGTCACAGACCTTGTGACCCTCAAGGATGAAAAGCAGTTCTCTCCTCGCTCCTTTCCTGACTGCATGAGGGCGGAAAGGAGGTAGGAAGGGAAGGAGATGTGCTATCTTCCACCCTCTGGTCAATATCCTAGTGTGTCTATGTGATCTGTAGCTCATGTTGCAATTTTTATGTTCCCTAAGGTTATGAAAATAATTGAATTGTCATTTAAATCACATAAACTCTTTGCTTTATTACTATTTTAGAATTTAGATAATCTACTTGTGAAAAAGGTCTGCAGTAGGACTTGGACAACAGGAGACTGAACACCACTAGAGAAAGGCTCTGAAAGAGTAGTAACAGAAAAAATGAAGTATCAGTTGTATAAATGCTGGTTGAGTTTGTGCAGAATGTGAGTGAAGAGAAAGAGATTTCTTCAGTGCCTTTTTGTTCCTTACAACTGTTTATTAGATTCTCTGAATATTAATTTGACTTCTTCAGTTTGAAGCTAAGCTCTTCCCATTCTCAACATGTCCAAACAAAGAAGATTCCTCCTGTATATGAATAAAGCTGAGTGCTTTTTCATTGTGGAATGAATATTCTGTAGAATAAAT
Organism: Nothura maculosa; assembly: GCA_032353885.1. Classification (NCBI taxonomy): domain Eukaryota; kingdom Metazoa; phylum Chordata; class Aves; order Tinamiformes; family Tinamidae; genus Nothura; species Nothura maculosa. The sequence continues at coordinate 306,315 of JAUBOD010000825.1, read as the reverse complement.
ATCTACTCAGATCCTATTCAATTTCAGCAGGGGTTGAATCTGTCTGGGAAGGTGAGATTCCTACCATGAGATTGTTTCCAACCTTGGAATATTGACTGATTGCTGACTGACTTGGAATATTGACTGATTCCATAACATTGGCTGTTTGTGCATGTGATCTTTATTCCAACTGATAATGAAGAACAGAAGTACTGGATACTGGTGAAGAGCAGAACATCTATGGGCACAGAGATGCACTGGTAGCTTCTTTCGAAAGATTAACAGGATACTAACCATGAAGGGAATAAAATTAAAAGAGCACAGAAAAAAATGATACATTTTGATCACCATCAAATTGTGCTTAATAAAGGCTTTGTTCTGTCATAGCATAATTTCAATTCATTTCAAAAATGAGAGAATGACGAGGTACAGAAGTTAAATTGCAGATAAAACAGGAAGGTCATTAGCAAGTCCATCAATCCATCCCTTTATTTCTGATATCACACATGAACAGCACTCAGATGACAAAGGAGGTTTCCCCTTGAAAACTAGTGGTGTGGGCATTGGGCTGTACTTCTTTCTACTTCATCAAAATCTTTCATAATTTTTTACACTTACCTGCAGTATTTTGTCCTTTTTCTAAATGCAGCTTCCTCCAGGCATAATTCTGATACCAATGAGGATTACTGCATATGAGTTGTACTCACAGTATGGTTTGGCAGAAGTGTTACATAGATTTTCTGAAATACCTATATTTACAGTATGCATCAGGATTGATATGATCTTTCCTTTCTGTTTGTGTTAGTCTTTGTTAAGAGAAAAACACAAAACAATAAAACAAAACCAGAAGAAAAACAAACAAAATTGGTTTAGGCAACTCTCTTAGCTCTCCATCCTGTGGCTTTGCTTTGTAAGCTCTAATGTGAGGTAGTGAACACTGGCAATTTGCCTGCATTTAGGATTAACTCTGATTCAGTTTAGGGAGGCAACAGCATCCATAAAAACCTACCCTGGAGAATGGAAGTCGTGCATTATACTTCTTGAAAGCACATTGACTCTGGCTTGTTAATCCTCACTGTGCTGGATGAAGAGCTCACTCTAGTAACTAGGCTGATGTGATTGCAGACTGCTATAGTTCTTTGCTGCCCTCCCAGCAGCACAGGTATCTGCTATGCATGGGAATGTGGTCTAGTCAGGCATTATTTAAGATGTCTTTTCTTTTCCTCATGTTGATGGTCTCCCTAGAGAAGGAATTCCATTACCTGTGGATAAAGAATAATACAAAACTTGCCATTTTTTCATCTGCTGAAGCCTTGGAACTGGGTGACTAAACAGTGGGACATTTGAAATCTGCTGTATCATCTTGTATGTCTGGAGCAGAGGACATACTGGCACATACTGTAGAGCTATTCTACTTTTGTGTTTGGACTTCTTACAAGTGGAAACCAAGCAGGGACCAATGATATGCAACCCTGTGGCATATGTTCCCATCTTCCTCAGTTTAAATGTGGCCTCAGGCTCCTGCAGAATGCTGTTCTTCTAATTCAATTCACAGAAGATCCCAATGAAATTAGTTTAGCCTGCAACAGTCTACATGCTCCCTGTTTCACCTGAAGAAGGCTGAGAAAGAATAGAGACCCCCTTTCAAACAGTCCTCAAGCACAACCTTGTTAAATCTGCAAGATGATTGCCTATACTTAACCCATGTGCTTAATTTGGAGAGTTGGGCTGACTCCTACGTGGTACTGTCTTATTAATAGGAAAAGAAATTAATGGCTTTCAGTTTATTTCCTTGAGAAGGTATTGGAGATACTTTATGTCACTTTATAATCATCATTTTAATTTTTATTATTTTATAATAATGTCATTTTATTATCATCACTTTATTGAACTCTTCAATTTCTCTGCCTGGCAGATGACATTCTGCAGAAATGATGGGATAGATGTGATGTTTGCATTGCCAAACTGCCTGTTTGCATTGTCCTGTTGCATTGTTGGCTTGTTCCCTGGAATGAGTTTTGCCCATGGCATCTGATGTTCTCCTAGGCAATGCCCAGGAAAGGCTGGGTGAGCACTTGCATCAGGGACCATTCCAAGGAAATTGGAGGTGGTGGGTAAAAGTGTAGCTGTAAGGACTTGAGCTATGCTGTGACATTTAGTTTTCAGGCCAGAAATTAATTTGTAGCTATTTTACAGAACTTTATACACATAAAGTCCTTACTGAAGAAGTGCTTGTGTCTCAAAACTACTCCTGAAAGGAAGGGACTAACAGCATTTTAGAAAACATTTTTAAGTCTATTGTACAATACTTACAATATTATTTGTATTCCTGTGATATTGACTGTAGACCTCAGATGGAGATCAATGCTGGCAATCTCCTCTTCCATTGCTGGATGCTGAAAAGCTCACAGAGTTTACAAGCTAAGGAATTTCTCATCTCATCTGGGATTACAATAAAAGGATGCAGCTTACAAAAACATTGATCATGAGACAGTTACCCAGCATGAAAATATC
>JAUBOD010000825.1:253628-269875 GCA_032353885.1 Nothura maculosa | reverse complement strand
CTTGAATGTTTTTCCTGTCTCTATGCAACAAAACTATTCCTGACAGGTCCATTTATCAGAGTAATCATCTTTTATTTAGTAGTGGCAACTACATAGCAATGGTATGGACAAATGGCAAGCACTTCAGCCAAGGGTGAGCCAGCAGGAACCATTAGTGGGTACAAGGTGAAAAAAGGTGCAAACTAAGCAAATGTGGCTTGTGAGGTGGCAGAGATGATGTGGACTGAGGGAGGAGAATATTCAAGTGTCACTAGTGAGTCTGCCCTCCCACTCTCTTCATCTCCCTTGACTTATGCAAAGTTTGAAATGTAACGGAACTATGATTTTTTGCCAAGATTTTTATTCAAGGAACTTGTCAAAGGGTAGAATCTGTATTTCGATGATGAGAGAAAAAAAGATATGTCTCTGAGATGGCTGCAGCAGAGGGATGATATTTTCTGTCATTGGTTGCCAGGCTGAATCTGCAGGGTGGAGGGAACCCAGCACAGCAATGGAGCTGGCTCTGTGCTCAGCACCAGTAGAGGTGTGCCAGGATGGTGCTTCACTTGAGCTGCTTGATCCCGCTGAGAAACATGGGTTTTGAGGTTGGATGCTGTCACAGTAATATGGTTTGCTTGACACTTGAGCTAGCTCCTGCTCCTGGCGATGGACTGCAATGTGGTTCTACCAGCCTGCCCAGAGCTGGGAGGATCTCTTTCCTGCTCCAAGGTGGATTTACTGGAGAAAAGTGTGGTAGTAGTTAACCAAGGCAGCAATAGCTCCCCATTTAGCACTGCCAAGTGCATTTCACTTAGACCCAGGAATAAAGGACCCATGAAACTGCCTGGTAAAGTAAAAAAGAAGTAAAGTAAAAAAACAAGTATAAAAGTAAAAGGAAGGTTGGTGATAAGCCAAGAGTACAAGTTTAGCCATTGGAGTTCTAGCCCCATCCTCTGAAAACCAAACTTAATTTAAATTGCAAACTATGCTTTCAAATCTGCACAGGAAGTGTTTGACTTGGAACATGTCAGAAAGTGATAACTAAATAGACAAACCTGCACTAACGGTGTTGCATGGATTTTCCTTTGCTTTGTATGCATAGATTGTTTCATGCTGTCTCTGTAAAGACTGCAAACTCCTATGGGAAAAGAATATTTCATATCTCAGCAAACACACTGCCAAGTCTGCATACAAAAACATAATGGAAAAAAACACATCAACTTGCATGGATGCCTGAAAAAGTGTTTGACTACTATATTTTGTCTCAGAATAATTTTACAGAAAAAATGAAAATTTTCATACGCAGAAAAGATCACAATAAGAATATATCAATCACAAAATCACAGAATCACAGAATCAATAACTAATGCCATGAAAAATGTGGACTCAACAAAGAAAGCCAAAGAGAAAAAGCCTACTTATTCAACCCCTACTTTTACTCCTTGTAGATAATGTGGGAGTTCTAGAAAACTGTGTAATATCTAATGCTTAGGTGTTTCTTTCTGAATCTCATGCTGACAGGGATCTTATTGGAATTTAAAGAATTAAAGCCTAATTATAGAGCTGCCAAATGAAAATTCACCTTTATCTGAGTACTGTTTGGCCTGCTATACATCAACCTTTTCTTAATGAACTAAATTCTAGCTGCTTTGTTTTGTTTGATTTTTTTTCGGCATTTGAGCAAGTGCATTGAATTGGAAAAGGAAAACCACGGCTTTTCTGAAACAGGAACATGCATAGACCTTATTAGAAGCCTGCAACTCATAATCAATAATTTGAGAGAAATATATTCAGTTAATTTAGATTATTTTTTCCAGTGTATCTGCATAGTGCTCTACTCCCATTCAGTCAGTAATTTGTTTATGTAGTCTTTCTTTCCCAATAACTGATTAGAAACAGTTTTGATAAGTACAAATTCTTGAACTATACTGGGTAGATGTAATTTTTACTGTGTTAATGGTATGCCTATATAAAAGAAGAATGGTTTCTCTTCCAAGTGCAGGATTAATAAATATGCATGGGAGAATTAAGTCTCGGAATCTATAAGATCAAATAGAAAAATAAGAATAAGGAAATGAAGCAGAAAGATGGAAAGGTGAGCAGAACATTACAAACCATGACATTTCCACATAGACTAGCTGAGTTCTTTCACACAGGGTCCTTAGCCCTGTCTCCGTTAAGAGTAACAACCCTGCCAGCCGCAAATATCACAGAAACTGAATTTTGCATGGGAGCAGTTAAACAAGACTTTCATAAAACTTTGGAGACAGTGAGACAGTTACTTAAATTGTCACAGTGAGCAAGTTCAAGGGGAAATAATCATTCAAGTCATGCTGAATGTGAAAGAGATCACATCAGCTCAGCTTGTGCAGCTATTCAGTCTAGCTCTCTGTAACACTTCTGTTGGTGAAGTTGGATCAGCTCCTTATGCCCCACTTAAGCCAGCAGATAAACAGACAACTGTGTTTAACCCTTTAGAGAATTAGAATGATCTTACCTCAAAACAGGAAAACACCTGAGCAGTGATTTTTTTTTAGCATACTTTACCACATAATAAAAGAGCAAGTGAGACGAAACAGCATCTAGTAACTAAAGCCAGCGTGCCTTTACTTCAGCTCTGGACTATTGCATGTTTGGGCATGTGTGCAGCATGTGGCCATGTGTCCAGAGGGGCTGCCCTTCTCTATGTGTACAAGCATTGGGACTGGAGCATCTCTACCACAGGTGGGGAAGCAACCATGAAGGAGTGGCTGAATCCTTCTTCTAAGGTCCTTCCCACCCTGGGTTGCCTTGAAAAAGCCATAGGATTATTATTCTTTTCCTTACATTTGATATATTAATTTTACAAGCACTAATGCTGTATTTTATACACAAAGAGATTTGGGCTGGATTGCACTAAACATCCTGGATTTGGGCTGCATTGCACTAAACAAAGTACTTGTGTGGGATGCAACAGTCCTTTAAAGGTTTTGACTGTGGCTGTGTGAGTAAATAAAGCCTTATAGTTATTTTTCTTTGGCTTCTTGGCTAACTGACATCATGTGCTCACAGCAACATCATTAAATTGTTAGTTTCCAAAACAGTATGACTGGGTCCTAAAAGACTGCTTTTTGGAAGTAGATCTTGGACTGAACTAAGTCCCATATCATGGCTGGGAATCCTTTGCTAGAGCACTACCTGTCCTAGCCTCCATTTTTAAAATCAGTTTGTGATACCATGACTACATATGAGGATATATTATGAAAGAGTTTATCACTGAACCTGATTGGAAACTTTTATTTCGATAAAACTTCTTGCATGATCAGAAAAGCTCTTGAGCAAACCTTTAAAGCTGCTCTTCAAAAATCTCATCTCAGGATGAAGTATGTCACATGTAAAATGCAGAATGTGTTATTTAACAGTTGTTTGAATAAGAAGCTATTTAGATGAGAGTCTTAAAAAACTCCACTAAAAATAATTGAATTACTTTTTCCTCTAGGGAACTAGCTACTCTGCAATAGCTATATAACTCTGATTTAATGGCTGTGACTTACAAATATCAGCTCATTACAGTGATCAGTATTGGCAAGCTCATCACCGGCATGGCTTCTTTAATTATACTTTGGTCCCTAAAACTGAATTATGTGCTAGTTTCAGGCTGGTTGATCATCATAGAGGACAAGTATCCTTGACCTGACTCTGCCACTTGTCTACTGTGATGTAGAGAAGGGAAAACAACATTGCAGAGCTGTGCTCCCGTCCAGGCACCTGGGTTTTTTATACTACATCTTTAACATTTTGCAGCATGTAGAAAGTGTAAGGACAGCCAGACCCGGTAAAACATATCAAAATCTCTTTTTGTAAAATTTCATAATGTAAAGCAATTAAAATAAATGCTTAATGACGTCATCAATTTTAGAATCAAGATCCTAAGAGATAAACATATTGTTTTAAAAACTATATATATGACTATGCCATATGTCATTTTTTGTAGCATTTTTACAAAGTAAAATCTATATTTTTATGTCCCTTTCAGACTATGACTTACTATTTTTGACAGATGCTTTCCAGCTGTGTGTTACTGGTTTAAGCTAAGAGGGGATCTGCAAGAAGAAGATAACTGTACTTATAATTTATTTTAACAGAATCACAGAATGGCTGAGATTGGAAGGGACCTCTACAGATCACCCAGTCCAAACCCCTGCTCCAGCAGGGACACCCAGAACACGCGGCACAGGGCGGCATCCAGGCGGGTTTGGGAAACCTCCACAGAAGGAGACTCCACAACCTCCCTGGGCAGCCTGTTCCACTGCTCTGTCACCCTCACAGTGAAGAAGTTCCTCCTCACCTGGAGATGGAACTGCCTGTGTTGCAAACTATACCCATGGCCCCTTGTCCTGTCACTTGCCACTTTAATACTTAGTGTTCTTAGTAATATTAGCTAAATAATAGTGGTAGGATCACTTAGATAACTTTTGTTTACTCAGTATGGTTTTGAAAACAACAACATTGCTGTAATATAGATTAACTGATATTAGAACTGTCTAAATAGACCTTCATAATGAAATTTAATTATATTCCATAATGAATGTGTAGCCATTAACTGGATTAAGTTTCTTTAAGTTATAAGATAAGCATATGGAAAGGCAAATATAGTGGCAAAAAGTGAAATAAGTGAAAAAAAAGGAAAGAGAGTAAGAGCAAGTGAAAAAGGTATAGAAAAAGCCGTTGGTGATCAAAGATATGGCACTTGAAAGCTCTATGATGGCTGTTGCAGAAGAAAGAACCATTTTAACTCAGAGCATTTTGGAACTATCTGTCTAGAAAAAACAAGACTTAGAAGTAGTTATATGTACAACACAATGTAAGGAAAGGTAACAGAATTTAGAACATTTACAAATAATTCAATTTTGTCAAAATTCAAATGCTACCTCTAAGCTGCTCAAGCATGAAACATACTACCTATGATTTAAAAGCACCTGGGACTCCTACTTGACATTAGAAAATAAAACCTCTCCTGTCTATTTTCATTGATTTTGAATTCCTTATGATATTTTTTTCCATTTTATCTTAACTGTTGTGACAACTGACCATATGAATACCACTGTCAGACTACGGTAATTTTCAGCATTGCAGAAAATGTCACCATTCTCATTGCTGTGTTGCAGAGTTTCAGTAAGCCCTGTCAGCTCTTTAACACAGGGCTGCAAAAAAACTACCCAGACTGTATTTAACAGTAGATGGTTGGAAACATGAAGCAAAAGAGTGTGAAAACTGATTTTGTTTGACCAAATAAAAATAATATTCTCATAGCCGCAATCAAGGAAGAAAGAAGCACTATTTGACTAACAGATATAGTTGTCTATTATCCTTGAATGACTTTACCTTCTAGTCCGCTCAGTGATAATAAGGCAGACGACAATGGGATTGTTTGGCTTGATGAAATGGAAAAAGAAATTTTCTTCCCAGTATTCCCCAAAATATCTGTCAGTCGGTTGCATCAGTTTTTAAAGGGGAAAAAATGCTCTTTATATGGCAGGGAAATTTTCTTATTTCTGTCTTTAATTTGAAGGATGACTTTTAACCAAGAGCTCGCAGAGATGCACGATACCTCTTCACTGTACTGAACAAGCACGGCTACTCATTTAGGGCAACACTTCCTGAAAAGACAGCAAGCTGGAAAGGAGATGGAAAAAAAGTTCTCTTCCTTTAGCCTTTTGGCTGGTCTAATGGATGGTTGTAAGCTATTTTGTACTTCTTGTGAAAAGTACTTTATAAAATGGATTCCACATTGTACTTCTCAGCAAATTCAGCTTTAAGGCTATTTTTTTTGCAATTTAATGCTATTTTAATTGCTAGAATATTCTCTTCACTTAGGCTGATATATATTTCATCTGATTTATAGATACTTCTACAGCAGAAAACACATTTGAGCTAGAATGTTTTTTACCAGACTTGGAAAGCTCATATTAAAGAAATTTTGAGGAAGAAATGGACTTCATTACTTAGTGTTTACAACATAGAAGAAACCTCCAATCCTCAACCCTCTTGAAAGACAATATCAAGAAAGGCAAATATATGCAATATTTGCAGAAGACATATTTTACCACAGAATACAAAAACAACAAAAAATAAATTTGGATTAAAATTTTGTACATATATTGTTATATCTAAATATTTCTTTTAGCATCAGGAATGAACTTGCATCAGCTTGCTCTGCTTGACAAACACTGTCAACCCATCCCTAACTTGAGAGGAGGTTTCAAAATAAAACATCACGTGTATATGTTTAAAGCACAAGGTGCTTTGCAGAGCAACCAGGGCTCTGCAACCAGGCAGATATTAGAGTAGTTTGGGCTGCTTTCATTATGATTTGTTATAGCAGAAGATCCTGTGTCTACAGGTTAGATGTGACCACTGAAGTCACCTGAAGTCTTGTGGAGGCTGTATCACAGCATGAATACAGTTTTCATAGTGTTTTGTGGAAACAGTGTTGCCCATTATGACCTAAACTACACAGGATGTAAATAATTAGGTGATTGGAATTTTGGAAATTTATTTAACAGTGTAGTTATACTCATTGCTTCATATAAAGCCATATCCTATTTCAAAACTTCTTGCTATTTCACAATGGAAAATGTGAGACCAATGTGCTCTTCTAGTAGTGCTGTTTTTTATCAGAGCAATGTCTTTCCTAGCACATAAAACCTCATCTTTTTGTTCAATACCTCTAGAATTCTTTACATCTGATAGGAAAGTATTTTATAGAAAGAAATATGTATTTACTGCACAGTAAGCCTGAAAACAGAAAGCAATTTATGTCATATCAAGACCTAACAAAGCTGTATATCCTTTTTATAGAATACACAGAGCATCAGCCAGGCTTTAGTTTGTCATCTGATAAAATTAATTTCTTCTAACATAAAAATACTGACTCTTGGGCAGGAGAAAAGTCTCCACAAATTTACAGCACTGATTTCATGAAAACCAGAGATGATATCCGCACTCACAAACTCCTTGTTTAGTTTGGATTTTATGTGTCTAAAAAGGACTTTCCTAGAAAGCAATCTGTGTGTCCACATGATTAAATTTTTCAATTGCGCAGCTGAGACCAGGATTTATAGTGGGAATTATAGGCAGAAGGTGAGTCTCAGTAGCTCTGCTGATTGGAGCATGGATGCTTAGGAAGTTGCAGTGTTTCTAATGGAGTCATTTCTCTCATTTGTTATTACAGATTCCAGGAGGGAAGATTGCAGGTGTCTTGACGTTCAAAATGTAAAATAGGAGACTATTAATCATCACTAAAAGTGAGCTAACTAGAAAGTAGGATTAGTTTTCTATGGGAGCTAACCTGCAACATGAGTGTTGTACCTAATATGACAGCTTTCCTGTTTCACCAAGAGGAGGCAGATAAGGTTATTTTTTCCTAAGTAAATAGGATTTTTCAGATTTCCTTTATATATTATTCAGATTTCCTTTTATAGAGAATAAATGATATATAGCTGTGAAATTAGAAGTACAATTGCAAAAATTCCTGAACACCCCACCTCTCCTGGCAGCTTTGATATTTCTATCCCCACAGATGCTACTAGCATTACACCTGTGATTGCTGGTTTTTTGTTTTTTTTTTTGAATAGTGAAAAAATGAAGAGAAGAAGTAAGAAAATGTTAATCACTTGCTTCACCAAGAGCAGCTATTATTCATTCATTCTTGTTATCATTAAATCAGGAAATCTTAATATTTCAGACAGTAATGAAAGTAAGCACCTCCTGGTGGGCTGAAGGGGGAAGTAATATATTCAGAGAGTGAAGGAAAGTACCTTCTGTGATTTGCACAGGGACAATTATTTTCACAATTAGTTTTCCAAATATTAGAAAATATCTGTGATGATTGTTGTCAGAATAAGCTTACTTCAGCTTCTCTTTGGCAATCTGAAATGAACCAAGCTATGATATCAATGGGAAATGGTAATATAAAGAGGAAAACTGCCTTCACTTGTGTGAAACAGGAGAGTATTCACTTTTTCACAGCTCATTTAATGCATCAGCAATCTTCATTAATTTTGTCCCAAAACAATAGAAATAGACCAAAAGAAAGAAAAAGATCTTGCAGAAACAAGGCAGGACTGACAGTTGAATGGTTCACTGTTCTTCCACTACATCTTTATTTGAGTATTTATATCCCTTCAGAAGTCCAATCTAGGAGGAGGAGTCTATACCAAGTTAGAATTTGGTAACTAAGTTCATAGGTGAATGATGCCCATTACTTGAAGAACTTCTAGTCCACTGCTCCAGTTAAGTGAATGCAACCAAATGTAGGGGAGAATGCCTGAAAATAATACAACCCTGGTTTAGACGCCCATGCACCTTGAGACCACTGAGTCATGTGGAAATGTGCTGTTCTATTATAAACAAACAATATCTGTTACCCCAGCTACTGCTGTCTCCAGCCTTGATTAGGTCGGTCTTGGGAATGCCAGCTGAAGTTTTATAACTCCCACAGCTTTCTCTCTGCTAGAAGTGAATATAGACAAGAGAATTTGGGCCTGTTCAACTCTTCTGAATGTTCTTTTGCATTTTTCCTTCCAATGCTCTCCTTACATAACTCTGTTTGTTCTTTCCTTGCTCATTTCCTTCTTTGTTCCTCTGTGGCTTTTTCCCTTTGTCTCATATACGTCTTCCAGCAAAAGAACCCACTCGCAATTTTACGTCAAAATGTTTCACTGAATAGAATTTGTTCATCATTAGCATATTCATGATGAAAGTATAAAAATGCATATGACTGGCACTAGATGTCTTTAAAATTCACTGTGTGTAGTATATATACTCACTATGTTAAGTAATTTATTTTTACAGTATATAACCTAGTTATAGCCTTATATTCTGTAAACTCCCCATTTTCCTATGCTCTTTTAAATGGGTAAAACTTACCCTCACATATTCTGATCTGACTTTGTATAGGTAAATTTTGCTTGGTTCTATCAAAATTGTATTATTTGCATATGAAATTTGTACTTGGTACCCTCTCAGAACAGGCCAGAGAATTACTAAAGGGACTACAAATCCCTTCATCTAGAGGCTGCATTCCTAAATCCCCTTTCACTTAGAAAATTACCCCTTCATGCATGCAAACTTCATCCAAATGCCAGTGCATGCACTCCTATCCCTGCCTGCGCATCCTTTGTCTGAAGCCAAATTATGCAACACCCGTAGGACTAATTTGTTGTGAATAAAGCCCAGAGTTATAATTTGTGCCCGTTCTCTAAAAGTGGACTTTTGAGGATACTCCTTGAATACTTTATACCAAATATGATTGCTCAGATACTCATGAAATTAAAATGGGAGCCTCCAGCATTTCTGGCAATTCTCTTTACAAGTCCAGCTGCATTTGGCTTGTTATTAATGTAGCAATATTGTTTTGCCTCTGACTTCTCTTCCTCTGTCTTTTGAAAGACGATAAAATAAGTGACTGAGACAACTTAAATGGTCTGTGTATTGATCAGTAAGCACATCAATTTCTCAAATTAATTTGCTTTTAAAACTCATATTGATTGCTATCAATTTTATCACTGACCTCAAAATCTATCTTCTCTTTGAAGGTCACTTTTTTTCTGTGTTAACACAAGGAGTTATTGGAAGGAAGATGTGTCATATTGACGAATACAAATTTAAAATATGCTGGTACATACCAGATGTAAATTAGTAAGAAAAAGGAAAACAAAGGACCTACATTTTGTATGAGAGTCATGAAGGTCTCAGTCTAGATGCCGTTTAAATGAAATAACTGCTTTAAGATTTTTGTCATGCATACAGGCTTATAAGTCTATTCTATTCCTCAGCAAATGAAAATGAAAGCAGATTTATAATATCTGCTTTCTTTTGGACAGGCTTCACACAAGCCCCCAACTCCAGGCATTCTCCACTCTGCTGCAGAGCAGCTCTTGGATAGTGATGCAGTGGCAGCACATTGTCTTTCCACATAGTCCACAGTGTCCCATTGCCTGGGGACCCTCCACCTGGCTTTTCTGCACATGTGAAATTGGGCAAAGGACTCTGGTCACTGGCCCTACCACAAAATTTTGGTAAACATGGCATTTCCGGGAAGTGCTGGGCTTAGTCTCAGGTAACTGAGGTAGACTCGGGTAGTCTCTTTTCCGTTACTATTTTGATACCTAGCAAAGACTGGGTCTAACATTAGGGAAGGGTTGGGTCTCTCTGTTTGAGGCAACCGATCACCAATGTTCATGCACCTGTATTTTTCCTTCTAATGTTCTTTCACTTTTGAGAGCCTAGCAGATGCAGCACATCTGCTTTCCTATCTCCTTCAATCACAAAATGGGTGCCATATGCTGAACTCTCTCCAGAAGGTGAGGTTTGGAGGCCAGATGTGTGCTAAAAGGGTAATATTCATCAGAGGTGCTCTGTTCGCTGAGCTTTTGGTGTTGTCTTCCCTCCTTGTGCAGATTTCAGCAAAAACACATAAGTCTGTTTAACGTGTGGACCTGGGGTGATATGGGGGTCTGTAGTCTGAATCATGCCATTTCTTGATATTCTGACTCTGTGCAATGATACAATCTGTTGGTTACCTCAAAACTGCCAAAAGAGCATTAACATTCTGGTCTGATGCTCAAAATCAGGTCTCATTATACAAACCGTAATTACAGCCTTGTCATAATGTGGACTGGAGTTGCTTTAATTGGGTTGAAAATACACTTTCTTTGTCTCCTCAGGGATTAACTAAAACTATACCTGTTCATAAATGTCTCTGCAGATGATGGGAACACTGGATTGGGAGTTTATACAAAATACTCTCTGAGGGACCACCTTGGCTAAGTAGTGTTTGTTCTCACTTTGCTGCCCTGCTACTGCTTTGATGAATTCCTGCTGTGCCTATGGCTTAAAGTCTCATAAATCTACAGCAAAATTTTCAGAGATGCATTACCCACTGAATATTCTTTATCGTCTTTTCAAATAAACCGGGATTATGGTTGTAAATCATAAAGGACTTTAATCTTATCTTTGTCTTGAGGGAGAGGACAAGTGAGAGTATCATGGATAGCATGGAAAGAAGAGTAAGAATTTAGGAAAGGACAGGATGTACGGAGTATGTACACAGCATGGCATCATTTCTCCTTCCACCAGAAATTGTTGATACATGATATTCAAGTATGATAGAGCTGATCAAGTAATAGAAAATTGTTGAATGATTTAATAAAATCATTTGCAAAATAGAGAACCGTTTCTTTAAGAGTCATGCAAACATTAATACCTTAATAAGTCATATTTTCAACATATAACGGAGTTTAAATATATACCAGAGGATATCTTTCAAAGCACAGGACAGAAAGAATCTCTCTCTCTCTTTGGTTTAGGCAAACATTTTTTAAGATTTTTTTTTTTCTGAAAAATAGTCTGGAATGAATTATGGTTTTCAGCTCAGTACTGAACAAAAATTTTGTGAATGTCAGAGGAAACACTCTTTCTCCTCTTGGACATGCACACGCATAAGACAGCAGAGAAATTGCCAAAGTTTTATTGTTACCCTGAAAACTATTGGTGTTAATTAATGAGAATTTTAAAATGTTTGGACAGATATCTTCTCCCTAGTAACTTCCTTAAACATGATGCAACTGACCACTTTCATCTCAGGGTGTTATAATAGCATTAATAGTGTGGCCTTAAAAATGCAAGAGGGCTTTCCAGCACAGTTGTCCCTGTATTTTTCTCTTATGAGACCCTTGCACAATCAGTTATACTCTCATCATCTCAGCCCGGCTCTCTATTCCATAGCCACTCCTGCTCCATCACCAGGAAGCTTCAGAAAGACCTGAGAAGCAAGAGCTGATCTTTGTAGGCTGTTCCTCATGGTTGTGAACCTATTCGGAGTGGGCTACAATGAAGACACACATTATTAAAAGCACCTAACTGGAAGGCATAGTGACATTCTGTTCACAGAAATCCAAGGCAAAATTGTACCTATGTTCCTCAGCTTCATTTAGGTGCCAAGGGCTGCACAAGTGAGAATTATCTTATAATATAATTCAGTCCTGTGCCTACTAGAAGCAGCTCTTCAAAAATCACCATTTCCATTGCAAACAGTAGAAAAGAATAAGTGGATTTTGAACAAGAAATACTTGGGAAAAAAAATGACTTTCCATTGGGGAATAGATAACACATGGACGCTTCAGCTGTGTCAGCGCAAAATAAGCTTCTGTTAAACTAGTTTTCTAGCCTGTGTTTGGTTTAAAAACTCTTCAATGGTTGGTTCACCATGAGAAGATTTTTCTCATTTTTGTTCTGCCATGTCTTACAAAGGACATGAAATAGTCCTAGTGAACAGAAAACAGGAAAAGCAGGACAGTTAGCTGCGTTTTCACACCACTCTCTTGGGCAATGTATGTTTGCTTCCATTTTCTGGTCTTGACTTAACTGCAGTGGTTACATGAGCACTGCTCATCAGCTATTCATTTTATATCACTCCTGGGTGCTCTGTAAACAAGCACTTCCAGCCTTCACTGAAGCTGCTGAGGAGTGCAACAAAATGTGTCCATATTGGTAAACTGAGGGAGTAACAGCTAGGTAGGGTGAGTGGAGATAGGTGAAGGCAGCGGTGAAAGAGGGACCTGCAGATGCTCTGTGATGATCCACAACTGTGACTTGGACTGCTGCAAAGTAAATAATGTTCATATAACACTTATATGAAATAAAGTGCTATAAAAGCCAGAGGAACAGGACATCTAACTGAATTAAATTTATAATGTTCTCCACTATTATTAGTCATGTGGATTTTCTTCAGTTGCACAAAAGTCTTCACATTTTTAAAGTCTATTATTATTTATCTTCTACACATTGAAAAATGTATGGAGACAATTAATCAATCTCAGCTTCTAGAATCTGCTCTTAAATAATTCGAGAGTTGTTCATAAAAAATACTTCTGGGAGTCTGAGTATGTCTTATTTAGTTAACACTAAGGCAAAAAATCATTACAGATAGAGGACCTGGTTCTGACTGTTTGCATTGCCTTGCTGTCATTCTGTTACCATCCAACAAATGATTCTTAGTGTTTATCAACAAGACTCAAATTAGTCTTTGCCCAAAAACTGTCACTGCTTCTACATAACACATGCCGAACTGGACCCTTAGGAAGATAAGATTTGTAGTGTGAGGTGAGGCACAAATATCTTTTTAAAACATTATGCAAAGATGATAATTTTAATTTATTTGCTAGGATAAAGAACTTAACTTATTTTCAGGATACAGAAATTCAGCAATTCAGCAAATATGTCTAAATAGTTTGCCTTGAATTTCTCACGTCCCATTTTTCACCCAATGGTCTCATTAAAGTAAGTCTAGAAATTCACAGTGGGACAGATTACTCAGTTCTGCCTCAAGCAGTTGTCGGAATTGAATATGTCACAAGGAAAATAAAAATAATAATAAAGAAATACTTCCATCATTCAAATCAGCAACAATGATAGGTCGAGAGGAAGTCTTTCTGTGGTCTAGCATTTGTCAAGCATTCAACTCAGTTCATGGCCTGTGCTAAGGGCATCTGGGAGATCTCCAATCCAAATACTGGGCACAGCACTGCTTAGTTTCAAAATCAGATGTATTCAGTTTGGCATTAAATGAATATTTGAACCATCTAATTCTTGTTATAGAGGAAAAAGAACATTCCTGATTACTGTAAACATTTGTCAATGCATTATTTAGAAAGTATTTTTACAGTATGTTTCAGTAGGTTGTGTTGGGAATAGAATAAAAGCCTATGGATCCTTTTCTTCTCTTGGTCTTCCCTTTCCTTTCCTCCACTCCCCACCGAATTAAATAGTCTTCTTTTCAATTAATTCATACATGAATGTTTTAGTATTTTTGGCATCAGCATTTAACCTTCTTTTTATTCTTTGAACTTGCTTTATATTTCATATAAGCTTTGTTAAAAAACGGAACCAAAACTCAGCAAGAGCCGTTCTCTTGTTTGACAACTGTGATATGATCTCTATTAGAAGAAGTAAGAAGCAAAGAAGGCGAGTTTCTGATAATGTGTCCTAAACTGCAAATTCTGTTCAAGGAACTTTAAGAATCCCATTTTCATAAAAATCCATGGAGAGAGATTCCAGAACATCAAAACTTTGGGAATTAGACCCTGTACGTAGCATACTGAGGATAAGCAATTATTCACTTTTTAAAATTCTTTTTTCTTTTCAATACTTAAGAAATTTATTTTGATTTCTTAGGAATTTATCTAGAGGTTTCATAGTCCAGGAAAGAATAAGGAAATCAAATTAAATCTTCTCAACATTATCCATTGATTTGTTGTTTAATTTTATTTGCAATCCAATTATTTCTTCTAGCTCGTTTATATAGGACCATATTGAGCATGTATTGCCAGATATTCATTATCAGTAAAAAAATTGCTATTCCATATGATTTTTGGCTCCTTATATAACGCTCCTCAAACATGAGCTCATATCTTTTCTGAACTAAGCGTTAGTTTTTTTCTGTATTTTATTCTGCCTATCAATCTTGCTTCATTTTGTTATCTTTATTTGTTTTATTTTATGTTTGCCTCCATAGAATGTGAACACTTCATCCTTTTAAAATGACTTCACAACCAAAAGATTGTTTTCTTGAATGATTGCCTTTCTACTTGATATTGTTTCTTGTAAGTGCCCACATTGTTCTTGTTTCATCTGTAATCAGGCATATCAAAGCGATTTCTCTCTAATTGGCAGAACTGCTGTTTGAGCTTTGTGATCAAATATTTGGATGCACTTAAAGATAAATGAAATAAATTGGTAGGGAGAAGCAATAGAGAATAAAAAAGCTATTGTGGAATACAAGCAGAGGGAAGAGCGGCAGAAATGACACGTAAGAATATGAAGATAAATTGTTTGGAGTCATGAATTAAAGGAAAATAATGTACTTTTACTACAGTGGATTTAGAATGAAAATTAATGTAGCTTTACCTGCAATGTGTCCCCTTAAGTAAAAATCACCAGAGTAGTTAATATGCTGCATATCCACCCCTATCCCTAGTGCTATGTGAAAAATAATAACAAGCTTAATCATTTAAGATTATTGCAATGACAGACAGAACTAATATCAACAAATATGCAACAGTTGAATTGTCATAGATAAGAAAAAAAACCCCAAATATAAGCAATATTTCCCCTTAGTTTGATAATTTATCCTCAAACTTACACCTAAACAAAATTACAATGAAATTCAAAAAACTCTGAACAATGTTTTGCACTTTCTAAAAAACTGAGCATGAAACACACCTGATTGATTATGGCCAAATCAACATCATAGTTGTATGGAAAACCATTTCAGTGCAGAAAGGACCAAACAAAGGGAACCACAAGAAAGCAAGAGCAAACTGAAAGCATATGCAATTGCATATTAGCATATGCAATTAGCATATGCAATATAGTATTAGAAGATTCAGCTCTCCTGAGAAGAAGATAAAATTTGAATCAAACAGATATTTTTCCCTAGTTGCTCTGTTTCTTTCACATTTTCCTTTTGAGTTAAATGACGTTTTGGGCCTATGGGCCTTCCTGGCTCATAAAAGGTGACCCTAATGTCCATGATAAATAATGAAAGAATTTTCACTTAAAGATGCTGATTCTGTAAATTATAATTCATCATTATCTTCTGTCTTTCTGCGTGGGATGTGATCATGGAGATGCTCAGGAGAAACCTTTCAGTTCTCAGTAACTACTCAATGTGTAGAGATAGAGAAGAGGAAGACAGAGGACATCTTGGGGATGCTTGCTGGTAGGTCTATGGGAACAGAGAGAAGCTTTAGTAAAGGAGATTTCAGTATTAAATGTTAGGAGAAGTTTTCACCATGACTCTGGTCAAACACCAGAACAAGGCATGCAGCGAGGCTGTGGGGTCTCTGTTCTTGGAGATACTTGAAACTCAATTGAATGAAGTCCTGAGCAATCTGACATATCAAAAACTATTTTGAGCAGGAGGATAGACTAGGTGACATGTGAATGTCCCTTCCAACATCTATCTGATTCTGTGAGTCTAATTGTATAAATGATTATATAATTCTGTATGTTTGGAAATAACCACAACACTATAATGAAAATGCACACACAATTGTCACAATATTTCCCTTCCTCTCATGCTGCGATATTAGGTCAAGATTAGGATACAGATCATTTTGGGAGTT
Organism: Nothura maculosa; assembly: GCA_032353885.1. Taxonomy (NCBI): domain Eukaryota; kingdom Metazoa; phylum Chordata; class Aves; order Tinamiformes; family Tinamidae; genus Nothura; species Nothura maculosa. The sequence goes on along the minus strand of JAUBOD010000825.1, from coordinate 253,727 downwards.
TTAATAGCCACAGAATACTACAGAATAACTCTGTTGTTTCATTTTTAATCTTTTACAATAGGAAAACAGATGATATGAGTTATTCTGTTAACATTAGCT